>CM067497.1:5368465-5387714 GCA_034552555.1 Semaprochilodus insignis
AGAGAGAGAGAGAGAGAGAGAGAGAGAGAGAGAGAGAGAGAGAGAGAGAGAGAAAGAAATATGGGCTGAATATAAAATCCTCTCTTATTGACATAGAAGTACTATTTGTGTATAGAAGCATTTGTTTCATGGCCTACATGATGCCCTACATAGGAAGTAGAGAGCCTTTTGAGACAATAAAAGAGAGTTATACTGACTTGTAGCACGGGAGGTATATCTTCCCTTCCTGCTTTAAACAAGCAGCTACATCATTCAAATGATACCCTATTAAAAAGACTAAATGATTCATATCTAAAACCAAATATAAATAAACCTCCCATCATTATAAATTAAGACTAACATGAGCTTAAAATGGCTCTGAACTGTAGCAAGCAAAAATCTGTAGAAAGTGCTCATTCTTTGCCACATATCTACATCAAGAGGCAACAGATTCTATAGTGTTTTGCGTTTTTAAATACACCAAGCATGTCGGTCAACACAGCCCACAGACTTTGGTAAGTGTTCTCATGAATAGCCTTAAACCTGGCCTATAGTGAATTTAAACAGATGGATTTTAAAAACACGAATAAAAACAGAGGTACATAAAAACAGAACAATTCAGTTCAAATAACACTCTTGGTTTAGGCTTAACATTTTGGAAAGACTTGGCATAAATAAGGAAATATACAACAGTGAACTAGTACACACAGACATAACCTTCTTTTTGAAGCTGTAATACCCACTGATTACACAGATATGCAATGCTGGTTGTGCCTAAAGTAGAAAACCAGACAGACGGCTTAGCATTCTTGCAGCTATGTATCCATTCCTATGTACACACAAGACACTCCTACAGTTCAGTGAGTAAGACCTGTTGGTGAGCAATGCTGGCGCCCAGTGTAGCAGCTTACAAGTTCACCAGAATGGTTCATCAGAAGAGGTTTCTCTTTCCAGTCGATTTCAACATGTGCTGTCCAAACTGTAGCACAAACAGAACAAGAGTCGTATGAGATGAAAAATACAATAATCAAGACTTCTGGATTGTAGTCTATGGGTAGAGATACACTTGCTGTTAGGTACACGTTCACGCATGTATGATGGCTGCCTTGTGTATTCTGCGTCTGTTTGGTATATGGGTTGTGTATGTCCTCAGAAATCAATGCTACACATACGCAAGGTGCAGTACACACAAAAACGCAGGCACTCAGCAACATCAACACCGGTGGAAAGTTTGGAAGAAAGGGTGTGTGACCAAGTCCGCAATTATCCGCATCTGTATGATGTGTCCCTGCTGGTGCGCGGTGACAAACGTGCTTGTCAGAACAGCTGGCTAAAGAGCAGCATTATTGTACAAGTCGATGTGGAAACAACATTATGTAAATCTGGAAGCTCTGTATGGCCAGGGTTCTCTAGTCTGCCCTCTAATGGGAGCCCTCAGTAACACACGGATTACATAGGCAAGCATGTGAACAGTTATGTTCGCCAATCAGCAAGTACGTCTCTAGCCTAACAATTGCGCCTTTCAACAATGTGTTATCACATTCGTCTGCACATGTGCATTGGTGTATTTAATGAATACTGTGCCAAAATCTGAGAAATTTCGCCAGAACTACATACATATTTTAAGGGCACACATTATCTCAAGATTTGGAAGCAGTTCTTACCGCAGGAGCCTCTGAGTGGGGTTTCGACTCCCGAGCGGGGAGGCTGAAGTTGTTCTCGCACTCACTGTCGTTGCGATAACGATGTGCAAACTTGCGTTTCAGTGCCTCAGCGATGAGAGCAGCAGGGTCTGCAGGTTCATTGGGCTTGGGCTTAGAGTTTCCTTCCTCAGGGAGACTGTAACAGACATTAAAACACGTCAATGAGTTTCTGTGCTGTAAAGTCAGACATATATTGAACAATTTCAGAACTCCTGAACTTTAGCGACAACTCACACTGCACAGCTGAACTGTCCACTGCGTATGATATGCAGGTTCCCACTGTACACATATAACTGACTGATACATAAAGATTTGAGTGCTGTGTGTTCATAAAAACCCATAGACAACTGCACTTGCCAAAAATGTTGAAAAATAACCATGTGGTGTGTCACCCTGTGCACCGACACACAAAGACTCATAGGTGGCAACGAAAACATGCACAATAATTCTAATAATTCTATTTTTAAATCTATTGCAAGAACTGGAGATAAGCTATGTTTTGACTACTTGTGCTTTGTTTAATACAACTGGGGGGGGTCTAATAGCCCATCATCCAACAGCTTCTCTGGGCAGTTATTCAGTTAGTCCTTAAACAATGTTAAATGATGGTTGGAGAACCTGAAGTCGGCTTTTACATCTTCATCTTCCATCTGCCAATTAATGTAACTGGCAGGCTCTATTAAGTGCGCAGTGAACATGACAGTTTTGCTAACAAAGCTTAATAATACCATTCTAGTCCTCAAACCCAGGTAAAAATTGAGTATATTTTAATGTACTAGAAATGTACCAGCAGGCACATTTCAAGCACATTATTGTTTTGCGTGCCTAATACAAGTGCAAAATGTATATATTACATATTACATACATACATACATACATACATACATACATACATACACACACACCAGAAATGCTTTTAGAATTAAGTATCTCCAAATGAATCTAAAAGGTATCTCAAAATAGTAGTTACGTACAGTTAGTTGTATTTAAGTATATATTTGATAGCACTAATGACTATATTTACCATACTAAGTACATAGCATATGAACATGCCATTTTCAGTACTTCAGTACATTAATTAAGTTCAAGGCAGTATACAAAATATGCTTAAATTAAGTACACTTCAGTGTTAATGGCAGAACTTGAGGACAGCAATTAAAGCAACCCAAAATGAACCGCTTGCAGAGTAAAAAAAAGCCTCATCAGGCTAATGATCAGGCTAATACGTCAAAAAATATATAAAATATACATAAAAAAAGAAGTTAAATATTTGTTCATACGCACTTCTTAACTGAGCGCAGCTTTACTTTTCCCATGTCTTTCAGCACATCCAACATATTGGGCATCTCTGGCTGCTTTGGCCCCAGGTCAACAACTGTCTGCTGGTCAGCCTTCTTACTGCGCCGCTCTTTAATAAGGTCAATGGCAGAGACGCTCCTCTGCATGCCGAGGCACAGTGGTGGTGGTGGTGGAGGAGGGGGAGGGGGCGGTGGGGGTGGTGGAGGAGGTGCTGCAGGTGCAGGAGGACCACCTGGAGCTGGAGCTGAGGCAATTGTAAGGGAAATAAGACTTGTAAACTTAATGTATGGACATGCATGCTTACACACAGTGAGACAGTTAAAGACTTGTGCACAGCTGTTTGTCATAAACAAGAGAAACACTGGTGCTATCACAATTACATGATTAGACTGAACACACAGGTTTTAAAAAAGAAAAAAGGAAATTTGGATGGACTGGCAGTGGATTTGGATGGCTTTTCCTACTGGTCTTTCTTACAGTAAGAACACTGTGATGGACACACCCTATTTCATGTGTTCTTGCCTCATAGTGTTTGTAATGTAATGTGTTTTTATAGGTGTATATTTAATTTTGAAAGTATATTAAAAGTTCTGCATGGTTTCTTATTGTTTAATTAATTCTATTTTTATTGCATGGCCTCAGATTACTCACTCACCCACCAAAATAACTGGTACTATTGCTATTACTGATAGTGACAGCCATGCAAAACATGTTTACTCTGCAAGTTGCTCTTACCCCCAGCATGTACACTAAGCTCCTGGGCCTGTACTATCTGAGCAATCTGGGCTCGTAGTTTGGCTAGCTCACTCTCCAGAGCACTAATCTTCTGAATGGCCTCGTCGTTGACCACTGTCTGGCTCTGTGGGGCCAACTCTGCCCGGTGCATGCTGGGTAAGGAGCGCCGCCGTCGGAGGGTCGGCCGCTGCTGAGTGCGGAATGCCAGCCCTGAGCATGCCTCCATCCTGTAGGGTACAGTAAACATCATACATGAGAGTAAGCTCTACTGAGAAAGAAAAATAAACCATCATTACTCATTTTTAACACTTACCCACTTCTGCCAGACACTTCATTCTCCTCCTGGTCAATCCAACCCACATCAGCTAATGATGCTACAAGCCCACTTTGTCTTCCTGAAGGGCCCAAGATACCTGGTCCAGCTCCAATAGTGAAAGAATTGAGCTACATACCCAATCGCAAAACATAAAGAGTACATTTAGTAATCAAACAAACAAAAAAAAGAAAGAAAAAAAACCCAAAACAAAACACAAAAACAGTCATACAGACATAAAAACACAACATAAAAACAGATATAAATTGCACATCACATGTTAGCCTAGCTCCAACTACAATATCTATACAAGCAAAGCAAGACTAGTTAGCAAAGCGGAAGCAAAAGTTACACAGGTAATAATAGCAAGGGTTTCACCTTGAAGTCCAACTAACTTCCTTGATGAGGTCAAGCAAACATAAAACCATGTCAAAACAACTGTTATCTTTCCAGCTATCAAGCTTTGTCCTGTTAAAAATGGACAATATGTATGAAATATAACCAAATAAATCTACTCTTTTTACAGTGAGCACATGTGAAAACGATATTCCTAAACATTAACAAAGTGCCTTCAAATAAATTTTAAATATAGACATATTAACCCGGTCCTGTCTTTATAAAACAGTTTTCCAACCCCACACTGTGAAATCACGTTATGTTCCCCGCTCCGACTCATGTGATTAATAAAGCAGAATACATACAGCCTGAGAAAGATATTTTAGAGCAGAGAATTCACTATAATTCAGTGTCATGTTGGGATTGAGAACGGCATTGTCTTAGTTATGCTGCTTCAAAAATCATTTGGTATAATCACTAAAAAGAAGTAACAATCTAACTTAATACTGCTGTGCTGTGCTTTTCATACATTCAAGGTGGAGGAGGGAAATGACTCATGTCAGGATTTGCTCAGCATGGGAATAATGAATAACCGTGTTTTGGTAAAACCCCACCCAAAACAAAAAGGCTCCAAGAGGAGACACAGCCTGTGTAAAGCAGGCTGGCATTTCCCAAAATCACTGGAGCTTTAAAAAGGTTTTAAAGGCCTATAACAGAGAGTAACAGTACTCGGAGAGTGATTTGATCTCATTCCATGATATGTACACCTGAAAAGATCTTTTAGGCAAGCTCACCCTGGATAGGAATTTGGTAGAGGATGACACAGGCTAGGAGCTTATCAGATTAGTCTGCAGGGGTGGGTTAAAGCCACAGTCAGGAATCTGGGAAGCCATTAAATTCATGATACGTTTTCTCCATTCTTTCATAACAGTAACATATTCAGAACACAACTTGCCAATATACCAAATTTAGAGACAACCCCATAACGTTCTTCACTATCGTTTTTGGACAATGCAAAAACATACAAGATATGTAAAGCATTTAAGCCTGGTGCTGTCTGTTAGTTCCAGGAGGGGAACATTATCCACCCTTATAATCAAGAAAATTCACAGCAAAGCAAAGTCACATTGTTCTGAAATTCCTGACAGCAAAACATGAAGCAAAAACGAGGCTTAGTTTTCCAATGCATCTGCAAAGCTTCAGCTAAAACAAGGAAAGACAGTAGCCAATAAACTGACCTACAGCAGAAGTGTTCCTTAGAGATAGGACAGCTGGAAAGGCAGGAAAAGAGAGAGGAGAGAAAAACAAAGTAAGAAAACAAGGTGACAGGTTTAGAATTTCACCCTTTACAAATATTTGGCATTAAGAGATTCTACTATGAGCATGCAACAAACCTCACAACCTTGTGATTCACTCTTGTTTATGGTCAGCACAGATCATATAACATCAGAACAGAATAAAGTGAAGGATATAAGGTAGACGAGGCAAAGAAATAGTAGGAAACGGTTTGAAAATGACAAACAGGAACACAGTATGAAACACTTAATAAACATAAATAAAGTTGTGTAGATTCAACAACAGGCTACAAAGGGAATTGTTGAATGTTGCAGTTCTATACTGATTTTACAAAGCGAGTTATCAGCTGCATCAATATCCAATAACTACATCAACAACTAGGATTGGGTTTATACCATAATTTGACAACTTAATAAAAATGTATTAACAGTAAGTGTAAAGAATCTCTAGGGATTTCTTTTAGCTTGTTTTAATAACCTATAACTGCTTGTAAAAAATAAGGAAGGCCATATACTGCAGAAAACATGCAGCTGTTAGGACGAGAAGAAATTAGGGAAATGTAAATGTTATATGCTTTTATTTAAAAGAAATGCTCAATAAAAGTATCTGTACGGGCATACTGGGGTGAGGAATAGTGCAAAAATACATTATCACACAATCATATCATGATTAAGGCCCCACCAATATTCTGTGGTCAGGAATAATACAGATTTTTAGTAATTTGATATTTTTATTCTAGATATTAATTTTATACTCCAATAGTTTTTACACACACATACATATATATATATATATATATATTTATTTTTTACTAACTGATTTGATTGTTGGTTCCCACTTTGTATCACACTTCGTAAACAAACAAAAACAGTCAGAAAGGGCCCAAATCCTGCAATTTTTGTTGATGTCCCCTCCCCCCCTCTGTGATTCACTTGCATTTGTGTGGTTTTATGTAACAATAACAGCTGTGACTCATTTTTACTCAGCCATTTTCCTTTCCCTCTTTTTATCCCTTAAAACTAAACAGACATTTTAGCCTTTTTTTCCCCTCTCCACTGTGTCTTTAAACTGATATATGTAGGCCCTGTACTGCGCCTGTATTCCAAAAGCATCTGTATTAAAACATTCCTTACAATTTCAACGTTAATGGAGAGGGTACACTGATGACTGCATCTGACAGATACATGCTAATTTACAGTATACAGTACAGTAAGTGTGTGTCTGTTTGTAGGACAGAGCTTAACGAACAGACAGAAAATGCAGATTTAACCAGGAGCTGGGGTGTGGAAATTTATTTCAATAGCGCATTTATTTATAATCATTCAGACTGACAGGAAGTGGAGGAAAAGAAACGTACATGCGCAATGTACTGATTGGAGTCAGTCTAGCTTTAAAGGTCTAGTCCAGCCCAGATAGCAGAGAGCTTTGGTGATGAGAAATGAGCAGACTGAACAAAAAGCACATGCAGTAGATGTTAACCAGTGAACACATGTTGACAGTACCAACTAGTCAGTTTACTCGCTACTCGGTCATACAAAGCCAGGTCTAGCAGCTTCACCTGTACCTTCATACATTTACTAAAAGCAGTCTGAAGCCTCGTAGTGGCATTATTGACAGACATTAACAAAGACGAAAAGGAATAGCAGGTCCAGCGGTCTTTACAAACTTTCTTTCTCTCTACTCCATCAGTTATACCATGAAATCGGTGTACTGCTGCACCCCTAGGTGTCACATTTCAAAAATGCTTAACACCATAAGTACAATTATTTAACATAACAAATACTGCACTGCACGAATTATGCTTTTTTGAAAAGTGTTTCTTAGATACTGACCATAGCCACAATGTGCTTGGAAAACCATTTTGTGATGTAATTCATAACTGTAATAACACTTCATATTGCCCCACTCCTACGGTATATCCCACAAACTTTACTGGTCAGTTTCAGTTTGATTTGTACTAAAGTCAGATTCTCATACACAACACTGCAAAATCTCTCTCTTTTTATTACACACTTTGTATCCTACACTCTCCCTCACCAGACCTTTGAAAAGGGCAAAAAACACATTTATAGACTACGGCATGGACACATGCCAAGGTTCCTCACTAACCTAAAATGAAAGTACAGTGAGCTCAGTGTAAACATATGCAGCAGTTTTAAGACTGGTGTGTGTTTACAGGGTAAAGAAACTTGATAGTCACAGCAAATCCACCATCGCATTTGCTTTCTAGGTTATGTGCATACACCGTATGTCATTCAATAATAGAACAAAAACCTTTTCCACTACTATACCTGAAAGTGGACTCGAGGGCAGGGTGCCAGGGGGAGGTTTGAGGCAATTCTTCTAACAATACTCCTAGACGATCCATAAGGCTTTGCTGATCCAAAAGCCTAAAGAATGGGAGTCATGATCAGGTCTACACATTATGTTTCAATCACAGGATATAAATAAGACACCTGGCCAAAAGCTGAAACCAGTAGATTTACCTACCAGGTCCATTTCTATCCTTGCATTATGCTTGCTCATTGTTAGGCAGAGTCAGTTAAAACGGCTCTCAGAAATCCTCTTGTTTTGGTTCATTCTCAGTTAGACAACCTGTAGGAACAGTCATGTATGAGAGATACTGGTAGTTGTCATCACACAACCTGAAGAAACAAAGTCAGTCACTAGCTAATAGCCTTAACCACTGGCAAGCCTGCTAACCACCACAGGTATGCAGCTTGAGTTACTGAACCTGCCAAAACATTTCTGTTTTCTCCAGGTCCTACACTGACCGCCTCACAGAACATGACTAAGCCATACCAGGCTTCCTGGTATATCAGTGAAATAATATGAGGATACAACAACAATAAAAAGACTAAACAGCTTTCGCTCGCTCCTTGAGGTCAGCAATGACAGAGCTAGCTCCAAACCTCAGAACGTTACCCAACCCGGCTAGCTAGCTAGCTCCATAACAGCTAAAAGCAAAACCTAAAAATGCTGTGTAACAATAAAGAAGTCATTCATAAAGGTAACTTACTGACAACATTATTCATCTTGACTTCATAGTGACCGGTCAATGGAAACGGAAACAGCCTACAACAGATGTATTAGCTCCGAAATCCGAGATTTTCCCAGTTAGCTCAGCTGTGAACGCTGCTAACGTTGCTGAAGTTTTCCAATGCTGTGCGCTGGCGGCGGCGGCAGAACGAAGGACACGCCAACTATTAACCAATAGGATTTGACAACCTTCCCAAGTGGGCGGGCCATATAACATTTATGCCTCCCATTGGTGTAGAAGAAGTGAAGAGCAGCGGAGTGGGCCAATTACTGTGCTCTAAAACTGTACCCACGTCATATGCCTATATGTATTTGATAGGAAATAATATTCTAGACCTTGTAAAACAACAGTAAAATATTTTATCGCAATATTAACAACATTAAAAATGTTCTTTATGATTAAAGCTAATTAAAACATTAGCATTTTGGATTTTAGTAAAAGCGTTTCCCATTGATCAAAATCCGGGTTTATTGTCCAATCAGCGAAGACCAATTCAGGATGTGCTGAAGTGTTTCATGGAAGAGGAACTGGAAATGGCAAAGCGAGCGTTTTCACGTTAGCTCGTTTTCTTGTTGTCTGTCATTGACACGTTTGTTGTTATGCGTATTTTATTGCTGACATTCAGTGACGTGCCCATGTAAGTCATATTCAAGGGCTGTTTGGATTCTCTGAAGACGAGCACATCATCTAAGGCGAGGTAAAGCCGTTTGCTAGCGTTGAGTTAGCTTAGCTTAGTTTAGCTTAGCATAACTTCGTTTAGTTTACCTTAGCTTAGCTCGTTAGCATTGTGAAGCAGAGCTCTTGTCCTGGGCGTGTGTTCTAAGGTTATTCGTGGACAAAATTCTGACAGGAGTGCCCAAGGTTAACTCCCATGTTGTTGAAGTTATATGTCAGGATACGTGAATGTGTTTGGTTGTTTTAACCTCTTTAACATTGCGCTCAGCGAAATAGTTAAAGAGACAAGCGGAGTTTAAATTACGCTGTGGCGAATTCTCAAGCTAACCATCTGAGTAAGGACAGCAGGGCTCAGTACAATGAGCAGCTGGCTAATTAGCTGCCTAGCATCTTCAGAGTCCAAGTAAACAGGGTGGCTAACTTTCGCAGGCTAAGCGTTTGAATTGGCTGTTTTCCCCATTTAGTTGGTATGCTATGTTTTATGTGTCGATAAAGGCCAGAAGCCTTGCTCTGCTGTTAGCCTGCCAGCAGAGGCCCCCTCTTCCATATACAGTATCATTATATTGCTCCTTTGTTTGGTTGTGCCATTATGACTGTCTG
This sequence comes from Semaprochilodus insignis, assembly GCA_034552555.1. NCBI lineage: Eukaryota > Metazoa > Chordata > Actinopteri > Characiformes > Prochilodontidae > Semaprochilodus > Semaprochilodus insignis. Next base: position 5,378,442 of record CM067497.1, read on the forward strand.
TCAGCCTATGAATCAGGGTTGCTGACATGCCACGTAATCGACTCAGACTTTCTGTTTATTTGTTTCCAGAGTTCTGAAATGTTAGAAGTAACTAGATCCATGTAATCAATAGGGCTGTTATGATTTCAGTTTATGGAAACCATGAAAAAACATTAGAAGACTGACTTGAATATTTAGTGTCAGAATCTGTAGATTTGTACATATTTTGATATTTGTTATTGTATTTGTGATATTTCAATTTTGAGGGTTCAGTTTGGAAACATGCTGCATGTGCCAAACCGGTCTATGAAGTATGTTATTAATGCCTGCATAACAGAAGGTGGCATGCTTTAACACACTAAACAACCCTGGAATTAACTACAGCATAGCAATTAAAAATATGTGCAGTGTTACATCCAGTTATCGACAGTTAAATGTCCCTGTTTTGCGAATGAATACAATTTCATTGCTACATGTTTTCTCTTCCCCCCTCTAGTTTCGAGAGGCCCTCTTGTGTACATGGCAGTAAGCGTGGTCACACCATGAGTGGGGAGCCAGATGCCTTGGCTGTGGTCAACCAGCTAAGGGACTTAGCTGCTGACCCACTGAACAGGCGAGCTATTGTAGAAGACCAAGGCTGCTTACCAGGCCTTATCCTATTCCTCGACCACCCCAACCCACAAGTCGTCTATTCTGCATTATTGGTGAGATCATATGAATTATCGTTCGTGTTATGATGCCAAAAGAAAGGTGCAGCTGTTTTACGGCAGCGCCCCTATGTTAATGCATTAGAGTCTGAGTAGTCTGGATGTGTCCTGTAGGTGCATTGAGTTCATGGTATCATACTAAAAACGACCTAACTGTGCTCAGAGGGTTCAAAGCCCTCCCCTCTAGTCTGTGTTCCCATGTCACATGATTGTCTCCTGCTGTCCAGTCCTGTCAGAATAGCTTACGTTTTCCAGTGACTCCTGCTGGAGAGAGCCCTCCCTCTGTGTGTACAGTTCAGCCATCTAGTGGCATTTACCCAGCCACCTCTCTAAGACAGCAGACTGGGAACAGCTGGCGTCTGCTCTGTTCTCTTCATCCAGCCGGTGTGAACAATGGTGTTAGATCTGTTTTTCTAATTAGCGCTAAATCTCCTTAATGCTGCCAAACATCACTCCTGTGAATCCTGCTATGTTCCATGAAAATATTACTGTGGGAAACGTATTCCCTGGTTCTAAAAGGAGTTATCTGGGACAGGTGTTGCTGTTGCAACTTCATGGATGAATTGATTTGTATACATTTTGGGCCCTGCATTATGTTGCGAGTTGAAGTAGATATTATTTATTGGACATTGTTGTTTTGCTGTTTCAGATTTTTGATAATTGATAATTGAATATTAATAATTAAGCATTCATACACAAGGCAAATTAAAGTTTTAAGCACTCTGTTAATTCCAGTTTGATCCAAAATATTTGTTTAAATGGTCATTTCTGGCCTGAAACTAAACCTAAAGCTAGCACTCAATTAACTGTTTGACATGTTCTGCAGTTTTCTGCACCATTGCGTCATTACGCTTTCTAAATTTCACAGAATTCATCTGTGTTGGGTGATCTTTGTGTTTTTGTCTGTAAATGTCTCTCTGTTTTACCCAGCATGCATTGCACAAAAACAGGCAATACAAGTAATCGCCAGGAATCGGCTTCCTAGGGAGTTGATGGTGCTTTTAAACTGCACGTTCTCACATATCTGACTTTTTTTTACTGTTCACCTTTTAAGATACATCACCTGGAGGGTTTTTTTTTTTCTTTCCAGTTTTTTTTTTCTTTCAAGTTTAGTCTCTGCATCATTGTAGTCAGTCAAGTAGGCCTTTTACAACAGTAAAATAATACATTTTACATTTTGACTGGAGTTGCCCTATAAATGTCAGTGACGCATGATGGTCTGTTTTCATCTGGTCATCAGCTTATTATTATGGTCTAACCACATTAGAATAAACATTTAAATAATGAATTACTCTAATTTCAGAACCTTTTAAGCCATGTTTGTAAATGGTATATAACATATAACATGATACATTTCATTTACAATTTATTGTGAATTGAAAGTGAATAGAGGGTTTAGAGCTTGCATTGTATGCTGAATGTGAAATTGCTGTTCTGACAGTATTCTCTTAGTTAACATCTCATTGGGGGGGAAAATATAATTTCATGAAATACCCATATTAAGTTATTTGCTTCATTTAATTGTAGTGTCTTAAATGAGTGGACAGGACAAAGCGTGATGTGTGGTCAGCAAAGTCAGATATTTCAAGATCCAGATGTATGGTACAGACTACAGAGCTTAGGACTGTCATTTAAAGAAAAATCTTTTTGCCTTGATTTAAATTAAATCTTTGATTAGATTCAACAGATTTAAGAGGGTTTAAAATTGCTTGAAAATGCTCATCCAGGTAGATGCGATCTCAGTTTCTATGATTTATAAACGTTTATGTATCAGTGTAACATATGCACATGGAAAAATATAATTTCCTATATCGGTGCATGTCATTCAGTTTAGAGCATGCGTTTAATGCTAGGTCTGAAATGGATATTTTTGAGACACAAAGGGACCCTTATTTATATGTTCTCCTTTTGAACTTTTTATTAACACGGATTGCCTTCATGAATGAATGTTGTGTGGTCAGTGAGGTCAAACGTATTTCCGAATTGACAAAGTCTTCGAGGGCCCCATTTTTAAATCTGTTCCTCGTTTTTTGCAGTTTACCATGTGCAGCATAATGATGTTGATGTGTGCTATTTGGTTCTTGTATGCATATGTAGACCCTTTCTCAGTGGTTGGGGTGTCCTTTCCTAAAACATTTGCCAGTGAAACTCATTTGAAAAGATTTTGCTGTGATGAGCAACTTCTCGTCCCATGTTTTCATCCTGCAAAATCTCATGTCGAGACCCCCCCCACACCCCCGCCCCCCCTTTGGTGAACGTTTACATGTATATTCACAGCTTCAACTGCATTTATGCCTGAAGGGGTGGAGCTTCATGTAGTCACACTGTACCTCCAATATAAGGAAATACTAGTTTTACCAGCATGAACTTTTCCGTCCCCTGTAAGTAAGCACATAAGAGAAACTACATGATAGACGTTTAGACAGGAGACTGTATTATTATCTTACTCATTATGGTAGGAGATTTAGGCCCAGTCCCATTTCTTATTTTAACCCCTACCCCTTGTTTTCGACTGTAACCCTCCCCCTTGAAACTGAGTTAGAAGGGGTAGTGGTTGAAATCTTCCCCCTGTAAAATGGGTCAACCCTTCATGAACTGGATACGTCATCAGTTGTTGTCAGCGGCTTTTATGTAAACAGACGAAAAAGCATGGGCGCTCGCGATTCATTTACAACTTCAGTTTTACACATCAGTCAATCTAAAGAGTCACCGAATAGAAAACAGCACAAACAAAAAAAACTACACAACTTCATGAACAGGTTACTAGCGGTGCTCTGTATGCAAACCTGCCAGTCTGCAGTGATAGCAGAGGAGTGTAAAGTTCAGCTCCACTGCTTAAATACATTTAGGGAATCATATGCCTTCAAAGAGGGGGATGACAATTATTTATTATTGCCACCAAGAATTCTTCACTGATTTGAAACTGAACTTAAAATGAAACTGAAAATGACCATAAAACGCTTTTACAATGTTTATCTTACAATGCAGCGGCTTTTTAACAGTGAAAATACTTCTATTTATGAGTCTCTTTGGTCGCTCAGGCAGCCATTTTGCAGATGATTCGCAGGGCATTCTGGGAATTTTCTAATAACACTCCGTTTCAAGTGTGCCTCTGAAAAATCTCCGTTTGAAGGGCCATGTAGCCCTAACACTTCGCCCTACCCCTCCATCTCAACAACAGTCGGGACAACCCTACCTCTAGACATGAACTCGCAAAACGGAGGGGTAGGGCTAAGTGTTAGGGGCAAGGGGTGAAATGGGATTGGGCCTTAGCCAGCTTGCTAACTGCTATGTTACCTCTTTAGCTAACAGAGGATGTGCAGCAGTCAGCCCAGCGCAGCCAACTGCATCAGTTATCTACGTTTCTGTGTTGCAGATCAGTCTGCAGCACTATACTCTTGTAGGTATATAATAATCTTGGGGCAGTCGTGGGCTGGAGGTTAAGGAGCATGCCTTGTGACTGGAAGGTTGCCAGTTCGTTCCCCCGACAGGACACTACTGAAGTGCCCTTGAGCAAGGCACCTAACCCCCAACTGCTCCTCTGGCACTGTCACTGGCCACAGCCATTTGGCAAGTGTGTTCACTGCCCCCAAGTGTGTGTGTTTACTAGTGTGTGGGTGTATGGTTATGTGTGTTTATGGGTATATTCTAATCTATAATAGAAACCTTTCCTTCACTCTTGCGACTCTTTCCAGTCAGCTATTTGTCTAGACTGAGTTACACCTGTTTTTCCAAGGTGACATTGAAATTGCAAATATCTAGTGTGACTGTGAGTTAAGCATACAATCATGTGACATCTAGCTTTAATGCATTAGCATGAACGAGCAGTTCCCCTAGAACAAGTAGTTTTCAGAGTTCTTTTATTGCATATTTAAACACAGTGGTGCCGGGCACTGCAGTGGTGTGCCTCTTGATGACCCTTGCTTTATGTCTGTGTCCTACCAGGCGGTACGCTACCTGGCAGAATGCCGTGCCAACAGGGAGAAGCTGAAGGGCGAGTTGGGCATGATGCTGAGCCTGCAGAATGTCATGCAGAAGTAAGTCCCTCCTTATATCTGCTCAAAAAAACGAGTAGGCACTTTGGCTCACTTTGCACTTTCCACAGAAAACCTGATCCCTCTACTTTTGTTCTGACAAAAAGTGTGAGCTGGGCACAATTTCTCTGCTCGAGTACGGTGGCCCTGTCATAATGAGCATTATTTGCTTTGAACTTAAATTAATGTGATGATGATAAAAATGCTGTTGAAGCTTAATGTAAAATGCAGAGCAAATTTCTGTCCTACTTTAATGAACAATGGGATGTGGTCTGCTTATTATTTTGTTGATTATTTTCAGCTTTGTGTTTGTGAAGTAGGCAGTAATACCATGGTTGTTTTTGATTGGTGGATTTCTAAGAAAATCAGAAGTCAGCAGGTGCATTTGGGCTTCACTTACTGAATTCAGAGCTCAGTTCTAAGGAGGTGCAAAGTCCATAGGCTTGTATTATTGGTAATACGTTCTGGTTGTTTTGAGCAAGCGCAAATGTCTGTAGGCCCTTTGACAGTTAGTTACTGCTGTTTATCACAGAGCTTCACCAACACAAGTGCCAGCAGTTGGCAGAGCGCTGCGTTTTTCCTGCTCTAAGGGCACATCGTCTCCTGGCCCTGCGACCTGCCAGTCACTTCAGTTAGGGTGGAACTCATCAAGGACTGCCCGCAGTTCCAAAGACTCCATGTTACCATATTGGGGGCGGACGTCTTTGGCTAGAGGTCGTACATGGCCCCAGTCAACGAGAGGACAACTCTGAAAAGATTTACCAGTTCAGCTTTAAATCAGTGCTCTGATGCTGAATGCTTGTGCTGGTAATTTGTCTGAAAGGTACATGCCTATAGGGTTTATTAGATTTGTAGGGTTGCAAAAACCATGTACATGCAGTGAATCGGATACAGATATATTTAATTCCATACAAAATTTTGTAATATCAGTTGTAATGACAGACTGGAGCGATGTCCACTGTTCTAGACTTCCAGAGAATCCACTTCTTAATGTTAATTATGCTTTTACAAAGTGCTGTGTTGTTATTTTGGCAATTGGAAAGAAGTGAAGTGAATGTTGGTGTTTTTTCTTTTACCACTATACAAAAAAATACAAAAAAACCCCACTAATTTACTTATAATATGTACATAAATAATGTCATGATGACTTTTTACACACCCATTTACCCCCATATGTAAATGTGCAAAACCTCAGTATTGTTCAAGGTTTGAGGAACTGTCTGTAGTGCAGTGTGCAGAGCAAGCTAACGTCTTGGAATTAAAGTCGGGGATCTTGTTAAAGATGTGGGAGCTGGAGTTGACTTCCAATTCGCCTGCTTGTTTTGTGAACTTTCCATTCCACCTTAAATGGTGCTGCAGTTACGTTTTAGCACNCTTGTTTTGTGAACTTTCCATTCCACCTTAAATGGTGCTGCAGTTACATTTTAGCACAATACATGCTGCAGCATTTGTGGAGGAATGGAGCGTTTGATTAAGAAGCCTATGTCAGACACGCCCTTTGACAGTTCCTTGGGAAGGGTATGAAAAGTGCAGACATTCCTTATTTATTCAACTATTTCAATGTAAATACAGTTCATTATTTGGCACCTTTTACAGTAAAACAACTACTTTCCACCCTCCTGTCTAAGATCCAAAGCTCGCTTGATTACAGCAAAACAGATTTTGTCATAATTTGACATTGTAAATGATTTTGGGAAGGACGAGATGTTATGTTAGGATGTTCTTTAGCAATCCATATGACACACCCTCAGGGCTGGTTGATCAAAGCCTTATAAAGACGGAGGTGGGTCAGCTTGATTAAAGGTTACATCTACAGTCTAGCTGATTATACTGTTTAAAAAACATTGACTGGACGTGGGGCAACGTCTGTCTGCTTTATGCTCCAGGATACGATACACATGTCTCTGTAATGTTGAACACGAATTCTCTATTTGGCCACAACTCCTATGGGCTTGGTGGCCCAAATGACCAGTGCAGGTTTTTAAATCTGTCTACTCCTGCATCCCAGTCATGTTCAGTTTTATTTGTAGGCTGATGTGAGTCTGCATTAGATCTTTATATGTTGATGTGACCTGAATTTGTCTGGTATGGATAAGCAGAGCATTTAGATGCCTTGGGCATCCCCCACTGGCAAAGCCAGAAAGCCCAGCGTGAATTATGGCTCGGCTACATGCCCCTTTTAGCACATTCAGAGCATCTCTGAACTCGTATCAGACCTGACCAATGACGTGAAGTGGATTCTATGGCAAGCAAGCAACTTGGAGTTTGGCCCATGGACTTGGCCAGGCTAAGTCTTTGTTTAGTAATGCTTGTTCCCACAAGCCACATACATTAAATCAAATAATTCTCAAATTGTTTAAGTGATAATTGAGCCATGTTGATCAAATGCTAAAAATTGTGAAGAATTACATGCTCATATTTAAACTATGTATTTGCCAGAGTGACTTATATCTAGACTTCAGCGCCTACACCTACCACCGTTGACGTGGTGTTAAGGGCATTCGTTTTAATGGCCTGTGTGCATGTAGTCCTGCATCGTGCAGCCGTCTACCTATGGTGCTGGTACTAACAGGATAACTCATGAAGGGTATCACTGCTAGCCGGCCGAGCGTGAAACTTTTCATCATTTGCATGTCTCACAATGTTAAACCTACCCACCAAGTTTCATTCCTGTCGGCTGGTTCCTTCTGGGTGCAACTATTTGTGTAGCTGTTATTTTGACGATGACTGTAAAAACACTATATGTCAAAAATACATGAGCACATTTAAAAATATATATATTAGCTTGTTAATTGCTGTCATATAATTTACCAAATTGGATTAACTGATTGAATTCTATTAAGTAATTGTGGCAGCTTAAATATTCAAGAATGAACTTTCATTATTTTTGTGTCTTTGTGGGCGTACTTTGGTTTTTCAGCATACTGTCTCTGTCACACTAGGGGTACATCACCGGGAGAGACCAAGCTGTTAGCCTCAGAGATCTATGAGATCCTGCAGAATGCCAGCAATGCTGAAGCTGAACAGGCGGAAGAAGCTGCCTCATGCCGTCGCAAAGCCCAGTTCTTCCTGGGCTCCACCAATAAGCGGGCCAAAACCGTGGTACTACAGATTGATGGTTTGGATGACTCGGTAAGAAACATCAGCAACGGAAGCTGCAGCTGACAGTCCCCTCTACAAACACCTTCCCACTGTGGCAACCGCCTCCGTTTAGCATGGCCAGACGAACAAGAGACCCCTGCTTTAAATGTCAGCAGTCAAACAGCATGGTGTTCAGATAAAGGCGAAAGCAGGCCTCCACGTGTTTGCTACACTCGGGACAGATCACATTACATCAGATCACATTTATACAACGGTTAGCATCACATGAAGCTTCTGGAGGCACCACAATGGGTTGTTTTGTAGCGTGGAACATTTGGACAGTTATGTAGAATTTCATGGCCTCAATTTTAAGCATCTTTTTAATTCTGAGCTTCAATTTTGGTGTCTTATTGTGATGAACAGAGTTGCAGTATTTGTGTATGTGTTTCAGAATCGGAGGAGTCTCTGTGAGGAGGCGTTGCTGAAAATCCGTGGAGTCATCAGCTTTACCTTTCAGATGGCTGTTAAGAGGTGTGTGGTCAGGATCCGCTCTGACCTGAAGGCAGAGGTAAGTTCATGTTGAATTAAATCTTCAGCACGGTTGACAGTGTTGTCGTTGTACCAGCGAACTGAAAGCTGCCTGTTTTCTTTCTGCAGGCCCTGGGCTCAGCCATTGCATCAACCAAAGTGATGAAAGCGCAGCAGGTGGTGAAGGGAGAGGATGGCTCTGAGGTGAGCAAACGCAAGTCAGAGCATGATTTAAAATCCACAGTACAGTAAATGTCAATGCTTCAATCTAACAACAATTTCTAATGGTTACAATGCTGCTACCCAGGATAGCTTAGCTGGCTTGGCTAGTGGCAGCTTTGCTCACAACAGAACATGGTCAGTTCTGAGTAACAAAAGCTTCCCCGTCAGTTTAGACAATAATGACTCTGTCTGAGGAGTGAAGTCGAGTAGCTGGTGTTGGAGGGACAGAACGCCTATGCTGAGCCTGTTATGGGGGCGTTTAGAACTCTAGGCTCCTGGCTAAGCAGATGCTAGCTTGCTCTTCTCTCCCTCCTAGGTTCATTAGTGAAACCCAAACACCCCAATATAGGTTTGATTCGACTAACTGGTGCTGTGCTTTCACAAAGCTAGATAATGAAAACTTGTATCAGTAAGAGCAAGGTCAACTGTGCTGGAGTGACAGAAGGCTGAAATGCAGCTTGTTCTGTAAGGTTTTAAGCTGTAGCATGCTGGGCCAAGCCAACACAAGTGTATGGTGCCTCCCAGTTTTGAACAGTGACAAAAGATCAATATTAAGAATCTATAAAAAACAGATTCTAGAAAACAATTATAAATATGTTTGTACTTATATTTATTAAGAGGCAAGTGATCTAAAGTAAAAAGAATAATAATAATAATAATAATAATAATAATAATAATAATAATAATAATAATAATAATAATAATAAGAAGAAGAAGAATCA
>CM067497.1:5387748-5402148 GCA_034552555.1 Semaprochilodus insignis
TGGGTCGAGCTAGTTGCTAAGACCAACAACTTGGGAAGTGAAAATTGGTATTGGGACTTTGGAACTAGGTAGTATGAAAGTTATTCAGTCTGCGCCTGTATAAAGGTATAGAATTTCAGTACCCAGGCTAAGTCACTGTGCGCCAGCGGGTGGAAAAATATTAACCACTAATGTCCCGTTTCACCTCCCCCTCTTATCACCCCCACTGAGTGAAAAAACAGACACCATTTCCTGCTCCTTTAATTACACAAAAAACCTGTGCTAATGTTTTCTGCTGCCTGTATAGGTGATAATCCCATTCCAAGAAGATTCCGGTATGGTGGTAGAGCAGAATATGGACTTGCCAGACTACCTGCCTGAGGAGGAGAGTCCAGCTCAGGAGCAGCACAAGGCAGTGTCCAGGTTGGGCTCCATGCAGGACGGTGTGGGCTGGCTGAGCACGGCCGCTAACTTCCTGTCTCGCTCCTTCTACTGGTGACGCACGATCGTACATCACCCTCCCAAACAAACAAAAATAAAAGCCCAGCCCAGCTCCCACTGCTGCTGCCCCCCCTTCAGCGTGCTGGATCGCCACGTGTATCTCGCAATAACCATAACTGTCTCCAAAACGCAGAAACACTACTGCAGGCTGCTGCAAAACTCAAGTCCTCCTACAGCTCACTTTAGCGCACGCAACACAAGAGACACTAAGCCATAGAGCAACAAAGACGGGTTCCAAAACGAGTGTCTCCTCTGTAGCTGCTCTCTCTTCCCCATTTTTTTTTTGCCTTTTAGGTCTGAAGACGGTTTCTAAGACTGTTTGCTCCAGTTTCTCTTCATGGGTCCATGTTTCTAATACCAAACAGCGTTGAGTTTGTGTGTGGTTTTCTGGGATTTCATGGTGCTCGGTCAGATTGCAGAAGCTTTCTGGAGATGGGTCAGTTTTGTATGATGGAACTCTTCTTGTGCATGAGGTTTGGGTGCTGCTTTTTTTTTCTTGTGTGTTCTTTGCCCTTCATCTCAACTCTTGTGTGCTTTTACCATCTTTGTTCTCTTTTGGCAGTAATTTGATAATCCTTTTTAAATTCACTTTACCCCTTTTGGGGACTTTTTTCAGAGCATGCTAAACTTTTTGATGCCTTTTTCATTCTCTTCGAGTCCTTATCCTTTTGGTGTGTGTGCCTTTGTATTGCAGTTTGTGATTCATTTTGTGATCCGTTTTTTGAACTTCTCCTCTTTGTTGGATATTTTGGGGCTTCATGTACCGAGATGGAAAATCACATGTTATCAGTTCTTTACTCATCATATAGAGAACTGATGGCGTGAATGAATGGGAGAACCACCAGCAATGGCTACTATAGTGCATCATTAAGCAAGCCTTTGTAACCTAATGACTAATCTTAATGCATGCGGAAAAAGGGAAATACTCCACACGCCGTTGCTCTATTTGAAATACTAACCATCTTCTTGTTACGCTATGTGCCAAGCACTGTAGTAACTTCTCTAAAGACTAACCTGTAGACAAATGCTGTAGTTCTGACCACTGATAAGTTTGAGTAGGGCGGCTTAACTCTTCTTGTGTGACTTTTCTTTCCCCTTTTCCTCTCATTCTCGTTGCTCATGTCTTATGTTTTCATTTATCACGGACTACCTATAGCATAAATGCTGATCAGTCGTGGTCCTCTTAGTTCTTGAGACTAAAGTTATGATCAGCATTGCTTCGAGCTTCGTTTGGGGCTTTGCTCATTTTTGAGCTTTATTGCCACCCCACTTGCCAAATGCACGATCAGTGCCTGTCATTTTTGCATGCTAACAGCAGCTCGATACCCTATTGATCTCTCCAGCCTATAGTGTCTTTTACCACTAGAGGTAGTCCATCAACTGGTCACACATATCTCTGAGCATTCCCTTGAGAGCAATAGGCGTTTCTGCTCAGAGGTCTGTGGATGGTGGATGGCTGGTGTTTGAGTCGTGTACCCTCTGTAAAAATTTGACGACCCTGCTCATCACTGCATGAAAATATGATTATATTTATCATTGTCTTTGTTGGTATTTAATCACTTCCTGATGAGGTATTTGCACAAAAGAGAAGCTCCAAATTACTCTACACTTCTAAGAGGTGCCTAAAGGGCCCAGAGAAGAAGCGCTGGGCCCCAAAAGAACCTTTCAGGGGTTGTTTCTTTGGAAGAATACTCCATTATTATTATTTTTTTAACATAATCTCTATCTGCTTTATATAGCACATGTTTGATTACCACAGACTCTCAAATGGAACAGCCAGGGGTGTACAGCTCTGGTCCTGGAGGACTGGTGTCTGGAGCAATTTTGAAGTTCCCCTGCAGAAAAACACCCATTAAACATGACAATTGACAGATGACTTAAATCAGATGTCTTGGACTGTGAACTCAGTAAACTGTACTGGACACTGGCCTTGCAGGACCAGAGTTGCACGCCGCTGCGTCTAAGCATTGGGCCTGTTTTGAGATCACAAGTTCAATCTCCGGTGATGCTACAGCCATCCATATCTGGGAGAGCACTGTTTGCCTTGCTTTCTCTGAGTAGGTAGTGCATAACACAACCTTCAGGTAGCGTTATCCTCCAAGCATGTTGAGCTGTTCAATAACGTGAAGCAAGTTTGTAAAGATGTGGTGTCTGACTTCACACTTGCTGGTGTGTGGTGATGATGGCACACACAAACTTGGGTACCATTAGCCCCCTCTCTGGGGAAGCTCCAGACTGCTGCACATGAGCAGTAAAAACTACATGCGCATGCTTAACATCTTACAAAAATAAGAGGCAACCAAGGCTGAGGCCACTCTGGGAAAACACCAGCAGTATGAAAAATGTATTTTAATGTTGTCTAATGACTTTTTATTGCCTCAAAATAATATATTGCTTTAATAGTAAAAGGGAGTAAAACATAAGTGTACACAGTGTTCAGTATCATTTAGCAAGCTGTTTAATTTGGTCAAATTCAGTCAGCAATTATCACTATCAAAGCGTTGTCAACCTTGAATTGAAAGCTTACATTAATTCAGAAATTAAAATAGAATTATATCATTATTAAGTTTATATATAAATTATAGGTATTTCAAAAAAAAAAGTTTGGTGCTTATAATGGAGGACAATGGGCCACTTGTTTTCTGTTCCTTTCTAATTGTAGGGAAGAGTGCTGATATTTTTGTTCTTGGACATCTACTGCAGCAGATGGAGTGGGTTAAAAAATGCTGGAATGTTCTTTTAAAGATCCGTCTACTGAAAGGTTCTATTAATAACTTAAAGTCTTTGGCATCGCTCTAGAAAAAAACACGTTTGGCACCTTCATTCTTCACCAGAGCCTGACTTTTCCCTTAGTATAGCACCAGAGTACTTAGACAGGTCTTACCAGTAACCCCCTTTTACTGACATTATTTCTGTGTCTTTGTTTAAGATGAATCTGCCTATTGTAAATCACAATCTGTCCATCTGAATTTGCATTGAAGTATTCCAAAGTCATTATGTGAACTGAATCGTCTGTAAATGTGGTCATCGCTCAAATGTTACGATTGTGAACAAACAGAAGAGGAAAAAGGTCATCAGTATTATATTCAGTGCAAAATCAAGGTCACTTTTTCTTACGCACAAATCCTGCATTGACTAATTTTGTTACATCTCTCATACTGTTGCGCTCGAGTTGTTTTTAGATCATTAAGTTTCTTCCCAGTAAAAAAAACTAACAAATGTTTTGCTTTTAGATTGACCCCAAATGACATTGTGACATCAGGAAGGCTGTTAGACTGTAGCAAATCATGGATGTAGTAGCTTCTCATGTATAGTGTATATCTGCTGTTATATGTGTAAAGATTTTCAGGTCACACAGAGTTGTTGCCTGTTCGCAGTAATGGCAGTTATTAAATAGATTTAAAAAATGTTTGTTGTGGTTTGTTTTCAGCTATGAAAACACAGAAAACTTGGATTACTGGTGAACCTTCCCAGGTTTGGCCAGTCTACCAAAATGTCACCAAGAGCCCATTAACAACTCATCCAGGATGTTGCAAAAGAACCCAGAAGGACTTCTAAAGAACTACAGTCCTCACTTGTCTCAAATAAGGTCAATGTGCACGATTCCACAGTTTCAAAGCCGCTGGGCAAAAATGGCATCCATGGGAGGGCTGCTAAATGCAAACCACTGCTGACCTAAAAGAACACAAAGGTTCGTCTCACATTAGATGACCCCCAAGACTTTTGGGGTAATATCCTGTGGACTGATGAGCTAAAGCTGGACCTTGTTTGGAAGACATGCTTCCTGTTACCACTGGTGCAAAGCCAACACCTCATTCCACCTTAAGAACACTATACCAACAGTGAAACATGGTGGTGGTAGTGAGATGGTCTGGGGCAGCTTTGCTTCTGCAGGACCTGGATGACTGAATTCTGCTCTCTCTCGGAAAATGATGAAGGAGAATGTTTGCCTGTAAGTTTGTGCCCTGGAGCTCAAGAGCAGTTGGGTTTTGCACAGGGCCCGTCAAGGTCCTGACTTCAGTCCTATTGAGATGCTGTGGCAAGACCTTAAACGGGGCACTTCATGCTCGAAAACCCCAAAGGACACATCACGAGTTATCGCAAATGTTTCATTGCAGTTGGTACTGCCAAGGGTGGCACAACCAGCTATTAGGGTCATGTTTTCACATGGATGGTCTGGTTTTTAAATAAACCTTTATCTTCAGTAAATGGAAGGATCATTTAAAAGCTCCATTCCATGTGCTGTCTTTATTATATTAAAATTAGTTGCATGATCTGAAACATTTTAACATGTCAGATTAGCAGAAATAGAAGAAACTGGGTGAGGGGCAAATACTTTTTACAGCACTGTAGATGCATGATGTAACCTTGTCTTGTATGTCTTTGGGTGACTGGGGGAATTGGACTCCTTTTGTTCTTTAAATTCTTTAAATAAGAGGCCGGAAACTGCACATACAGTACCAAGAATTTCAGACACGGCTACTCAAAGTTTATTTGTAACTTAATACTTTAGAATAAAAGTGAAGACATCAAACAATAATACAGCACTTATGGAATTATGCAGTCCACCTTAAAAAACTCCAAAATGGAACTTTACAGGAGGATAAAACGGTGAAGGTTGATATAAGATTTTTTTGGACCAATTCCATTGGTCTATCCATCATGAATATTCCCTAAACAGAAAGAGTAACTAGAGCTTTTAAACTGTGCATAAAAAAGAAGTTTTTTTTTTTTTTGCACAACAAAATATATATTAGAGGTGGAGATATGGCACAAATATAACACTGTGATACATCAGGAGTGTATGTGGTATATCAGAATATGTATTGTTTCAGACGTCTCATCACCTTTAACTGTTAAGTGTTAGCCTGTAGAGTCTAGACCAAACACATCCATTTAGTTGGGTGTGCCTAAACTTTTGACTGGTACTATACATATATATATGCATAGACAAATTTGACTCTCCAGGACTCAAGTTTCCCACCTGTGTTTTTCCACTGTCTTTTTTCACTGCATAGCTTTACAGCTGTATAAAAGCTGCCTCATCAGCTGGAACTGTTAAGCCTGTAGAGTCTGGACCAAACACATCCAATTGAGTGTGCCTAAACTTTTGACTGGTACTGTATAATACATCCATTTAGTTGGGTGTGCTTAAACCTTTGACTGGTACTGTGTGTGGGTGGGGGTGTGTGTGTGTGTGTATCCGGGATTCCCACCTGTACATTTCCACTGCATTGCTTGCAGCTGTATAAAAGCAGTTCTGGGACAGCTAGCATTATCCTAAACTAGTTACATCAGGAATTATGGAGAGAAGCTAGTCTTAAAACAGAAGTCTTGGGTCATACTAAGCAATGATCAGGTCATCAGCATGTGAGAACTCCGAAGGTGTGGCGTTCTGAAGCCTTGATGTTCTGTAAAATAAATATCTTAATTAGTGTCCCACACATTCTCTTGGCTGGGTTTGTGAACAGCGGGGGAGCTGCGGAGAGATTTCGTTTCTTATGAACCTGCTTCACCCCAAGTTAATGTAGTGAAGCAAAATCAGACAAATGATTAAACCCAGAGACCACAGTTAATGTATTTAATTTTCAGTCAGAACAGATATTAAGCACAAGTTATTTGTTCTGTAGTAGAAAACATTTAAACGGCGCTATTAAGTTCATTTTCAGTGTTCACTATTTTATTTATGGGGTCTAATAGAATTCCATGTCTTTAGGCTCTGCCTCCCAATGAGTCCAGTGTGTTCTGTTCTGATTGGTAAACTGCCAGAGCTTCATCCTGCTCCAACACTGCTGTGGCTGTTCTCACAATGGTGTTGGTTCTGTCATATGAGTTTGGATCAGTTTGAGTCCAGTCCTCAAAGTCTGGTAGAACAAGCTGGTGGACGGGAGCAGGACATTTCAGACTGATCAGTTTTTACTGCTTTATGCCCTTACTGTTGTGTGAGGGTGTGCCAAGCTTGCCAGTAGGTGGGCAGTAAGAATTGTGGTATGAAATGATGTCACCTTGTAACAGAGAAAAGGGCTGGAATGCCAACGAGGCATTTCAGCTTCTCTCTCTGCCGTGTACTTTTGAACTGTGTGAACCGTTTACATGCACAAGAAGCTACACGACACACTAAAAGAAAAGGAAAAACTGGAAAAGCGTAATAGATCCACTTTAACAGAAAACGACACAGAACAACAGCTGCGTTCATCCACTCTTTACCTTTATCACAGCTTACATTCTTTTGTGAGACTTACTTTAAGCTTTCTGAAGAATCTGCAGGTTGTATTCTCAAAGGCTCAATCCTAAAAGTATTTTCTGCAAGGAAGTCTCAAACACATTTAGTGGTGTTAGGGTCGACTTGGGGCTCAGGACTCAGTCCATCATTCTGAGAACACCAGCAGTTTCTTTGTTTGGGTGGTGTTTTGTTCAGACCTGAAGTCAGAGTGGAGCTTGATTCTCTCCTTTCTTTCAAACATGAAAGCTTTAGGTGTTGTCAGTCTGATTGGGACAGTTTTGGTGGTCTGCTAGGTCTTGCACGTTTCTTCCATTTTCCCTCTTTTCTGTCCTTTCATTATATTTGAACTCCCAAGTTTTGGAAACTTATGTCCACATTTATTTCAGCTTTCTCATGCAGGTGGATTCTTAGATCTAGTCTTAAAGATGTAATAGCCTTTTGTACTAGAAACTAGAAAAGTGCATTTCTGGAAAGAAACACAGAATGGTTGCGCAACTTAAATAGTTCCGATAAGCTGCGGCAAGGCTGTGGTTGCTGTGCTAGGAACAAGGGATGAATAAAAGACACATAGAGGAGTGTGGGTCAGTATGGCTGTGGATTAGAGTTTGGGGATCTGCTCTAAGTAGGTTACTGTTAAAGTTCCAGTGCAGTTTGGTGGCTTGTAGGTTAAAGGAAACAGTAGGGATTGAGTGGGGATGAAAATGAATGGGACTCTATGGGAGGAAAGAGGGATCGATTAAAAAAAGAAAAAAAAAAGAAAAGAAATAAAGACCAGTTTGGGTCAGACCAACATTAAATTCATTCTCTGTGGTAGTGTATGTGAAACAATGTCTGTTGGTCGAGCAGCAGTGTAGTAGGTGAGTGTGTACTTTTCCACCCGAACTCATTCTTAAGGGGGAGAAATTCAGAATACAACGAAGCTTTTCCAGAAACTGAAAATCGAGTCTAAAAACTGTGTACAAGTACACCATTCCCGATCAAACCGAGCATTCCGGAGTTATAACAGTGCTGATATCTTGAAAACTGCAGGACTAGATGGGAAATTCCGAAATTGGAAAGAAATGCTGGAGTACTGATTTAAGCTTCATCAGAATGGTCTTGGATCTTCTCAAGCAGTTACAATAGGCTCTTTCTGAGCAATAGGCCGGTAAGCAAGACTGTCCATCTGTTATACTGTAATACTCGTGCTTTGCATGCAGTAGGTTTGATCTGCATGACCTGCAGTCATTTGCCCTGAGTACGCTCTGCTGGAGGAGTGCATCTGTACCATCTCCAGCCTGGTGCTTGGGGCCTGGGGGCAGGGGCATCTGCTCCAGCCAGCATCACCATACGAACCAGAACACTGATGCATGCAGCAGCACATGCGCAGAGTGGGGAGGGGGGAATGTGTGTGTTCCTCACGATGATGACTGTAAACAGCCATGGGGCACTCCCCACCCCATCCAGCCCTGGTTTCTTAGCACATAGCCAGACAGAAGGCCAGCTGTGTGTGTGGCAGGAGGCAGCGGTTAGATCACCGGGCTTCGGCTGGTGAGTCCACCGGGAGCTGCAGTCGCGGCAAGCCTGAGAGTATGTGACTGTAAACTGCCTTATGGCATCTCCCTGGAAAAGCGGCTTAAGCACGTTAGCACAATCAGAGCAGGGCTGGGTTGCTGTTAGTGTTTTCATACTGACTCTACCAGTTGGCTTGACCCTAATTTGGTCTGTAGTAGCTTCAGGTGAACTGCAGTTACAGATGCATGTTTACCACCACGTTACATCACTTTTTCTTTTAATTACACATTTTAATGGTTTGGGAACTGAAGATACAGAGTGTTTCAGTATTGCAAGTGGAGTTTTATGTGCATTCGTGCTTGGTAGAAGACTTGAGCTGCTCAACAGTCTATGGTTGTTGTGCTCAGATCTGTGTCTGTGAAGCCATGCTGTTGTAGCACTTGCAGAATGAAGAACTGCCATTGTCCGGCTGAAATAACCATAGACTTACCAGGAAAAGACATCATCTTAATAGCAGCATATGCTTCTCTCCAAAATCCTAATATACACCTCAGTGGTGCTTTCACACATATGCACATGACCCATGCGGTGGGCACTGATGCCCTCCTATCCAGACAGATGTTGGTTTTTGCACCTTGTACCAATAAAAGTCTGGATGAATCCTTTTAGCTTTGGTATGAAGAACTCGCCATCCAACAACAAGCTGAAACATGGACTCATCTGAACATAGCACACATTTCTTTTGGACCATCTCAAGTGAGCTCAGGCCCAGAGAACTCGGCGGCCTTTCTTCATAGCTTTTCTCCTTGTGTAATAGTTTCAAATTGTATTTCTGTGAGTGCTGCTGAACCCATGTGGCTATATTTAACATGGTAGCATGATGGTTTCATTGGCAATGCTGTCTGAGGGCTTGAAAGTCTCAAGCCTTCAGCAGTGGTTGCCGTCCTTGCCCTACACGGACTGAAATTTCCCCGGATTGACTGCTTCTTATCACAGCATTATGTACACTAGATGGTGAAAGATCTCAATTCTTATGCATATTTGTGTTGAAAGATGCTCTTTTATAACTGCACTCTCACGACGTTTGGTACAAAGTGTTGGACCATGACCCATCTAATTGTAATCCCCTCACCTGCTAATAATTTACCTGCTTATTGAGGCGTGTTTCAAAATGGTGCAACCTTAATATCCTAAAAGCGTTCATTCTTATTTTTGTCCCAACCCTCTCACCCCAATTTTTGGCATCAAATTCAGCTTTTTTATATTTTCAAAATTCAGTCAAGTTAATCAGCCAACGTTTCAGTTAATAAAGGTATACGAGAATAAACAAATCACAAATTCTTATATTTATTGCAATTCATAATGTATAAAAACCCTAATGTATTCAGTATTGTGTTGTAATATTGACCTTGCTGTTCCAGTACTTTCAGAGCTACTTTGACTAGACAGAGTATTTTGACTAGACATTTACTGATGGAGCACAGCAACTCCCCAACTGAGTAAATGGGTCTTCCCATTCTTTTGATCTGCAGGTGTAGATTAGTTGGAGTATTTCTTTAATGTAGTGTTATAATTTATCTCTGGTCTTTAAATCGCTATAAATGCAGACCCATTATCAACACCCCTTCTGCCATGTCCTCCCCTCTTTGTTGGGAGGTTGCAGAAGGAACTCCTTCCAAGAACAGGCCTGCTGGCACCTCTAACAGTCCAGCAGCTGGAGGGAAGTCCATCAATCTTCTCCTTGCACCAGAGCTCCATGGCGTCCAGCGGAGTTGCACTTTCACCTCCACTCTGACTGGAAGTGCCTGACTGGCCCCATCAGCAGCCTGTGAAGTAGGTCAGCATCCTGGAAGACCCTCCCATGGCCGGAATGCCGTGCCCATATGGAATCGGGGCCCATATGTCCAGTACAGTAGGAGGGGTGAGTGACTGGGTCTTTGTGACTATCAGTATTAAAAGAATACTCCAACATCTTTATAGAGTATTTATGGAGTACATTTTTCCGAGATATGTTTTTGGTGCTGGTCATGGTGTTTGGGAATGATACAGTTTCCCAAGCAAATAAATAGAATATCGGTCATACTGTGTTATTCTAATTTTAATTAAGTAACAAGCCAATCTCATTAGTGTCTATCAGATCAGTATAAACATGAGTCACTCCATGACAGTCTGGCACGACACCATTGCAGTCTTTGGTGACGTTGACGTGGTGTTTAGGGCAGTCGTCGTAATGGTCTGTGTGCATGTAGTCCTGTGTCGTGCAGCCATGTGCCAATGGTGCTGGCACTAACAGGATGACTCATGGAGGGCATCACTGCTCACTGAATGTCCACAATCATGGCTGTTGGGCTTGTCAGGTATAGTGATAAGGCCCGTCCTGGCTTATGTCATGTGCGTGGCCCAGCATGAAACTTGAATCATTCGCATGTCTCCCAATGTCAAACCTACCTACCCAAGTATTTTTGTTTTTTTCCTGTTGGCTGATTCCTTCTGGGTGGAACTGTTTGTGCAACTATTCATTTGATGATGAGTGTATTCTTACATGCTTGACAAATTACCTGCATTTTGATTTACAAAAAAATAAAATGAAGCTACAATAACCGAAAAGAGGCTTCTGTTGAGGTAAAAGTATGTGGCAGAGTGCAGCAATTGGCCACTGGACATAAAAACTGTTGTAACACTAACAGCGGAACAGCGGAGGGGTTAATTGGTGATAGTGTGTGGGTGGTATCTTATCCATATGCAGAACAGCAGGGGGATGCATCATCCCAGGAGTTTGGAGGCATTGTTCTGAACTTAAAATGTTTCTTTACCCTCAGAATCATTTTGCTACTGCCATCCGCAGTTACATCATCAATGAAGATCATTGAGCCGCTACCTGTAGCAGCCATCCAGGCCATAACACTCCCACCACCATGTTTTAAAGATAAGGTGGTGTGCTGAAGATCATGGGCAGTTTCTTTTCACTTTAACACTTTGCTCCTGCCTTCGCTCTCGGTCTCATGTGTCCATAAGACTGTTTTCCAGAACTCTGCATACTCTTTTAAGTACGTTTCAGCCAAGAGTAACCAGGTGATCCGTTTTTTTGTGACTAACTACTGATTTACATCCTGCCGAGTAGCCTCTGTATTTTTGTGGACAGTACTTATTGGAGGAGTGTTTCGGATCTGTCGGACAGGTGCATGGGGAATTTTCTTCTTTATGATGAGAGGTCTTCTTTTACCAGTGGTGGAGGTCTTCATTGGCCTACCAGTCACTTTATGGATACTAAGCTCACCACTTCTCTCTTCTTCTCAATAATGTTAGAAGCCGTCGATTTTGGTAAGGCTAAGGTTCGTCCTTACTCTAACTCTAGTTCTCATGTTGACAAAGCAGTAGCAGTCTCCAAAGCCTAGAATCAAGACTAAATGCTGAATACTTGCAGTAACAAAGCAATGAAACACACCCCACTGATCAGTAACAGCTGTGAAGCCCTAAGTCCCAAACACTATGGTGGCTTGAAATGTAGGGTAGGGGTGTGGGCTATGTATGCAAGTGCTGTAAATTGTACTAAAGTGAATAAAGACACTGGCTATTCAAATCTGAGAATGTGCACTTTAACTGTGTGTAAGTCTCCAAATGTTATGGAGGGCACTGTAGATTAAGCTGAACATCTGTCATTTAGTCTTATTCAGAGATGGCACTAGATTTCCAGAGGCAGGAATTTCTGGTGATTTGTAAGTAGCATAGTGGTGTGGGTGGAGTTCTCATGCTCTGCCAGCTGATTGCACATAGATACTAGAAAACCTTAGACAAGTCAAAGTGACCGAAAGTACTTTTACACCATGTTGCTCGAAAGCTGGACTAAACTTCACAAAAACAGCTTTTGTAAGACATTCTCATTTATTTGTGTCATTCCAAGACTTGTATTGTTTTAGTGCAGTGGTTGGAGTTTCACATTTTCACTGTTGCACAAATTTATTCCCGGAATCCAGCAACTGTCCACTGGCTTCCATTATAGGGGAGTTTCATGTCAATGGGTTTTCCATTCTTCTCTATGTACAGGGAAGTTATTACCAGTGGTAACCAATACTACATTACAGGTGCAGCAGATAGAGATTAGACTGAGAAGTGCCGAAGTATTCCTTTAATAGGGCTTGCTTGTTCTGTTGGGGAAGGTCCATCCCAGAAAGTGGGTTGGTGTCAGTGAAAACTGGAGAGTGAGTGCTATACACCTTCCACCACTAGGGGGTGATGGTCAGCTATGATATTCCCTAATGCCCTATGCAAAAATAAGGGCATGTAGAGAGCTTTACCACTCCGCACCAACAGAATGGATGGTTAACACAGGGGGCACACGAGGCTTCAGTGCATTTTTAAGCAACAGCTGTGTGATGTTGGATTAACGTTCAGCTCACTCATGACCAAATTATTGTGTAATATATATTCTATAAAGGGGGAATATCTTTTCATTCGCGGAGAGGTGAATAACACTGATGTGCATTGGTGCATGGTAGAGACACTTGCTGACCCAGTGGTGGTGATAGTAACCATGAGTCACAACGTCTACAATGCAAATATTTCCAACTTATTTACTATCAAAAATTGTGCATCTTCTTGTTTTATATCTGATTCTATATGCTAAAATGGTTATGAATCAGACAACCTAAACCAATAGGCCTTAGAAGACCGTGCACGTACCTCTCCGTCATTTTAAGAATATCGTTTTAGGTCAAATCCTTATTGCAAAAGCATCTCTTAAGAATCTGTAGACATTTGATATGCTGACTTTCTGTAATGTAGCTTTTAAAGGCATTAACTGCTTTAGACGTCTGGTTCCTATCACCACCACTGGCTCAGCAAGGTTCTCTACAATACACCAATTCCCACTTTATGGAACATGTGTAACGCGTTAATTTCATTGTGGAGCATGTTCCAAAAACCACTCTGAATCTCTTAATTTACATCCTAATGGGTTAAAAATAGCATAGTGTCCCTTTAACACGTCTACACATCATACCACATGTACATGTGATGCTACAATTCACAAGTATCTTCAAAACTTTTCCCCAAACTTTTCCATCCCAGTCTCCCTCCCAGTACTTCACAGATAGCAGGCCTATAAAAGCACTGGCACAGAAACAAATCAGCCCTTCTAATACTTTAAATCCCACAATAACATGCTTTAATTTATTGTATACTGTGGTTATATCCCCTTCGTTTTGCCTTTCCATCTCCTCAGATGAGCCGAGGAGCAGATAAAGCGCCCTCGCTGGCTCTCTGAGATATGCGGCAGTCTTGCATATTTGTGCATAAATGTGTCATGTGCACGGCGGCCACTATTTGCATTGTTAATGCGGTGGTGAGAGAGGGGCTGATTGTGGGCTGATAGGGGAGAAAGGTGCGTCTTGGGCAGCCGGGCCGTTTTATTTGAGGTTCAACTCGCAGTCAATGGGATCAGCAGTAAATTACATCCAATGTGTGGGGGGAAATGATGTGACACCTGTAATTTATGTCAAATAACTTTTGAGGACGTAAAAGTGGCGAGATCGGATGCAATCAGTCCGCGGCACCGGAGCCGGGTGGGGATTTAATTGAAACATTTTTCTTTATCCTTTGGTCTGATAGAGTGCGCTGCTGTTGTGTAATGTGCTCTAATGATGCACTTTAGATGTGGGGTCAGCACCTGGGATGTGAGAAGGGCACAGGCTCTTATGTTCTGGACGTGGAGATGGGATGTCAGCTGACACACCATGGAAATGTTTTCTACCGAGGATTGAGGGCTGAAAGGGGTGAAGTGATTAAAACCGCTGATAAATATTGAGGTTAAACTGTTTTTGAACGTGTCTGTTTTCAGTTTAAGTGGTAAGCATAGTATTATTATTCACATATTATATTGTAAATAGATAGATAGACAGATAGAGAGATAGATAGATAGATAGAGTACACATATATAGTAACAAACGTGTGTGTATGTATATATATACAGTATATACATACAGTACACAGTGCATATATGTAGTTAGTACATAAGAGATTAATTCTTAAACCTCGACTAATCTGAATTTTAATGGTCATCACTTGGCATTGCAGTTGAGTCCAGGAGTTGGGTTACTCAGTATGGTGTGGGGCCACCATGTTTGCTAACGCAACATGCAGACGTCTTATGCAGATAATCCATCCCATGCAGCTTGAATATTCTCACACAGTTCCATGAGAGTCTG
>CM067497.1:5402522-5436864 GCA_034552555.1 Semaprochilodus insignis
CCCCCCCCCCCCCCCCCCGGCTGTGCTGATGAAATGCGTGAGCACAGGAGCTGATAATAATTGTGGCTGTAGCTCATTATGGCTCCCAGATGATTTGGAGCCATCGGGGGGAACGCCGTCCTGTGCCACCTCCGCAGCCCAGCCGCGCAGCCTCGCTGACTTTAGGCACTGATTGGTGAGATGAAATATCGCTGGCGAAAATTAAAAGGTCCCCGTGTCAAAATAATTCATGATATGCATATCTTCCGCCCTGATGAAATAGCTGATATCTGGATTAGGCGGATAATAAAAGCGATCAGGCTACAGTTAAACTATTTCGGCGGCGGAGACGTTCATTTTGTCAAAGTCAAGCACACTGGATTAAAGGGTCAAGAACTACCGTGCAAGAGAGCGAGAGAGAGAAGAGGGGGCGCGAGAGCTGTGGGTCACTCAATATCCCACCTGCGATTTGAATATCCGCTATAATTGTCCTAAAACGTCCCATCAGTGGATCTGCCGGACACCATTACGGCTCTACAATATGGTGTGACATTCAAATTCCCCCCAAATGACAGGTTATTAGAAGCGGAGAGCAGGCGGCATATAATTAAGCACCATAACTTTGACCTGCAATGGGAAGTGATGGCAGGATTGTAATGGGGGGGAATGAAACGGGCGCTCGGCTGAAGCGGCGGGGGCGAAGGGAGTTCCTTTGTGAGCGGCGGGGATTATTTTACACGGACACTCCCCGGGTTTATCTTCGTAACGGCCTGTCATAAAGATGTTAAGACAGCCTGGAGATTTCTGACCGTTTCACTCAGGGGGTTATGGGATCACCTCCCAGCTCGGCTGATCACAGTGGACGGGGCGGACGCCCTGTCTGGAGCAATAGCACGAATTCCATAATGCGGTCTGATTTTTTGAAGTGGCTGCATCGAATTGATATGCTCATGAAAGGTGAGGAGTGGAGAAGCAGTTACATTTTATGGAGGTTTTACCAACAGGATAATAAAAAAAAAATGAATGACTGAAGTTATGAAAATGATGCCTTTTGGTGAATGTTAGCACTTATCTTTCCAAATCCCCGAATAATTAAATTGTTAAGATATGTTTTTCAAAGTGGGTTAATGTGAGAACGTTTCTAGAGAAACTTACTGACTCACTGTTCACAGTGGTGGTGAGAGGAACCAAACATCCAAAACATTTAATGCCCCTGAAAGCCACCTAATGGAAAGTTATTGTGGTTATGAACATTTTCACTTTGAATTTGGCCTAAAATAGTACTTACAGTCAATCCATAGGCATGATAAAGCAATATCGTATACAAAGAAAATGTATATTTTCAGATTTACCATGATCAGCATTACATATGTGTAGGTTCACTGGTTGTTTTGGATAGTAAAAATATTGTTTTGTAGATGCTGTGAATATTCCATCCGGGAAATGACAATATGGCTAAGCACAGCACAGCGGACGAGCTTCCCAGTTGATGTTGCTGGTATTGTGCCATTGCGTTCATCAATTCATCATTGGTGTCCCAACGTTCCCAACTACAGTGACTTAGCCAGTGTCCAAACATGGCCTATGTTTTCAAAAATGTAGGGATACGTGTGAATGAGGCCAGTGTCCATCAGAGTGTGGTGATTTCCCTGCTCAGACCACAACTACTAAAGATATCAATCAACAGATGAATTGAACCAAGTGTGCAGAGCAGGAAAACCGGCAAACTGTGCTGGATGCTGGCCCTCTAGGACCGGATTTGAAGATCCCTGCTTTAGTCTATTTAAACTGACATTGTGACCCACATGCAGGCCTTCATCATGAAGCAGCAGCCAGAAGGAAGCGTCGGATTGCAGTGCTATTGGGAAGGAAGATAAAGGTTACCAGGTTTGGACTGATATGGGCAATATTTATTGAGCTACACATACAGAAGTAGTGTTTCTCAGTGTGGCGTCGGGCTGCCATGTCAGACGTCTTAACGTTTGAGTTGTTGAGGTTGCTAATGGTGTCCTGTGATAATCCATCCCATACAGCTTCAATATTGTCATATTCCTGCAGATTGTGCGGTAGAGGTGTAGGTGGAGTGACACCAGGCTTTCTGGACATGTGGCACGTGCCAACAAACCGTTCATCTTGGTGCTGACCACAGTGCCTCCACACACAAATTTGTTGGTTCTCCACTAAGACAAAAGCGGGACTCATCACTGAAGATGACCCGCTGCCATTCTGAGCCACTCATGACCGTCTGGCACGACACCATTGCAGTCTTTGGTGATGTTGACGTGGTGTTAAGGACAGTCGTCGTAACAGTTTGCAGCCGTCTGCTAATGGTGCTGGCACTAACAGGATGACTCATGGAGGGCATCGCTGCTCGCTGAATGTCTGCAATTGTGGCTGTTGGGTCAGTCAGGTACAGCGATAAGGCCCGTCGCATGTCTCACAATGTCAAACCTTCCTACAAAGTTTCATTGCTGTCAGTTGATTCCTTCTGGGTGCAATTACTGTGCGATGAGTGTATTATCAGCTTTTCCATGTTCACCAGGCTGCACATTTGGATCTACATTTAATGGTTCATTTGTTCAAATATCACTGTCTGGTTTAATATCCAAACCGCTTTTGTCTCTTGTGTACATTTTTATACTCTGTGTGCCGATATTAACCGTTTGTGGATGTCACTAGTTTCTCTTTCTGTACTCTTTCTCAGACGCAACAGTGGGAGGAAAAAAAACACCCCTGCAATCTGAAAATGGCTCTGCTTGTATCCTGCTCTTAAACAGACTTAATGCAATCAGAAGGGTGATCTCCTGTTGTGTAATGCTTTCCTCTGATACATTAATCCCTCTGTGTGATGAACTTGGTGGCTGAAGCTGAAGATCAGCACCCACACACACACACACACACACACACACACTGAGCACTGTTGTGCTGAAAGTATGAGCGCGAGCAAAACAATGTTTGATATTCACACATGATAGCGAAGTCCGTGCCACCGGAGGCAGAGCATGCTGGCTTCATTTCCGGTCCCGTCCCTTCGAACGGCAACTGGACATTTTGATGAGCAATGGTGCCCATCTGCTGCGTACATTTCTCCAACTGGTGTGTGAATATGACGTATAGAGCGTATATTCCATTTGCGCCCTCATCCTGGCGCTACCTGCGCTGCTCTCCGCTCTAAATCTCCACCACTTCACACTTAAAGCTGTGTTAAAGAGACCAGCGTTAGCTTTAGTGAGAAAGGGAATGGTACAGCATGACAAGGCAGTTCATATCAGATTCCGATATGATGTTTTAGAGCCGAGTATGGGGATGTTTTTGGGTGGGGGGTCTATTATAGATAATGGTGGGGGATTATCTTCAGATCTTTCAGTGCTTAAATACTTAAATACAGTGCACATATGTAAACAAATGCTTCCCTGATGAACTTGTAGGTCACATGCCATCTAATAGCAATTATGTTCTTGGTTTAATCTCTTTTAGGGACATCGGAATGAGTGCAGCACCGTGGTGGTTATTATATGTCAGTTCCTACATGTTAATGGATCATCTGTCTTTTGAATTGCAGCCTTGTCTTTACCTACTTGTCAATCAAATGTGTTAACCCCTCCCCTAAGAAGTCCAAATGGATTTTTTTAAAGCACGACATGGAGTATACCTCATACGTGCACAGGCGTAGCCCCTTTTTTGGTTACATAGATGTAGCCTACACAAGTCTTTAGAGGTGCTATGAAATGCATTTATTCAGCATTTGTTATCTGATCTTTGTTATCTATCTTTGGTCCGGGTGTAAAATGCCCAGATTACCAACAACCCCACCCACTGCCTGTATAAATGCCCCATGATTCAATGCCCATTTACACCCTATGATTTGACCCTGGAATGAAACCAGCTGTTTTCCCTTTTTTTGGTGAACTCATGAATAATCTGATGAGCTCTGCTCTGATTGGCTGGTTCAAAGCGAGACAACACACTGATCACATAGAAGCTACATGTCCAAATAAACACTGAGAACAAATATAATGAACACTAAGTGGGTTACTGGAGCCTATCCCAGTGCTCATTGGGCGGAGGCAGGGAACACCCTGGACAGGCCCGCCAGTCCATTGCAGTGGGCACTAGAATCACTGTATAGAAGATGCATGAGGCTTCCTTTCTTGTTGGATGCACCGACTGAGTATGTGAGCTAATCAGGAGTTAAGATTGAGAAGCTCTTATTATTGTTTTGTTTCATCAGAACCACAACTGATGTGTTATATTCCTATTCCTGTGCTCACATGTTGGTTGGTTTGAGATACAAGCTGAAGAAAACTGATGGCATTCTTTATATAAACCTAATAACAACATGCAGAAAAAAATATAGGGATAGCTGTGAATGTGGCCTTAGTCCAGGGGTCCTCAAATATTGGCCCGGAGGGCCGGTGCCAATCACAGTTTGATGATTTCCCTGCTCAAACCATACTTTCTAAAACTGCCAATTAACAGAATTTACTGTTTTCATTTACACAAAACTGGGGTTATTTAATGCAGTTGTAATGTTGTTTGACCAAGATGAGGTTTCCAACCAAAATGCATAAAAACCACTACTTTCATTATGATAAATAGGATTAATGAAAAGAAAGTGTGTCAAAATCAGGATATTTTTTGTTGACCACACAGTAAAACAGTAAATTCAGTCAAACATCAGACAAACTTGGCATCTACAGCAGCTTTTCCACATCAAGGTCCATCTATTTATCACTGGAAAGCATAAAGACCCAAATCATTTTGGGGTAATTTTCAACACAGCAATAAAAGCAGTCTTCAGAGTGAATTTTCTGATCAGATAGCTGTGAAAATTCACATGTAATGTTGTTTTGGGAACACGAGGAACTGACCAAAAAGCCTTTCTACTTGAACCTGTTTTACTAAATGTAATTAAATGTACGTTTTAAATCTCAATTGGTTGTGGCCAACTCTGGCCTGTGTTGCATCAATACTAGCAGCCTATACTTTTTCAATAGACAATAGTGTTCAGTGTCGGAAACCACATAAGCAAGTCTATTTGAGGTTATGTGTTAACTTGACATGATTTGAGGCAACTTTCCAAATGATCATTTGGGTATACAGTTTGCACAACGCTAATGGGCAGATATGAACGTCCATTATTTGTTAGCCCCATTAGCCTCATAGCTCCAGTGCAAAACTAAAGACGCAAACTTTCAGACACCCAACGTGTCTTGGCTAATTGACTATATTTGCGGGGGGAAAATTGTGTAAAACTGACTTTTTGCCGGAATACCTCTTTAATTCTGTGTGCTACAGGCCTGCCTATTGTGTGCTAGTGGCAGGGCTGCTGAACAGAAGGTCTGCTGTCTCTGTACGCTCTCTCGGCTAACCCACCCTCACCCCCTTTCATAACGATGGCAGATGGCTCCCGATGAATCCTTCATAATCATGTCAGGACGGCTCCTCCGATCCCAATTCATCTCTTTAAACACATTTCATCAGACAGAGAATTACACAAAGATGAAGGCGGCCACCAGACAACAAAGGCACACAAAGATCGGCACGGCGAGCAAGTGTTCCATGGCCGTAATACCTTTTAATCACGCGTAGAGTTGGGCTACTTTCATATAGATTTCAAAAACTGGCTGAAAATAAACAACAAATATCTTTTTTTTTTTCCTTCCGAGAAAAATTGCCATTTTTTGCCGCCACTGCCGATTTGCAACGCCGCCTATTGCAATTTCTCTGCCTCTTCTTGTCACCCCCTCCCCATGTAACGTTGTTAATTGTGGATCAGGTGAAGTTTGTTTCACCTCATTTCAAGGTCATGCACCACTAGGACCATTTTCCTGACTCAAAGGGCACGTAATTTCACACCAGTGTACTCCTCATTAATCCCTCCTGAGTGGGTGCTTAGGAAGTTCCAGATCACAGATTTGTTTTGCCCTGTTTTCTGAGTCGCTAACTCCCCCCTCCTTCACCGACACGTTAACCCCTGCTCTCTGCCCCCTCATCCCTCCCTCCTTTGCCCCACCTCAGCACCCCCTCTCTAGCCTCGCACTGCCTGGTTTCAGTAATGCCTGGTGTTTCGAGGTGAATTACTGCCACTATGCTAGGTTACATGGAAGTGAAGGTAATGATGACAAATGCACCAACCATTTACACCAACACAATAAAAATGAAGGTGCTTCAACCAGCTATAAGTGAGCCAAAAATCAAAAAGACATCTAAAATTTTCCTGGAAATATCTGCAAAATTTACTGTATTCATGTTAGTCCATTCATCATGACGTTTTGAAACAATCTAAAACCTGGGTGGCACTTTCAAATTATGCAAAACCAAAACAAAGAAGTTAATACTCTGAGTGGCCCTCTTAACATAGTATCAGTGACACATCACCACTATACAAGTGATGTAGCAGTAATGAGGCATCTGTATACACGGAAATACATATCCTGAAGATGTACTGCTGATACATTACTCATATTAAGGAGAAGTTTTGTTGATGTTACAATATGTATTTTTGATATATTACCCTATCCAACCTCAAAACCTAATCCTCACCCTGGCTATAATCCTGACCCTAACCTTAACCTCAACTCAAAACCTAATCTTAACCCTAACCTCAGCCCAAAACTTAATTCGAACCTTAACCTCAACCCAAAACCTAAACCTAACCCTCACCCCACCCCTAATCCTAATCCTAAAATTAACCATAATCTAACCAAAATCTAACCCTAACTTTAAACCTAATCCAAAACCTAATCCTAACCCTCACCCTGAACCCAATCCTTACCCTAATGTGAACCTCAATATAAAACCTAATCCTAAACCTAAACTCACCCCAAAATCTATTCCTAACCTTAATTTCAACCCAAAACCTAATTCTAACCTTGACCTCAACCCAAAACCTAATCCTGATTCTCACTCTGGCTCATGTCCTAACCTTAACCTCAACCCAAAACCTGATTTTAATCTCAATCCAAAACCTGCTCCAACTCTCACTCTGGCCTTTATCTTAACCTTAACCTCAACCCAAAACCTGATTTTAACCTAATCCAAACTAAAACATAATCCAGTTAAATTTCAGTTACACAATGGTAGAGTGAAGTGGGACCCTACAATAAAGTGACAAACAGATTCAGCAGATTATAAACACACTTTACTCATATAGTTCATTAGAAGTCTCTTGATACTCTGTTGAATGTATTCAGATAATTCACTGCTGCTACATGATTGATACAGTTATTTAATCTTAAAACGACCACTTAAAATAAAGTGGGATTAAAAAAACAATCAGAACATTTTGTCTCTAAAGTGTTGTCCTGACGGGGCTGATATTGCTTTTTGTTCATTTGATCTTTTATGTAGCCTCACTTGAATTGAATATTAAAAACCAGTTAAAATACTATTTTTATTACACTGTAAAACATATGAAAGCTATGAAGTGTGTTTTTTTTTCTTCGCATAAAACAAGACTGGATGTAAATTGAGATAATTATACATTATAATATAGTATGTCTTCTTCTGCTTTCAAACACAAATGTTGTAACTTCTAAACTTTAGTGAATTTTAGTGAGCTAAAAGTGAGGCATAATGAATATTAATTTACACCATGCTTTTAATTTTACCAGAGATAACTGCAACTTTTAAGGGCTGTAGCCATGCCATTTTTGGCCCGCATATAAAGGCTTTTATGAACAAACAACAAAGTCTCTTAGTGTTTAGCAAAGTTTGTACATGCGCTACTACAACTGATGAAATGTTGTTATGATATTGCGAGCCCCTGACATGAATTGCAGTGACAGTACTGTGTTCATCAGGTTGTATTATAGCTTCCACATTTACTGATTCATTTGTTTAAATGTTATGTTTGTGCTAAATGTGCTAAATCTACTGAAGAGTATTTGTTTATAGACGTTCCTTTGTTTACATGCCGCTGCATGCTTGTGTTGCGGACTCGATTTCCACTTTTCATTCCTTTCCGTTTCTTTCTGTCTAACTTTTGTTGACACATGAATAATTCATGAGAAAAACTGCAGCTCTTTCATTTACATGAAATAACAATTTGCAAATTTATGGAAACTGCTAATTACTCCCCTTATTTGCCATGACTATGATATTAAATATTCATAAATGTGTGATTATTTCTCTGATTTGTCTGGGGTTTGGTCTCAGCACCGTGTTCATTAAAGGAAAGCGAAGCTGCACAGTGTGCGACGTGAATAAAACACAACAGGCTGAATGGAGACGTTCCGAATTACTTTGTTGCACCGGTGCAGCCAAACGGCATAACGGCAAATTCACAAAAACCCATAAACCCCAAAAGGCTGACTCCTGACTGTAACTTGCACGCTGATGTCTTTCGGTGTTCCTATTTGGACTACTTGTCACGAGCCCCATAATACCCTCATCCTTAAACTTGCTGTCTAGTTTGATTGTGCTCACTATGAGAGTTCAAGCCACAATTAGAGATAGTGTCACTTCGTTTTAAGTTTGTAATCATATGCACTTATCTTACAATGACTGCAAAAGTAACACTAATAGATTCTGAGTAGTGTTTTGGTATATAGGTATCCCTGGCCTCTCTGTTGGAGGACTAACTGAAGTTGACAGCCTATACCGGCACCAGCTCTGTCTCTCCATGGGCTCAGCTGAGCTTTGCTGAAACAGTCGAGAATTGGGTCCCAGCTGGGACTCTTCAATGAGGTCTTCCCCCTGTCACCACGTCTGGAGGTAACACGCGCGTTTAACCTTAAATTTACGACTTTGTTATATCAGAATTAATTACCGATACTTCGCCCGAACCGAAATGATGCTGACGAAAACACTGAGCGCAGGCAATTTAGCTCTATTTGCACATTAATTTGGGCCCACCTGTGATGCTCAGTGTGCTAAGTAGCTACATCAGTTTTCATTACAGCTCTCACCGAGTGGATTTAGTTGAATTACGGTATTAATTATCAAATTCAGTAGCTATCTGAGTGACTAACGCTTTGCAGAAGCCGCCTGCTCTTCTTGAAGACGCTTCGCGTTCTCCTTGACGTGACCCTCAAAAATCTGGAATCAGAATTGCACTGTCTTTGTGGAACGATGCCTTCATTACTCAAAAGTTTTGGCCATTTAGCTGCCTAATGAATCTCTGACCTCACAATGACTTAATTTGATTACCATTCTGCAGGAAACGATTCGGTGCATCACAATCTAAGCAAAGCATTGCTACCTTTGTGACTTAATATTTTGGTCTAAGGACTTATATAGGTCCATTTTGTGACCTTTGGAAAGAATATGTTTTGAGGCAGGTAAGATTTCACATGAAGACAATGCTCTACTTAGCTTTAAGGCTGAAGCAATCAGATCTAGGTAGTTTCACACCAAGACAAGACTCTACTTTGGCCAAACTGAACAGCTCAAATCAAGACATGGAGATCTTTTTAATCAACCTGCTTCGACAAGATCTTGCACAAAGGCCGCCGATCCAGATTCGTAGACGGGATGAAATGTGCACGGGGCTGAGAATCAATGAGGGAAAGGACTTCATTAAGCCCTTGGCTGGGGTTTTCATGTTGTAAAGCACTGTATTAATCATAATCACACAACACCATTAGACTATGTCATTCTATTAAAGAAATCACATTATCATACATTTCATTAATTAAAGTCTAACCTAGTCAGTCTACTCAGAGGAGGGCCACCTCTGAGAGGGTAAAAGATAGAGGGATGAGTGCTTGTGAGAGGAGGGCATAGGGCAGGGGCACTCTACTGGCTTTCTCTCTCTCTCTCCAAAGTGAAATAAAAAAGGCGAGCGGATTTGCATGTACAGAGCTTTTGGGGCCGGGTGTCTGCAATGGAGCCCATCGGCTGACGAGGGTGCTCTTAGTGCAGTAAACACGATAGGTGTGCAAGAAGGGTGAACGGACAATTAGATCCCAGGTCAGGCGCGGCAGAGGCCAACGAGGCTCCGGAAACACCACTGCCTCTCATTGGCCAGCCACGCAGCACTGGAGTGGTCTAGATGAGTGGCGCCTGTCATGGACACCCTTGTGATGAATCTTAAAAGTGTGCGTAAATGGGAGCACTC
The DNA here is from genome assembly GCA_034552555.1 of Semaprochilodus insignis. Taxonomy (NCBI): domain Eukaryota; kingdom Metazoa; phylum Chordata; class Actinopteri; order Characiformes; family Prochilodontidae; genus Semaprochilodus; species Semaprochilodus insignis. The sequence continues at coordinate 5,412,565 of CM067497.1, forward strand.
ACTGCGCCCCCACTTACTGCAACAAGCCCACCATTACCCCAAGAGCAATTACCAACAGCAGATAGCACCTCACTCCACTGCTGAAGAGGCCACGGCTGCCATGTATTAGTAGGAGCAGAATAAAGCTGCTCTGAAGATGATGAATACTGAAACAATTGAGTCCATGACAACAAATTTTCCAGCTTGTTAACACACTCTTAGTGAAAGAGTTCTATATGGTTCCAAATAAATCATGAGTATGTTGGTCATCCATGGCCAGGATCAAAGTGACCCAAGTGTGATAGGTCCCCACGTCTCTTTACATGATGCTAGCCTAAATGGGCAACTGTAGGATACAGTAACAAAACTAACATGTAGCATTCTCCTCCAAGCATGGTGAGCTTGCTAATGACATTGCATTAGCATCAGTTTTAAAAGGTGTTGTGGCATTTCATGTGACTCAAAGAAAAGCATGTGATGGCCTTCACCCGCCCATCTTGGTAGCATCATTTGTTTGGGGGAAACCTAACTAGTGGGTAGGAACTGGCAAAGTGCAAATTAGGGAGCAAATTGCACAAAAATAAGTAATGCAGTAGAGCAGTGGTTCTCAGACTGCAGGGACCCCCAGACAGTCCACATTTTTGCTCTATCTCTGTGTGCTGTGGTTTGTTATGGACCAAAAATGTGAAGTCTCCAAGCACTGGTTTGAGAACCACTGCAATCCACATTTATGGCACTCTCTCTTATCCAGAGCAACTTACTTACAATTCACAGGAAGTCTTAGGAGTCTTGCCCAAAGACTGGTGTAGTATTGGTATAGTCTAGGGTGCTTCCCCCAGCAAGGGGCACAGACCCCCATCTGTAATGTGAAGCACACAGGTGTCACTTATTACATTATGCCAATATACCGTAAACATCTTTAAAAAATAAAAGTCATCATAAACTGATGCAAGTAACTGTAGCATAAGAATAGCATGCATGAAAAGACCCATAGTTTTAAATGTAACCATTGCTTTTACCAGGGAACCTTGAAGAACCACCGTTTTAAAAGGGACCCAAGTGTGATAGGTTCCCACGTCTCTTTACATGATGCTAGCCTAAATTACAAACAGTGCTGTAAATGTTCTTTATATCTATTCAATTCTAATTTCTACGAAAGCCCTTCAATGGATTGCGGAATCTCACATTTCACAGTTTGATTTAATTCTGCTACTTTGGTTCAGTCAAGAGTTATTTTTCTGAAATACATTGAATATGCCTATAAATTGTCTATTGTGTATTTTTGTATTTTGACTTAAGTAAATATATTACTACTAATCTACTACTAACCTATTGTTGACAATAAAATATAATATAATAATAGAGACAATAAAGACAAGGCATCATACATTCTCAGAACATTTATTTTCTAAGTGCTATATTTCAGCTCACTGGGGCAAAAATAAATCACCTTGCAGGTTTACGGTTTAGGCTCCTGCAGATGGTGCTGCATGAGGATGATGGGGATATAAATACCTGCGGGGTGTGAGAAGGGATTCATAGATTGGGAAGAGGTGGTACAGTGCAGTGATGTGTGGAAAATGGCTCCAAAGCAGATGTTAATGATTGGCTAAAAGGAGTGAGTGCATTTGAGTGCGCCAAATGCCATAGTGTGAAGGAAGTAGCTGAGTTTGCAGGTGTATGGAAGTGCACGGTCATACGGGTCTACCAGCAGTGGCTAAAATCCCAGTCTACAGGGAATTCTCCTTAGAATTGTACAGAGAAAACATCCACCAAGTCTGGTCCAACTGCACAATTCTTTGATGCAGGAGTGTCTGAACATTGATGTGGCCCACACCCGGAAACTTGTCCAGTTCATGCCAAATCCAATCACAGCGGTTATTTGTGCTTGTATAATAGAGGTTTTACACACCATTAGGCACATTTCAGTCACAGGTTATTTGTCCAGTGAGATTATTTTTCAATTTTGAAATTGCAAAATGATTATTATTATTATTATTATTATTATATATTTTTTTTTTGCTGCAGTTCAATCACCATCTTCAGATTGATGCATCTGTATGTGTTTTTACATCCTTAGCCACAAGTGGTTGTATTCCTCATCACAAAATGATGAGTGAAGCTGTAAAAAGTGAGCCTGAGTGTTTGCCAAAACGGTTTTGGAGTATTTATACACGCCGATTTGGTCAAAAATATGTAATAATCTTCCAAATACTAACACCTAGTGATATTTGGCAGCAGAATCAAATTTTTCATACTGAGCTTCTAATTTGCAAAGCCAAGTTGTTGGCATCTAAAAATACATCCGAACACTGAGATACTGAGCTACTTCAGTCCTGATATTATTTATATAAATGCAGTTAAAGTAGAGCAGCCCAGAGATCTGCCTTTCAGATAACACTATGGATGGTAGTAGTTTGCACAAATGGACTTGGGCAAATCTTCATGTTAAAGGCGCACCAGTCCGGCCCGCAGGGAGTTCTCTCCTATCCGCTGTCTCTCTGGGTCTGATTAGCATGTGTACTGTATGTTCCGTCATGCTGCAGTGTTGACCTGCGCTGTCATCTCCCTGATTACCCCCCTGATTCACTTTCCATGTTTGGTAATGTGCAATCAATCATAATCAATTAGCCAAAATGTTGAATCATTAAAACCATTATCATTAATTAAAATAATTATCACTTTCTGCCAATGCTTCATTACCACTGTCGTCTAATGTGGCTATGGCACACCAGACTTTCTCTCTCTGCTGCCTTCTTCCTCTTTGGAAGGGATCGAATTATCAGGTAATATTACACACGGACTGTCATTTTAATACAGAGAATGTGCACTTGTCCTCAAAGGAATAGTTGCACCCAGATGGAAGTGTCAGATTGCTATGCTATTGGGAAGGAAGGTAAAGACTGATATGGGCAATATTTATTGAACTACACATACAGAAGTAGTGTTGTAGAGCATGTTTGATAACACAACATGCCAGACGTCTCAGCATCGAGTTGTAGAGGTTCCTAATGGTGTCCTTTGATAATCCATCCCATGCAGCTTGAATATTCTCACACAGTTCCTGCAGATTGTGCGGTAGGGGTGGAGGTGGAGGTGGAGTGACACCAGGCCTTATGGACGTGTGACGCTTGACAACAAACCGTTCATCTTGGTGCTGATCACGCCTCCACACACAGATTTGTTGGTCGACTCCACCAAGACAGAAGTGGGACTCGTCACCGAAGATGACCCGCTGCCATTCTGAGTCACTCCATGACAGTCTGGCATGACACCATTGCAGTCTTTGTCGACGCTGATGTGATGTTAAGGGCAGTCGTTGTAACGGTCTGTGTGCATGTAGTCCTGCGTCGTGCAGTCGTCTTACATGTATGTGTCTTCCGAGAATGTGAGTGAATTATCTGCTATTGTCATCGTGTCTTCTTCATTATAATAATGATTTTGAATTTAAGACCTTCTATTTGAGCTAGTGCATGTGATGTTAATACGTAAAGACGTATGACGTGGTCTGAAAAAGTCCTACAAAATCGGACCTGACACCTCTGACTTACTATTGATCGATTTCGGGTTTTATAGGGTGACTCACAGCATATTTTGGTTTATTCTTTTCTTTCTAATGCGTTTTAATGCTACTTCTTTCAGTTTTAACAGTAAAAATATATAACTCAACAAATAAAGAGGAATTTTGCACTAAAGTTAGCAGAAATACCATGTATCAAGAAGTACCATGTTTCAACAAGTCCTATAATTGGACTTTTAGTGTTCAAACTTTTGCATACAAGTATGGATTCATCGCCACTGGGGATTCTAATACCTCAGTCCATTGTTTGTGTTGTGTAGAAAGAAGCCAACAGAGGCTCATCATCATTCCCTGATTCAGGTTGACCCTATAGGACTAGAGGAGATGCTTTATGTTCAGAGGAAAGATCATCCCCTCTTATAATAAGATCATTGCCTTAACCATGTCTACTTTAAGATGTTCCATTGGACACATCTGATCTCCAACACGACCCTTTGTGTGAAACTACGCTGCAATGGCTCCTTGACATTGAATCTCCCCCTGTCGTGCTGTCAGGGGAGCGTATCATCTCTGCAATAATCAAATGTTACACCACTAGCTCCCTGCTCCCTCACGCTTGGCCGGGGCTGCCTCTTTCTCTCGCCCCCCGATGCACATCCATATTTCCTAAGGAGAGACGGGGAGAGGCCATTAATGATGTGTAAACATCCGGGGAGCAACCCTCAGGGGAGAGAGAGAGAGAGCGAGCAGTCAGGAACAGCAATAATTCCATCTTTCCACACGATCGTCAGCACGCCTCTCTCCTCCGTTCTCAGGGCTCAGACCTGGAATAGACCTGTCATCATAAAAGTCCCAATAATTGCTCATGTCAAATTTTACTAAGGGCCTGGGGGGGGAGCGGGTGCGTCTGTGTGTGCGAGTTCCTTCATGCTCATCCGCTGAATAGGAGTCTTTAAAGAGCTCGGTTCATGAACTCAGGGGAATCACTCAATGCCACTGAGCTAAAGCAGGCGTCTCATTGGGGTCACGTCGCCCAACCAAATGGAGCCAAACGTTGCAAGAAAGCCCCTTTAGTTTAGCCAAAAATTGAAAGTAACATTTTGCTGTTAGCCCAAATGTAGTCAATCTGCCTAGACACTTTGGTGTCTGAAGTCAGCATCTTTAGTTGGAGCTGCGTGACTAAAATACAGTACTGTACAGAAGTCAGAGACCATCATTCTTAATTAAACTTTCAGTCAAAATGAGCATTCAAGCAACACTGTGTAACAAACGTACCTTAAGATAACAGCTTCAAAATCCTTTTAATGGTAATTTAGTGTCTCTCCCATCGCCACTTGGGGCCCGGATTGTCTGCTCCCACATAAACTGCATAGGGCTTTTACAGCACCACATCACTCACCAACAGCTACAGGTCTTAAGCTAGCTACAAGAAGACATGCATCACGCAGGCATATGAACGCTACAGATTACGTCTGAAATTCCAGTTATCAATACAAAGCAGCAACCGAAATTAGGAGTGTAATCTATAACATCCATATTCCTGGGAGATGCCTGTCTTCTTATAGCTAGCTTAAGACCTATAGTAGCTTCTCTGTACCCTGTGCACAGTCAGATTCTGCATCTATAGGCGGTCACCAAATGCATGTTTACAGCTGTCCATAAGAGGGGGCCTCAAAGTGAGATTTGGGGTAAAGGTGAATTACACTGCCTGACTGTAGAACAAAAATGCTAATTATCGCATAAAGTACAAATTATTCATTTTTCAGCAAACATATATTCAACAGAGATTCACCCAGATGCCTCAGCAACTAAATATGATATAAATTTATTGCAGCGTTTAGTGTGTCCACTCTCTTTGCCTCTCTATTACACCTTCCATTTTTCACGAGTCTTGCCTTCAGAGGTATGCAGGGATATTTTTCACACCTCCAAAGTTCAGTCTTAGAAGTTGGTTGCATTTACTACTTCTCCCAGTCTGAAAAATCGCAAACACATTCAGTGGTGTTGAGGTCTGCACTCTGGGGTGGTCAGTCTGTTGTTCTGATTTGCAAATTTTCTTCCTTTTGATGGAGATAGTTTTGGTGGTCATGCATGGCTGTTAGTAGTCCCTTTTTTCTGTGCCTTTTTAAAGCCCCAGTTTTACAAACATATAACATATTTGTATAAAAATAGACATAATTTAGACTTCAAGCTGGCTGCTGTTCATGTTCATAGGTAACCGTATGTCATACAGTGTCAGAAACACAACAAAACAAGTCATTGCTAATGGTAATCAGCTAATATTAGCCTCATAGCACCAGCACAAAACTAAAGGATCCTGTTTCAGACACCACGTCTTGGCTCATCACCTATATTTGCAGTAGGGGAAAACTGTGTACATTTATTCCTCTTTATTTTGCCAAAGTATCCGCTTTTTAACCACACCTCCAAGACAAAAAAAACAACATACAGCGGGCCCATCCGTCGTCGGCTAACACAGTGCTTTGTGCGTCTCCATCGCAGACCCTCCAGCATGTGTGTGGGGGTGGCTGGAGGTGGCGTGGCAGCATGCCTGTGCTGAGTGGGGGTGCTGGGGGGGAGGCTGAAACTGTGGGACTGCTCTGCCACCCCGCCGCGGAGCTTTTCCTCAGTGCTATGGAGGAGCCCATCATGCGCACCTGATTGCATTACTGGCGAGCGGTCTGCGGGAATGAGTGTAATTGCAGCTCATTATGAGCTCTGAAGTGTGACAATGCCTAAAACAGAGATTGCTTTCCCGCCTCAAAACTATAAAGAGGCTACGCATCCCGGCTCCTCTAAGCCTCCGTATATTAAACGTATGAGAGGAGAATTGATCGGACCACGTTGCATTAGCACGTTTTGTAAAAATCTTCCAGTGTGGGATTGTAAATAGATATGCAGCAGAGCGTGAATGTGGAAGAAGGTAAATTTCGGCTTGGAGATGACTGCTACTGCTGTTTTAAGTATATAGTGCAGTGTCAGAAATGACAGAATTTTTAGGATTCCTTAACTTATACTATGTAAAATTGGAGGATTTGGAGACCTTTCTGTTGGTAACATGTGAAGGAACATTTTGTTCCATCTGTTATTGTCATCATATCTTCATGTGTACAATATTGATTTTGCATACATTAAGCAGCAAGTCAGGGCTTCTTTTTCAGCCTGTGTATGAGACGCACTCATCGTCACAAAAATAGCTGCACCCAGAAGGAATCAGCAAACAGGAATGAAACTTGGTGGGTAGGTTTGACATCATGAGACATGCTAATGATTCAGGTTTCACACTTGGCCGTGCATGTGATGTAAGCTAGGATGGGCCTTATCACTGTACCTGACTGACCCAACAGCCATCATTGTGGACATTCAGGGAGCAGCGGTGTCCTCCATGAGTCATCCTGTTAGTGCCAGCACCATTGACAGACAACTGGACGACGCAAGACTATATGCACGCAGACCGTTACGGCGACTGCCCTTAACACCACATCAACACTTGCCAAAGACTGCAATGGTGTCGTGCCAGACTGTCATGGAGTGACTCAGAATGGCAGCAGTGTCATCTTTAGTGAGTCCCGCTTTTGTGTTGGTGGAGTCAACCAACGAATCCGTGTGTGGAGGCACAGTGGTCAGCGCCGAGATGAACAGTTTGTTGTCACACGTCCAGAAGGCCTGGTGTAATTCCACCTCCACCTCTAGCGCACAATCTGCAGGAACTGTGTTAGGATATTCAAGCTGCATGGGATGGATTATCACAGGACACCATTAGGAACCTCTACAACTCCATGCCGAGATGTCTGGCATGTTGCGTTAGCAAACATGGCCGCCAGATGCCATACTGAGAGACACTACTTCTGTATGTGTAGCTCAATCAATATCGTCCATATCGGTCTAAATTTATCATAATTTATTGTTCCTGGTAACCTTTATCTTCCTTCTGAATAGCATTGCAATCTGACACTTCCTTCTGGGTGCAACTATTCTTTTGAGGATGAGTGTACATAAAGGCACATAACCTGAAAAACGCCTGCAAAATCAGACCTTTAAAAGATTATTTTAGGCGACTCGCATTCATTGCTGAACGGATGCAAATATAAATGAAAGGTATCCAGGCCAAAAAGCCCTTGAAACCCTTATCCTCTTTGGCCTGCCTGCACAGAAGAGCCTTCATTGGTGTTAAAATGAAAGGCAGGCCTTTGCTGCTGTCATGTCATAAAAGGATGCAGTCGGAGAGCGCAGACATGATTTCATGGCTAATGATTCCCACACTAATATCACTGTGGGCTGCAGAGAGGATAACCAAGTTGAGCTGTCTTAGCTCAAATGATTCAATTAGGCCAGCTGTCCCCATTTGTCATGGCTCAACTCGCTTTTAAATTACCTTTCCAGAGCGCTTACGTGTCTCCGCATTGGACGTACCAACCCGACAATTCTGAGGGAAAAAAAAGACAGAGAGAGCGAGAGAGCGGAGGCAAAGTGGTGAAGAAGAGAACAAGATAACAATAAGCATGTTATCCACTTTGATACTGTGATGCTGGCAATTATAGAGATAAATGTGACTTTTGCTCCTGATCAGCTGTGTTTGGTGGAGGATCCTCACTGTGAAATAAGGGAAATCCCTCAGGCGTACCACACTGATGGGCAAGATGGAGACAGCTCGGCTACACACAAACAGTAACACAACGAAGACGGTGTAAGGTCAAGAGCAGGGGAACGCCACGCTGTTGTGGAACAGACCACATTCAGATTATCTCAATGATCTGTTTTCCACGACTAATTGCCATTAACGCTAATTTAAGAACCATTACTCCTACTGTTAATTGAGATTTTAATATGGTTATACACATTTATGGTAAGTGACATTATCAAATTTGATTACTGTTGATGAGACAATATGAGCTTTGAGAGCACTACACTTATTAAGCGATGCTATAAAACAACATTCCAGCTTCCGTAAAGTGGCGAAATATGTTTATTCAAAAACGGCCAATCATCCACATCTCCTTGTTGCCCTACGGAGTGTAGGTCGAGCCCATTACCCTTTTCCATTGAGAGGGCTAATGATCTGTTTTCTTCAGCTACAGTAGGTACACCACCAAATCTTCACACTTGACTTGAAATCTGCAGTCGGCTAATAATGTAGAGGCCCGTAATATTTTGCTCTGATGGGTAAACTATGGTGACGGCAGATTAGCTTTGCCATTTTTCAGAAATCCTACGACATACAACTACTATGGGGCGATAAACATGCCTTTCAAACTGTGAAATTATTTATAAATCTCAATTAGTTTCCAGGTCTTATAGTCTTACCTTGTTAGCATCACAAGCTCCTCACCTGGTACACAGTATTTGGTCATGTGTGTTTCTGAATGGGTGGCCAAGATGGTCATTGTCTTTCCTGAAATCTGATTGTCCATATATATATATATATATATATACATACACACATATATACCCAGTTACAGGACACCTTCGCTTATTAATCCTTATCATGGGCACACTGGTTGGACAGTAAATACGTGCCATGAATTGAATTCTCCTATTAGGAAATTTAGTCATGTAGATCATCCTTACAAAGCAGCCAAAGGAACTGAGTGTAGCTTGTCTGTACCCTGAAGGCAAGAAAATTGTTCTTCTAAAGGTGTTAAGTCTCCAGTACAACAACACATGCCTTTGGAGGTTTTGCACACAGTGTCTTAATTATTTGGATTAAGCAGCCCTCACTGATGTGCAATCTGTCAGAGCGCAGCAGACTCAGTGCAAGCCCAAACACCGTTTTTTTAAATTTAGGCTGTATTTACAATTTGGATGTACACTGCATTTTCAAATCCATACAACCAAGTCACAAATAATCAATCAGCATGTCGGCGACAAATCTCCTGTTGTCCCCAATGAGACATGTGCATAATGAATGGCTAAGCATGGTGAAACTTTAACAAGCTCTGTTAATGAACCTAAAGAGAACTACGGGGGGCGGAGGCTTGAACTGTACAACTGCTTTCATGGTTGGTGGGTTTAATAACTGTGTTTTATACTGCCTCCACTGTTCTTCAAGATCTGTTTCAATGAGGCTTAACTTAGTCTTGCCCGTGAGTCAACTTAGATCTATAAGATTTATCACTATTGGGCGTCCCCTCTGGTGAGGTACTGGCTGACCAGTAACTCCCGCCCACCCACACCAGTAAAGCACCAGAAATCCCACCAATAAAACACTTTCTAAATGCATCACATTCCATCATTTTGTTATTGTGAGCAACATCCAAACAATAACAATAACTTGTTACATCAAGTTTTCATAACTGCATATTAGCCCTTTTCCCCTGTGTGCAGGCATGGTTGATGCATTATGTTAATCTAATAAAAGAGTTATGGGGTGTGGGGGAGACTTTGATTATACTGATCAGTCACTTATCTAGTAGACCCCCTTGTATCTACACTCATTGTCCATTTTATCAGCTCCACTTACCATACAGGAGCACTTTGTGGTTCTACAATTACAGACTGTAGTCCATTTGTTTCTCGACATTTGTGAGCCCCCTTTCACCCTGTTCTTCAGTGGTCAGGACCTCCACCAGACCACCACTGAGCAGGTATTATTTGGGTGGTGGGTCATTATCAGCACTGCTATGGTGCTAGTATGTGTGGATCAGACACAGCAGTGTTTTTTGGAGTGTTTAAACATTGTGTCCACTCACTGTCCGCTCTATCAGACACTCCTACCTTGCTGGTCCACCTTGTAGATGTAAAGTCAGAGATGACAGCTCATCAACTGCAGAGTTTGTGTTAGTCATTCGCTAGTTTGTCCTTCACCAGTGGTCAGTCCCTCAGGCTCTGCCAAGACCTTTGATAATATAAAGCCCTTCGAAGAACCAGAAGGTTTCAAATGTTTGCTGGTTGCACCATGAACCTTTTATGAAGCTTCTGATACTGTAATGCAGGTAACATTTGCCTCAAATGTCACCGTTGTATGTGTCATTCATCTCAGTCAGCACTGAAGTCATCTCCCATGTTACCACCTTGTCACTGCTTGAAGTTCTTGACAATGACAACTTCTGCTGTATGTCCCGACACCAACGGTGCATTGCCAGCAAGCTGATTGTCACATACTTCGGGTCAGTTTCCAGTGTTTGCCATTTATCTGTGATACTGGCCATATTAGCTTCTAGGTTTGCATAATACTTAATGCATGGCAGATTCCGGCATAAAGTTTATTCGAATGTATTCCCCCCCATTCCCAGTCATTCCTTTTCCGATAAAGCTCCACAGTGGTCCGTGCGTGTCCGTTAATGCTTTTCTGTCTGCCTCCCGTAGCCGGGTGCTTTGTTCAGCTGAGGAGTCTGGCTCACCGTGTGCTCCTCCCTACCTGCAGCATCAGGCCGGCTGCATTACGGGGGCTGAGGCCATGCCAAAACACAATTTGGAATGTGTCCAGCACTTCATTGGAAAGTAATGGTTTTCACTGAACTGAGTTATGACCAGCTGTTTGCAGACAGTCTGTGACATACTGATAGAGCAGAACACCGTATGTTGCTTTCCAAATCAAATGATACAAGGAGTGTGACAGAGTGGAGAAACATCTGTCATTAGCAATTTTCAGCACGCTCCACTAATTCTGGACAAAATACGGGTAATGAAGTTACCGCAGGAAACTTCAAATACTGTCAGCGCAACAAGGCTATAAGAAGCCAGTGCTCATGAAGGCCTATAATCTAATTCATTTGTTGTAAGAAACACGCAGAAGGGCTGATAATTGTTTTTGATCATCGTGTTTTAAAATGCAAATGGCAAATGTTCTACTTTAATCAAAGAACAAAAATCAAGGACAGGAGGGTGATTTGTTCCTTTAATCCAGGCACCCTCCCTTTTAGTTCTTGCCATCAGTGGCCAGGGTGCGAAATAGAAAGGCCCGGCATGTGTGTGCGCCATTGCTCACCCGACTGGAATGCATGAAAACACCGCGGCTCTCTGTTATCTGCAAAACCGACTTCCTGCTGTTAATAACATGTTTTGAATTATAACGGCCATATTGTCGAGCGAGAGAGGCAAGATACCTTAATAGAATTGATCTGTAAATTCAGATTCACTTTCATCTGCATGATTGGCACCCAGCTGTGTTAGAAGCTTGGGAAACATTTAAGCTACTTTTCTGTATATTAAATATATCATATGTTTATCATAATTGAAGGCCTATAATCTATCTATAATCATCTGTCTCAAGTGGTTAGATATTTCGTGTAGGTTGGTTTATTGAATAAGTATATTAGAGTAAATGTGGAGTTAGAACCTAAAGGAGGGCAATACGGTGTTCCACAGGGCTCTGTTTTAGCCCCCCTACAGTTCTTTTATTTACAGTAGTTTTAGAATTCTCTACAGACAGTAAAAATTTGTTTTACTGGTCATAGTCCCCTTAGTGTTGTGCACTGTAAGAGCACCGAGGTCAAAGACTTCCTGCGGATGGATCCAATAAAGACAAATCTCACGCAACAGTTGTTAGAGTAAGACGCGTCAAAGAACAGTGGGCGTAATGAAGCGTTCCAGAGTTTGTTATACAAACAAGAAGGGCATTTTTGGCAGTGATCAGTGGCAGAAGGACTATAAAATTATGTGTGTTCATTTTTTGTTAATTATTATGGGTGCCACATGTTAAGCAGAATGTTCTACTGCTGTGGATTGTCTGGAAAGTAAGAAAAAAATCCACGCAGATGATTATGGGTGAGTGAATGCAGCAGGGAACAGTTGGACTCTGTGATTATAAAGAACTACTGTTGGAGCTTTGCCCCGTCTCTGATTCCTCGTATTTCCCTTTGTAATAATGCGCATCATGCGGCGCGAGTGGGTGAATAAACTGGCAGGACTGAATTGACAATAATCACCCATAATGCTCCAGGGATGAGGCGGGCCCTCCTGGGGACAGCAGAAATCATTAATATGCAGACGCCCACAGTCCTCATCTGCCGTCATTTGAGTCGTTTTGTATGCTTTGCATTTAGCTGTCAATTCCCTTGGTCTGTACAGGGTAAACGATTCCTCTGCTAAAGTCTAGTCGCGTTGTGTGTTTTGCTGGGGCTGAACGCAGTACCCTAGTACAGTACCAAAACTGTGACCAACAGAGAAACAATACTAGGGTTCTTATAACAGTAGCCTAGCACTTATTATGTCTGGGAGTATTTGGATTGTAATAAACAGAAATTGGAACCAACTTCTAAGACTGAACTTTGAAGGTATCAAGAAACATTTCTGCATATATCCTGCAAGGCATTAAATTAAATAATAAAAAAGAATTATGATATTATATTTAGTTGTTGAGGCTTCTGTGTAAATGTATCGTTGCTGTCCAAAGATGAATATGTTTTCTGCTTGACAGCGGAAAAAAAAAATTGTTGCACATGTTAATGTATGACAATCGTTTCTTCACAGAACTGAACATAGTAGAAATAAATTAACACATAAAATGTGGTTTTGTAAAATGTATGGCACATTTTGTACACAACAGTTCATCAGATGAAAAATTAGTCACCTTGCATGTTTAAGGTGGTAGTAAATTCAGGTTCCTGCAGATGGTGCTGCACAAGGATGATGTGATTGCATTTGGGCGTGCCAAAGGCCATAGTGAGAAGGAAGTAGTTGAATTTGCAGGTGTATGGAAGTGTATGCTCATATGGGTCTACCAGCAGTGGCTAAAATCCCAGTCTACAGGAAACTCTCCTCAGAATTGTGCCATCAAATCTGGCCCAACCGTGCAATTCTATGATGCAAGAGTGTCTGGACATTGATGTGGCCTACATCCAGAAACTTGTCCCGTCCATGCCAAATCCAATCACAGCTGTTATTAGTGCTTGTGGAGGTATTACACACTATTAGCTACGCTTTAGTCAAAGGTGACTCACTTTCTGTCTGGTGAACTTAATTTTAGAATTTAGAAATGTAGTTAATTTTGAAAATAAAGATGGATATACAGTAAAATTTGATAAGAAATGTTTATTGTTTGTAGTGGATGATGTGCATATTCAGTTTTGGCCACCCAGTTTTTATAGTCTTTTTAAAGACTTGTAGAATATTATGTTTCCCCAAAAAGTATTTTGGTGTCTTTAACAGGTTTGCAGGGTTTACTTTTGTTCAGTTTTACATTTCGATTACTCAATTCATTACCTAAATAATCTATTAATTACTCGATTTCAGATCTAATCGATAGACAGCATTACTGTTACTATGAAGCTTCACATTTAATTGAGACGTTTTCTATTGTGCATTGCATTTAGCCGTCCACTGTCTTATATGATACAACGGAAAATGATGACGTTCGTCACTTGAGCGCAGAATTTGGCCTAATCCAGTGAAGGATATGGAAGTGTAGAGAATTAGCGCTCCCTCATTCTTCATCGTAGCGTACAGTGCACAATTTGTGCTGAAAGTATGGCGGCACAGGCGCACATCAGCGCAGTGTAAAACGCAGTGTTTACTTGGCTGACTTGCCGATGCAGCGTTTCATAATTGATTTCCCCAGATTCAAGCACCCAGCAGTAACGAGTCCTATCCGTCCCGTGCACCGGGCTCGTTTTTCGTCTGCCTGAAGCTGATGGCATTAAGTGCTCCTCCTCCTCCCCGCCGCGTTCCGGGTGCCCCCTCGAGCATGTTGTCATTGATAACTGCTGCAGGCTCGCCCGAGCTTGGCTGGGACGGCTCTTGGCAGCGCTGCGCATTTGCTTAGAGATATCACACTCCATCATGCGGCATGAAAAGCTTTGTTTTTCTCCTCTTGACCTTCGCCCACTTGTCTGCCTCCGCCGTCCATCTGTCCGCGTATCGGAGTGGACAGGGGATGGACTCGTCCTGTCCCCCGCAAACAGGACACTTGTAACTGTCGAATGACGCGTAGCACGTTCAGCTGTTCGCTAACAGTTTTGTGGGACACGGTTTAGGCCTCTGTTTTCCTGGTCCGAAGGGACTTTGTGGATAGGGATGGACGATATGTCTAAAAATCAGAGTTCATGATACGTATCCTGTTTGTTTATCTTTCTTTTTGAAGGCTAGGGGAAAAACATTGTTAGTTTTCCCTAAAATAAGTAATAAATTATATAGTATTTATAATGATGTAGTTAATAATAGTGGTAAAGTGTCAAAACGTGCTAATCGCTTTCCAATCTGTACAGCCCATATATGGACAATCTAAATTAGGGGGGAAAAAGGTCACTAAAGCCATAATTACATATATCCACTTATTCAGCTAAGCATTTCAGCTGCTCCCATTCACACTGAATAAATGTTTTAGCCTGAACTGCTTTTTGAATGAGGCATGGTGCAAGGCAGCCAATCAGAACAGAGTTATAAATTTATTTGAATATTTCAGTCTAAAAGGCATAACAAGAAAAAAACCTTATAGAGGGGCAAAAAAATTGACTGTTTTAGGTACATAAACCTACACAAGCATCATGAAGTAGACTTCATGAAAAAATAGGAATTTTAATGGGCTTTTTCCCCCCGGATAATGGGAATGTTCAGTTAGATGTTTTTTTCCTTGCACCAATTCAAACGTGTTAGCAAGTGAGCAAGTGCGCTATCATAAGGACTAGCTAAAGTTAGCATATCATTTACACCTTTTACAGCTGTGCTACCTCCTTTATTCGGTTTCCCAGTAATGTTCATGTTTTGCCCATAAACATGAAAGGAGTTCCAGTGTGCGAAAGTCAGATAGCTAAGTTAGCTAATGCTGATTAACAGTGTCAGTCGCTCTTGTTAGGTAATGATGTGACTCATAATGTAAAACCTTATTGCAAGACAGATTGGGGCCAGGGCTAGCTGGTTAGCATGCTAACTTCACTAGATATCTCTGCAACATGATACATAGATGTCTTTGATGTAACGTCAAAGCTGTTATTTTTTCACGTTCTGTTGATGATTTAATTTTATTTTGGAATATTTTAAACTAATAATTTTTCACGTCGCTCCTTTAACAGAATTGCCCATTAACGGAAATTGAGGGAATTGCCTGTGAACCGAGTATATGAGTACACTGAGAACATTTCCTGTTTATTTTTGCAGATCGTTTTTACAGTTGACAGTCTGAGTCAAAAGACTTTTCAGCAACCTTGATTTCGAAGAATGTGAAACAGCAGAGTTACAGAAGCTGCGACACAGCGTTGCTTTTTTCTGCAGCCAAAGGCAGCTGGACCAGCGCGGCGACATGCAGGCTGTCTGTCTGTCAGGACGGGCAACGTCTCGCTGCCTGAAATCTGCTGACATTGATTTGGGAGCATAATGCCTGATTATAGGATGGGTGACAGATAAATTTTGATCAAAATCAAAGCACAATTAAACATTTCATTTTCCTAATTACTGGCTGTAGATTTGGCCTGATGACCATGTGCTGTAGGAAATCAGCAACCATCACACATTTTTAATGGGACACAGCTGTCTTACAGCTTAGTTATATTTGCACAGAGCCACAGAACTGTAATTTATGAGGGAAAGAAGGGGGGGTGGGGGGTGCTGGACGCAAACTGGGTGCCAGAAAAGATTTCAGATTCATATCCTATAATGAGGTTTTGGATTTGTCACTGGTTGCACTTTATGAAGGATCTATGTGGCCGCCCTTGAAATAGGGAATCTTTATGATCTGGGCGCTTGATGTTGAGTTTAATTACCTGCATCTGAAAGCTACAACACACGCTTTCGTTCTGCCGTGCTTGTCTTTTCGCACCTACGTACTAATTCTGTGCTAATTCTGATGGAAGCGAACCTTTTTTTGTTTGTAGCTGCCCGTAATTACAATTTGGAGAAATCAAAGTCTGCACATTTCAGTGGCCTCAGACAAAGGAAAAGATTCTGCTTCCTCAGAACGTGCGCCTTGCATGGGCTTGGAAAGGCTTGTGGGGTTCACACTGAAGTAATCAGGCTCGCCGCTCCGTCTGTGCCAAAGAATTAGCCTGGGAAATTCACCAAAATGTGGGAACAGCTTGGGAACAGATTGATGCAGCGGGGTGAGAGAGGCTGAGGAGTGTCTGCACTGTCGGCCCATTCCAGAGCAAATACACGGAAAAGCTTCTCCTAAGTAACTCAGCTCTTCTCCGTTAGGCTCTCCTCGCAATCTTCCTACTGGAGGGTCCTGAGTGGCCCTGCTTGGCCTGATGCAATTACCAGCAGGTTTGGCTTCCAAATCCACCACAGCATAAAGGATAAGGGGATTAAAGACTGTATGTACACTGAAAACTGGCCAAAGCAGCAGATAGCATTGAATATTCAATTATAAAGAAATAGTTTGGCCAACGTTTTACACAGCCCTCTCCCTTACCCAACATGTAGTCGACTGGCCAGTGAGAAGTTTGCTTCTATAGTTTTTCCACAGGAGGTGTTAAGCTAATGTTGTTAACAGCAGCAAATGCTTATTAGCATGTGTATAAAAATTACATACAACCTCCAACAAATAGTAAACCCTATCCTAACGCATTATTACAGTACCAGTCAAAAGTTTAGGCACGGCTACTCATAGAAGAAAAGTGAAGACATCAAACTATTAAATAGCACTTATGGAATTATGCAGTCCACCTTAAAAACCTCCAAAATGGATCTTTACAGGAGGATAAAAAGCTTTCTTAACGTGCAATAAAGGTTGATACAACAAGTGTAATTAGAATAATATTGCTATAATATTGCTATAATATTGTGATTATGATATTCTAATATTACGATAATAATCATATATTATAATAATACTGTATTTTCTATGGAATTTTGGACAAATTCTATTGGTCTGTCCATGATGAATATTCATAAAATTTAAAAGGCTTTTAAATTTTGCAAATCTATATTAGAGGGGGCGATATGGCAAAAGTACAATACTGTGATACATCAAGAGTATATGTGGTATAGAAGGATATGTATTGTTTCTGGCATCTCATCAATTGGAACTGTTAAGTGTAAGTCTATAGAGTCTTTAAGATCACCAACAACATCCATTTAGTTGACTGGTACTGTATGTAAGAATTTGACCTTAAACTAAGAGCTTCAAAATCACTGAGTTACAACTGGGAGAATATGGAACACCTGCTATAGTGCTATGTAACTTTGGAGGAGCGAGAATTAAGTAATGCTTTGCAGCACCAGGTCACACACCAACAACTATTAACTCGGTATTCCCAGCATGGACATCATGGTAGAGGCTGTGAAGAGACCGAAAAAGACATTGTCAGAGAAATCCAATGTGTTTTAGGAACACATGCCTAGGGGCTCAAGCCACTAAGGGGCCCCCGCGAGCAATAATGAGTAAAACCTAAACAGCTGTTCTGACCTGCAACGGGAACTTCACTAGCTTTACTGTAGCAAGACATTCACCTTAAACACGTAAGGTGAATAATTGTTGTCCAGTGAGCTTATGATGACAATACTAAGAAGACATGTCCTTCACCAAGTTTGACTGAGTTCTCTTTAAACGCTCTTATAGCGCTTTTGAAAACATCAGATTCATGTGCTTGCTCGTGCACTCATGATTAATGTACTGAAAGTGTGCTATTTTCCATATACTAAGTACTTAGTATGCTAATATACATCATTAGTGCTATTAAAATATACTTAAATAGAACAAATTGTACATAACTGTGCTATTTTAAGATACCATTCAGATTCATTTAAATGTACTTAAGTACATATTAAAGTACAGCTCTAGTGCATTAAAATGTACTTAACTTTTACATGGGAGTGCAAATTAGTGTACTTATATTAAGTACACTGAAATACTACTGAGGTAAAATGGTCTTGTAATTATATATATATTGCACATGTATTTATTGTATTTAGCACACAAAACAATAATGTGCTTGAAAAATACTTGCTGATATTAAAGTACATGTGTAGTAATTAAAATTAAAATATACTTAAATTTAACTTTTAAAATGTCGTCGTTTTATAGCAGATAAAAAGCATCAGACTCTTTACTGACACGGTACCATGCAGTCCATAAATAGATGGTGGACGGAACTTCTGACATACTGATATGTACAAAACTGCAGATATTACTGTCATGATTTGGTTGTTGCTAATTGCTGGGCTATTTGCTTCTATTTCTACACATTAGCTACATTAGTCTTGTAGCTCTGCCGGAAAACTGTTTAAACATCATTTTTCGTCAGTTGATCACTTTAAAAAACATGGCTTACGAAGGTGGTCATGCAGAAGATGTAGCCGTGACAGAAAACATGAAAAAGCATAGATGAAGAAATCTGGCCAGAAAGTCATTTAGAATTTCTTTTTGAGTCAATATGCTCCCAACAGGAAATGAAGGATACAGCAGCGGCCAACGCGCTGAGTGTAGGCTGGCATGCTGTAGGCAGTGAGTGGCGCTGAGTGTTCGGAGGTTAATCTAACTGCTGTTTTCTGGGCGACACCTTTGCTCCGTTATGGCTCTGTTGCCGTCGTGCTTGTGGCAGTTTCCGTGGCCGCCCACAGATTGGCACTTGGTCTCTGTTCAGGTAAATATGGTGCCCTAAAGGGGCAGTTGACCTTCATTCAGTGGGAGCTATTTTTGTGTGATGATTGGGTTAAACCCATTAAACCAATTAGGCTATTTTTTGGAGGTTTTGCTTCATGATTGCTATTTGTTCAGTGCGTGCATGTCATAATGTTGGGTCCTTAGTAGAACTAACACAGTGCTGCTTTTATTTCTCAGTGTCAGTTCAGATACTGAAGCATTAAAGGGCCTAAATGAAACATGAATGAAAGGTGGGAGGGACTTTTGGAAAACTATAACTGCTTAGTGGTAGGATATTGTGAGTGAACTGTTCAGAATTAGTTTGTAAGTGCACATAGCAGCTAGTGATGCACGATTCCATTTTTTCTGGAATCAACTCCGATAGTTGGTTTATTGCTTGTATATTGTGTATACTGTGTAGAGTGTATATTGTATGGTGTCTGTATGTATTGTGTATATGTGGAGTCACTGTGTATATTGTGTATACTGTGTAGAGTGTGTATTGTACAGTGTCTGTATGTATTATGTATATGTGGAGTCATTGTGTATATTGTGGACTGTCAGTAAGTTATGTGTGGTACTGTCCTAGAGAGGCACGAACTGCCAAAACCAAATTCCTTGTGTGTGTCAACATACTTGGCAAATAAACCTGATTCTGCTACAGCGGCTGATGAGCAGTGCCGGTCTTGTTTAAAGCTGGTATTGAAACTCTCAGACTTGTCGAGAGTCAATTCCACGAGTTCTGCCTGACTGTAAGTCGGGGTCAAGTTTTGGCCGATGAACCTAGGAACTGACTCCCAGTATTTTGACTCCTAGAGTCATTGGCCAGTCAGGAATCAACCTTATGGAATCGACTCGCCATTGCAGCTAGGAAGCCTAAATTTCTTATTGTGTCTATATAACTGAAGCAACTATTTTCAAGATCATCAGATGAGGACACCTTGATAAAGCAAAAGCTCACTATCTAGATACCTCCCCTTAGCCAGCTTTTCTTTGGCTGAAAGGGTTAAAACGACTGAGGGAAGCGTTAACTGTAGTTCCAACTTAGCTGTATTTATTAGCCTATAGATCAGTGGCTAGGCTATCAGTTGGGATCGGTTGACACCACAGGGTTTTCCATTCTGTATGAGCGTGATGCATGCTAGTATTGTAGAGAGAGAATATTGATGAGCAATGTATTGTAGTGCACTTATGCTGTGCTTAACTTATCTTCTCTCTAAGTAGGAGCACTGGCTTGGGATTGCTAAGTATTGCACTTCTGCTGTATTTAACTCTGTATTCTTCCTCTTTCTAGGTATCTTTCTAGGTATTAATTAGTACTGGGCCATGTTTGGGCAAAGTCTCTCTGGATAAGAGTGTCTGCTGAATGCCATAAATGTAAATGTAAAACCATGAAATGTAAATGTAAAGCCATGAAAACAACATAAAATGATGTGTGCTGTCAAACGGATGTATTTGAGGTGTACAATGCTGCCTTATAGGTATTAAGCTCAAGTTTTCATGCTGACATGACTCTTCTTTTAAAAGCTGCTCTGCGTCAAACGAGCTGTTTAATTAAAGCTACTGCTCAAACAAACACTACTTGGCTAACAACATGACCTATACAAAACCCAGAGTAAACCAATTACATGGTGCACGGTAACACAGATAAAGTGAGCTATTCTGAAGGGTCGGTCAGTGGTCAGTGCTGAACATAGGGAGCTGTAATGGGGCTTCTGTGTGCCATAAGCACATTTGTGACCACAGGCTTGCTTGTGTCACCGTGTGCACTGCGATGAAGCCTGACGAGCGGGCTCATGCTCGCAGATAGCCGGCTGTTGTCCTAAAAATGCAGCACATTGCCACGTTGCCCCGAGCCAGAAAATCAGGAACAGCAAAGGACAGCGACGTGCACAAGGCTCCATGCTGTGCTGCCCCGTTCAGTCGGGCCAGATATGACTTTCCTTGAGAGCAAAATGATCTAATTAAAGCAGCCTAGGTTTTACAGCACCACTCCGTACAGCGCGCCTAGTGATTTCATCATGAGAGGTTTTATTAGTCCACTCTTCTCATGGCTCGTTTCTTCTCGAACTAATGTGTTAATTCACAAATAACTTCACAGAGTTGTGGTGAAACTGCTGCTCTAGTGTCTAGTACTTACATACCCAGGGAACCTACATTTGTGTTGTCGTTCTAATCAAGCTAAGCCAAACAGTAAACATGCACTTAGTGTATAACCTTTGAATAATGTTCTGATGACCATATTTCTTTCCTCTCCATGTAAACTGGGTGGTACTAATATTGAGTAATGCTTACATAAGCATTTCCTAACCAATCACAAGGCTGACGTCTCTTGCCCCGCCCCCACAAAACCTGTGCTGCTTGTTCTGGCCATTTCTTCATCTGTCCATTAGTATGTTTCTTTATTTGCTTGTGACTTAATCAGTTACTTCAGCAATCATCAGTTAATCTGTTTGTTTGTCTGTTTGTCCATCCGTCCATCCACTGGGTGACTTCTTTCAGTCAGTGATTGATTCCCAGAGCTGATTTGAATGAATCTATCTGTAAGGCTAGACTATCTCTGTGTCTAAACTATTATCTGTGATCATGCTAAGCTAAGCTGAACTCAGTGTATTGACTAACACTTGGTTTAATATGATCTTTAAAGTTAGGAATAATGTGAAGGGCAGTTAGCTTGCAAACTCTTAGCTAGCTAACTGGCTAGGTTGTCTTTTATATGGACTGCTCTGTGTGTCACATTTTCCTTCTTGTTGCTGTTAATTACATTAATTTACCAACATTAATTTACTACTACTGCTGTTTTCTAAACAGTAGTGGTGGACGAAATACATAAAGCAAGTGGTTGAGTTGAGTAGAGATACCCAACCTAAAATATTCCTCCAGCAAAAGTAGCAGTTCCTTCCTATAGACCTCAACTTGAGTAAAAGTACACAAATGTACTTAAGTATGGAGAATAAATCTAGCATGATTTATTATGGCTCTAATGTCCTATTATCATTTTTGGAACAAGACTCTTAATCAGCTCATTTTAGGTGAAGAGACTGTAGTGTCTCTCAGTCCACCAGTGTTTAATAGAAGGTCATTAATTAGTCTGACACTGACGTCTATTCAAATGATCATAAGCACAGAACACTGAAGGAGAACAGTTTCCATTAGCTAGAACCAAGCTCTGTCCAACAGGTCAAAACAAGCTCAAAACAAAGTGACTGCTGTACCCTGATTGGTGGGCTCGCTTCACGCTTCTTTTGTTTGGACGTTGATGTTACATTTTTTTGCTCACATAAGCCAAAAGGAAGGACAGATTTGCCCATAATGTAGTGGAGTATACAGTAAGATATTAGACTTTAAAATGTAGTGGAGTTAAAGTAAACAGTCCCCCAGAATGGAAATCTGTTACTCTTATTTTCGCTAAATTTCTCTGGCTCTCTGGATCTTCACCTGGGTTGGCTGTGCCGTATATGAATTTGCAAAATTCCGGGATCCATATCTCTGGTTATCCGAAGGCTAGCAATGCAATCCAGGGCTCATTTGGCTCGTTTACTTATAATGTCATCAGCAATGACCCCTATACTGCGAGAAACTGGAGAATCTTACCCTGGAGACTATTGTTTATATGGAGGGCATGTTTATCACAGGTAAGGCAATGGTTCAAATATGGCCAGATTGCACCTTTAATCTGCTTCTACTTTGGTCTGTGCTGCTATTGTACATATTCTAAGAGATTGTCTCACAAACTACGGCTCGGGACCCTTACACTGAATACATACAACATTACAACAGCACTTGCCCATCCAAATTGGGCACTGGTGGCCCTAGTAGTTGGTATAGTGTAGTGAGTAACACCTCTGCCTCCCACGCTGTAGACTGGGATTCTATCCCCCACCTGGGCAAGCACCCTACGCTATACCAATAAGAGTCCTTGGGCAAGACCCCTAATACTACCTTCTTCTACCAGCGTAGGATATTATCGAGTTGTAAATCACTCTGGATAAGAGTGTCTGCCAAATACTGGAACTGGAACTACATAAGCTTGCAAAATCCCAGTGCATCCAACAATAAAGCCTGCTGTGTGCATACTGCATTGTGTGCATATTGCATACAATGATAGGAAACACGGTAGGACCCAGTTAGCTAGAGTTCCGGATGCTGATCTATTCTGCTGTGGCCCCAGCTCATAGGTGATCACTGTTGTATGCCCATATATTTCCCTCATTATAAGAGGCGGCTCAGGAGACGAGGAGGCCCTAATTCACATAATAAACGACTCGCTTGTTCTGCCAGCGTTTGATGTCATGAAGGGGTTTCCATGGCAACAGATATCAACATGAATCCTTAACGTTTTGTAAAGCACTCAATGGTGCTCGTTGTTTACCCCCCAGACAAGGTGTATGTGTGCGCTCTCGTGTTTACCTGCATATGAAGCGCTCAAAGCGGATTATTGTTTGGGGGGTTTTGTTGGGTTTTTTTTTTGGTGTTTTTTCTTTTATTAGGGCCGTGACAGCTGAAGAAGACTGTATTTGTGGAAGAACAGCATGGATGCAGAGCGGAGTGGAGTTCCTGAGGGAGACCTAATGGTTCCACTCCTTCCTGCACAGAGATAAAGACTCATAATAAGCGTGTATGCTCACCATCTGGCTCTGTGCATGTGGTCCTTATGGAGGCGAAAGCAGTGCAATCTGTAAACGATCAGGAGCCATAGCACTCCCCCCAGAGAGTCGGCCATGCAATCAAGGTGACAGATGGCATGGCTACTGCTGTGGCCTCATGGAGGAGATCAAAATCACCTTCAATAAACTCTGACTGGAATGGGCACGGGCCCCTCCAAAAGTCAGTTTGTCAGTCAAACTGTGGCAGCTTGCTGCATTTCGGGGGTGGTGGGGGTGGGGAGGGGCAAGCGCTGTGGCCATGCGCCCCTGTTTTCCATATTTTCCATCTGACTGCTTTTGAACCGTGATCTTTTTCTACTTGTCCTCTCCGCTCATGGTGGGGCGGCCGAGCACGCAGCCAGGTCCGTCACGTTGTTGGGGGAAAATGAGGAACATGATGTCGCTAATATGGGGCACGGGTGACTGCTGGTGTTTGGGACACCCAAGTGGACAAAGCGGAATTCATGTATACGAACATCAATACACATCATGGATTCTACCCTGTGTGATCTCTATATATCTACATTACTGCATCTACATTATTGTACAGTCAGAATGCATTTCTGTATGATCATTTCCCAATCTCTTTTTATCCTTTACTATGTCTGATATATGCTAATGTGGTCTGTTCTGATTAGCTACTCTCTCTCTCTCTCTCTCTCTCTCTCTCTCTCTCTCTCTCTATATATATATATATATAT
>CM067497.1:5458057-5489619 GCA_034552555.1 Semaprochilodus insignis
GTGAAATGTAAACTTACTCTTCACTGGCCTGGGGCCCCAAGCAGTTGACTGCTTTGCCTGGTGGCAAGGGGCACCCCTGCTAACAAATGACTGAAACCTTCAGTCTTATTGGGTATAATGTATAATAATAATAGTATAGTATATATAATAATAATAATATATACTCCCTTGGGTATATATACCTAGAAGATCCTACAGAGAGCAAAGACCTTAAGACTTTTCTGTTTCTGATTTAATTCTACGTATTACCTTATAATAAATTACAGACATATTAATATAATCAAAGCCAATATTACCACACCAGACACAGCTCAGTCATCAGCCACATTAGATCAGCCCTAAAGCATCTCTATGCTAAGCTCCTGTGCAACGTCCTAAAGTGTTTCTGTGTGGATGGAGGACAAAACAGCTACATTCTCAAAAATAACCATGAATGAGTATGCAGAGCCAAAGACACCATGAACACGGACCCAGCTGACCCACCTGGCACTGTGGCACCAGGAAATCACCATGATCAAGAGGAGCTGGGTTACATGACCATGACCCAACCCCTCCCCCCACAACCCCCGCTTCTCCAAAAACGCCCTCCGCCACGAGTGCTCTCATATGGGGCCTGGCTGGGGGCTGTGAACCAGGGTCCAGAACGTTTTCAGATTTATTCCAGCCAATCTCCACCCCATTACCATTAGTGCCCATCTGCCGCTGCTGCCACGCGCAGGCCTCCTAAAGGTTACTCATTTGCATACTGAAAATGCCCCCACCAATAATTGCGACCCTTCAATCAATCAGTGGCGTGCGAGCTATATGTACAGTCCCTGCAGTAACATAAAAATCAACTCTCTGCGATCAGAAAAAGAGGCGAGGAAAATGAGGTGCTGAAATGTCATAACAAGCGCTCCCTTTTTTGATTAAAATAACGCCTAACGTTGCCATAAATTAGAATGCTCGATGTGAACCTGATTTATTGTTGTAATCGTTAGCCATATGGTGCCCCCCCACCAGATCTGAATAAAGAGAGATTACAGGGCTAGGTCATCCCAACCTTTCGCACCACGCAAATGCATCTGGCTGGTCATGGAAAAACAGAGTCCAATAAAAAGAGAAATGCATTTCAGAATAAATACTACAAAAGTCCTACAATTCAGAGGACTCTGTTCCCATGGAACCCACTGCATTTTACTCCACTCCATACTATTTTATTACTATTGGTTCATTCTTTGCATTTGATACACAGTATGCATATTATGTATGTTGATTTTTCCATGGCACTGTATGTTAGGTTGTTAGATTGAAATCTCATATCATGTTTAGATACAGAACATAGAAGCACAGCTTTCGTTGGTCACATCATAGACAGCTAATAAATAACCCTGATAAAATACTATTTAGTACATGTTAGAGCCAAGAAGGAAGTGACAGATGCTATTGGGAAGGAAGATAAAGGTTAGCAGGAACAATACATGATGATAAATTTAGACTGAGATGGGCAATATTTATTGAGCTACACATACAGAAGTAGTGTCTCTCAGTACGGCGTCGGGCCACCATTTTTGCTAACCCAACATACCACACATCTCGACATGGAGTTGTAGAGGTTCCTAATGGTGTCCTGCGATAATCCATCCCATGCAGCTTGAATATTCTCACACAGTTCCTGCACATTGTGCGGTAGGGGTGGGGCTGGAGTGACACCATGCCTTCCGGACGTGCAATGCTTAACAACAACTCTGTTCATCTTGGTGCTGACCACGGTTCCACCACACACAGATTCAAAGGTCATCTCCACCAAGACAAAAGTGGGACTCGTCACTGAAGATGCCCTGCTGCCATTCTGAGTCACTCCATGACAGTCTGGGACGACACCATTGCAGTCTTTGGTGACACTGATGTGGTGTTAAGGGCGGTCGTTGTAACGGTGCATTCCTGCACCTTGCAGCTGTCTGCCAGTGGTACTGGCACTAACAGGATGACTCATGGAGGGCGTCGCTGCTTGATGAATGTCCACATCACATGCGCAGCAGTGTGTGAAACTTGAATCATTCGCATGTCTCATGATGTCAAACCTACCCACCAAGTTTCTTTCTGGTTGGTTGATTCCTTCTGGGTGCAGCTATTTGTGCAACTGTGCTTTTGATGGTGAGTGTGTATCAGTTGTAGCTTTACCCTACAACCATAAGTCCAAACCAAGGACTGCAGTCTTATTATTAAACTCCTGTGGCCAAAGCTGTCATTATCTATAAAGTGACTGTTTTTACTTTTTTGCCTAACTCAAGATTTAGTCATGTTCAGTAAGTGACATCCTTTTAATAGGATTCATTCCGCTCTTGTAGCGTCAGTCTTGCAGCCTCACTCGGAAAAATGCCTCTGGAAGTTTTCCATATCTCCACACTTATTACTAATTATGAAAAAGATAAAAGCATAGCACAGAAATATTGTTACTTGTAATTATTTACATAAGCCCCGGCCACATTCGAGCATAATTTACGTGTTAGTTACTTCCACACTGCTTTGTTGCTCCCAGCTATTCTTTATTGGATCATGTTTGAACATTGTTTTAGCAGCGTACACTTGATGTGTCACACCGATTCATGGCGAAGAAGATGACATGATTGAAACACTGCCGTAGACGCGTATGTGCATGTGACAGGTTTTTGGTGGGCCAGGGATCCCCTGTAGCCTGTGGGCAACTTCAGGCCCTTTACCTGTCATTTCAGGTGAAGGCTCGTCCACGTATGAGACCTGAGACAGCAAACTGGTTACTGAACTGTAGACTATGACTTTAATAGCACGACATTTGTGTTTGTTCTGTGGACATTTTAATGTCCAGACTCAAAGCACTCCTTTAAGAATAACGAGTTATTGTTACGTTCTTTCTGCTCTGCCATTACAATGTAATTGTGCTATTACAAATGTAATTACCTATGTAATTATACAGTTGTGAATAAGTAATGGCTTCCATTTACGTTTGACTAACATTCTGTAGCATGTCTGTGCTTTTTATTTGTTCTGGTGTCAAGAAATGACAAAAGTATGAAACGGAAAGTGTAAAGGGTGGTTTACCTTTCTACTAAACAAAACTGTATGAATAATAGCAGTCTCATCAAATTCAAATCATAATAAAATATCTCCTACTCCTATCTCCTATCTTTCTACCTCTACTATAAATACAAACATGATATCGGTTCAAAGCCTAGGATCTGCATATTTAGAAATAGAACATAGAAACATAGTTTCATAGGTCACATCATAGATACCTAATAAATAGACCAGATAAAATCTTCTGTAGTACAAATTTAAATAAAGAGTCAAAACGAGGATACAAATTCCAAGTGCATGTGAAAGATTATTTTTATATATATTATTGTTGTCAGAACAAAACCTTGTATCTCCAAAGCATTACATTTCAAGAAAAGAAAAAACATTATTAGCTTATAATGTAAGTTCAGGCAAACTTTGAAGTAAGTATATTGTAGTATTTTGAAGCAATTTTTTTGGTCCATTCATCATTAAATTTTCACATGGCATGAAGGTAACGCATCAATAAATTCATTTAAAAAAGCGAATAGAGGTATCTATATGTAATATTTTTAATAGTATAAGAATATTAATATGGCCAGTGCAAATGTTATAGTACATTGTATACTGTATGCTTGTTCTCTGTACAGAATACTTATTTTCACTTGGGAAATCAAGAAAACATTGATTAGGGATGTTCAAACATCTGCATACAACATAATGAAAGAACCAGAGGAAATGACCTGCAATGACATCTGGTTCCATAGACTTACAATAAAAAATTATTTTTTTACAAAAAAGAAAATGTTTTTTCCTTTTACTGGAAAATGAGCATTTTAGAGATACAAGGTTTTGTTCTGACAGCAGCAATATATACATGTGAATATATACTGTATGTACACTGTACGTGTTACTGTCACCATAAAACCATTTTAACCTTTTTGCACGATTGAAAAACTCCAGTTTTTTTTAATATGTGTTAACATTTTCATGATGAACAGACCAATAGAAATGCTACAAAAATGGTAAATCTATATGTGGGAAATCTATATGTAATCTTAATATTTCCATTATTTTGTTTACATACTGCATGTCGTCGATGTAAAAAAAACCCCAAAACAACATGGCATGATCTCCTAAATGGCAACTTTACAGGTGAGGACAAAAACCTTATTTAATTCTAATGTAAGTCACTGGAACCAGAATTTTGGGTTTGGTCTGTCGGTCCATTAATCATGACATTGTCATACAGTGTAAACAGCAGTTGATGTGTTCAAATGATACATAAAAGTAAAAATCAACCAAAATGGAGATACATGTTTTTTATTGGACAGCGATGATATACAAATGTACAGTACTGGCAATTTTCTGTCAAAATGCCCAGAACCTGTAAGTTAAGTATTTTTCTGTGTAAAGAAAAAAAGATAGCAATTCTATCAGTATGTAAATTATAAACCCTTTATTTTTAACTCAAATTATATTAAAATGCTTTTACAAGCACAAATACAGTATGGACAGAAAGTTAAGAAACTACGCTTTCCACAGAATTTCTCCACCTTCCCCAGTGAGCTGTGAATTGGAAGTACTTGAATCCGAATTACACATCCCGGTGTTAACTATGACTTCTAAGGGTTAATTATTTTGCTGCTTTTTCAAGCATTTTTTTGGCAAGTTCTAAAGTCAGCAGCTAAATGTCACCACCTCCTTATAACATATCATCAAAATGATGACATTTTGTCATAGTTGTGGTTATTAGTAGTGCTGTGCCTTAATGTGCCGTGACCCATGAGAACGCGGTAAAAAGCTTGGTTAATTAAAAAGTCAGCAAACTGTAGCATCTCATTAGGTGGCCAGGCATCACAGTTATTTCCATCGTCCTGCTCAGGTTTGTCTGATTCGGCGTTTGACAGTTAAAAAGCAGAGAGGCGAATGCTGACTGAGCGCACGCTCCTTGTGCAAAAGACTCTCTCTGGTATTCTTAGCTGAAGCGTTGCTAAATGGATCACATTCATCACCACAAACTATAGTGAGGGGGCAAAATAATTAGGCCAAATCTGCTGTGACATCTTTCTGCCTCAACACACTGGCTTCTGTTCCTCCAGACAGCAGCAACAGATTTGATGCTCCGTTCCAACTCTCTCACCATTAATCCTGGGATTGATGAGAAAAGCAAGAGACTCTCAACCTGGAACACACACGTCCGGGCTAAACGAGACGCATCAGAGAAACCGGCACGTGCACACACACAGGCTTGCTTTTGTGCAAGAAGATGGGGTCATATGTATTTTCCATATGCTATGATACATTATGTATACCCAAATTCATGTAGAAGAGATAGGCTGTGAGGAGATATTTGAAAATCCAGAACATAGAAACACGGTTTAAAGCATAGAAACATAGGAAGCGCAATAAATAGAAACCTAATAAAATATTTTTAGTAGAAATAAAAGAAGGATAAAAATCAAATAAAAAATATTAGTAATATTGGAGCTAATAAAATGCAGTGACTCCTTTGTTGAAACTCATTTGTTGTACTTATTCTAGAAATGATTGTAAGTATACATATATATATATATATATATATATGTACACTCATACTCACCATCAAAAGAATAGTTGCGCAATGAAGGAATCAGCCGACAGTAATGAAACTTGGTGGGTAGGATTGACATTGTGAGACATGCAAATGATTCCAGTTTCACACTTGGCTGTGGATGTAACATAAGCAATGAAGGAGCCAGTGATGTCCTCCATGAAGCATCCTGTTAGTGGCAGCACCATTGGCAGACGGCTGCACGATGCAGAACTACATGCACACAGACCATTAAACCGACTGCCCTTAACACCACGTCAATGCCATCAAAGACTGCAATGGTGTCATGCCAGACTGTCATGGAGTGACTCAGAATGGCAGCGGGTCATCTTCAGTGACGAGCCCCGCTTTTGTCTTGGTGGAGATGACCAACAAATCTGTGTGTCAGCGCCAAGACGAATGGTTTGTCAATGTCAAGAAGGCAATATCGAGGCAACAATGTTTTCTGAGGCTATTTTTGGCCATTTCGTTTGGTTCATTATTCATGAAATATACACACAATGTACAGCAAAACAGGCATTTTCAAACAAATGTTATTAATGAATGTGTTTGTAAGTACCTGTATGTAAATATGTATTTGTTTGTCTCATATATGTAATAAATATCATCGCTGTCCAAAGAAAAATATGTATCTCTGAAATACTAACTTGACAGGAGAAGGCAGAAATTATCTTTATTGATAATGTAAGTCATTATAATTTTGGAGCATTTCTATTGGCCCATTCATTAGGAGGGACTGTGAAAATATGTTAGTACTTTTAGTATGTACACATACACATACATATGCTGTCATTGGATTTGGCATGGACTGGACAAGTTTCTGGATGTAGGCCACATCGATGTTTAGACACTCTTGCATCAAAGAATAGCACAGTTGGGCCAGATTTGGTGGATGCCTTCCCTGGCCCAATACTTTCCTGTAGACTGGGATTTTTACCACTGCTGGTAGATCCGTATGACCGACTGTATATATATATATATGGGGGGGTGTGGAGGGTGTATAGATAGGTAGATTTTGCCCCTTCTGTTAAATAAATACAAACAAAAACAAACAAGACCAAACAAGAACCAAAACACACTCTACAAAGTCAGGGCCATTCTGTTGGTCCTGTAAGTTCGTCCAGCTTTTCCGGTCAATTTATTTATGTCCAACAAACAAACATGCATGAGCACACATGCAGGACTCCTGCGTTTCCTCATGTGCTGTTTTCTCTGCTGTTTCCTCAAAAGAATGTCCTGACAAGCATTGTGGGCAGTGTGTCCCTCACTGTCAGACTGATCAGGCCAGTGAGGGCTGAAGGCTGAAGGGAAGGTGGAGCAGTCAGTGACTCAGTAAAGCCAAGCAGATCAAAACGCACCACCACTGTCATCACTGCTGCTGGGTTCAGCTGCAGACAAGTTAAGCTGATGATGAATTAGCAGAAAACAGAAGCACATGGAAATGACTGGATCTCAACATAGCAATGGAGTTACACTGATTTTACTGAGAACAAAGAAGCAAATAAAGCACTGGTGGTTTAAGATGATAGTTTGAAGCCACACTGCAAGTTAAACCGTACCGATTAGCACTGTGCAAACCGTATGCCTAAATCATCACATATTCGCTTTAGGCAGTTTAAGCTATGTTAACCTGCTTATGTGCTTTCAGACACTGTATGTAACACTGTCATCTATAAAGGTGGACCACAGCACGCTGCTTGAGCAGAAACAGCAGTAGCAGCACAACATTGTTTTGTCATTGTATGTCCAGCATGTGGACGTTTCTTATGATCCAGACTTCTTGATGTCAACCAGTGTCCATCACAGTTACATGTGCTGCAGGACCTTTCCCTGGTCAGCTGGTGAGCAGCTGCTTTGAACCTGCTCCTCAGCACACCTGGCCTTCAGCACGCAGCTCAGTGGCATGCATCTCACTCAAGCTATCAGAGCACCTTACTGTCACTGTGGTGCTTCACTGTCCATTCCAGGCTCCATCACTCTGACCTGCCAGCACAGTCAAAGCCATGGAACGTGCACGGTGCTCAGAAACGTTATGAATACTGACTCCAGGTGAACAGCCATGAATGAGAATGATGGCTTATGATGGGATATACTATATATTGTATTGCATTGTTTTCCCAAAAAATAGTATATAATAATAAATATGAAAATATGACATATTAATTTATATATAATGTTTTTTAACAATAACTCTTTTATATAAATAATTTCCATTTTAGCTTATTTTTTTCATGACATATATCAATTTAAATATCTTTTTTTTTTAACAATAACTCTTTTATGTAAAATCATTTCCATTTTAAAATCAATTCCAATTTTTTTCCTTAAAAAAAAAAAACCCTCAAAGTGTGTGGGAGGTTCTCAGTTGTACAACACACTAATACTACACAGTATATACTATGTACTAATCATCATAGTATGAGTTTGGCAGACTAGTACACAAAATATTAGCATACTACATCATTTCCTACTAACAGGAAGTGATGAAGCTTATGTCGTAAAAAGCTGGACTCTGAAGGCTGCTTCAGCGGAGGTTTATTTGACCAAACCCAAACAAATAATGACATTATTTACTAGAATACATTTATTTCTACAGGCTGTTTGGACAGATTTGGGTTGAACGCACTTATATACGCCTTTTCTGGTCCTGCCACCACCGTAGCATCACTGTCCTCTGTTTTTCCAGAATTTTCCAAACGTGAGAAGCTTCTCCTTTCCTGTTGCATTGTGGGACAATAGTGTCCATCATTCCAAGACTTTTTTTGTTTGATCTTCATAACTGTCCTAAATACTACATACCCAAAAACTACTGGGACGTATCCACAGACTTTACAAACCTGCATAGAAAACAAAGGGCTATATGTGGGAGTCTTAATGAGTCCTTAATGAGTCATCTGCACATGTGTGAGTAGTGGAGGAGAGTGGGCGGCGTCAGGGAGAGTCCAAGTAGAGTCTTCCCAGAGTTGGGAGACATCATGATAAAATGTCAGGTGTTTGCAGCTGTCCAGCCATATATGTTGATTAAGTAAGCTATCTAAAAAGCTAATTTACCTATATACAATTAGGAATAAAATTGACGATTTTATGTTTGAAAACTTCAAAATTAGAACCCTGATGCAAAAAATGGCAACTTTAAAAGCACTCGACTCACTGAAAATCCTTTGCTTTCTTTCTTTCTCAAATGTCAGGTGGCACAACCTAAAACAATGGACTTTTATTTTGCCATCCTTTTTCGAACAGAGGGGCCAAAGCAGATCCCACGTGACCTTCATGGAGCAATGTCAAGGTCAGTAGCTGTTAATTAATAGAGTTATTTTTGTTAGAATGGTTGAGTTCAGCATGACAGGTGGTACAACCGCAGGAAAATCATGAAAATGTGTCATTATTATAATAACATTTATTGATTTATTTTTAATTAAGTATAAGCTCTTTTGTGATTGACTCTGGAGAAAGTTGCTGACCTCTGCGCACTATGCGCCTCGGCATCTGGTGACCCTGCCCTGTCATGTTACGTGGTCTACCACTTCGTGGCTGAGTTGCTGTTGTTCCCAATCGCTTCCACTTTGTTATAATCCCCCTGACTGCTGACTGTGGAATATTTAGTAGTGAGGAAATTTCATGACTGGGCTTCTTGCAGAGGTGGCATCCTATCACGGTGCCACGTTGGAATTCACTGAGCTCCTGAGAGCGACCCATTCTCTCACTAATGTGTATAGAAGCAGTCTGCATGCCTAGGTTGGTTTTGTACAGCTGTGGCCATGGATGTGATTGGAACACCTGAATTCAATGATTTGGATGAGTGAGTGAATACTTTTGGCAATATAGTGTAGATATGCTAAATGTACAGTACAGAGTGATGGTGAGAGTGAGAATGGTCTTTCACTTTTGAACAGTACTGAACCTGTACGGTAAATGTTTCTGATATAATGGCCATAGAGTCAAAGTAGGCAGGTAGAAGGTAAACTCAGTGCAATTCTATCTATCTATTCATGTGCACATTATAGTTTAAGACAACAATGGAGTTTACTGTATAATTACCTGTGTTTAACAATACACGATTCCTTCAGAGCGGAGTGAAAGAGAGAGAAAAGGTAAGTATTGCCTGAGGCTTTCCAAGACACTTTACACATCATAGCTTCAGATTAATTAGACAAATATGATGGAAATCTTCAGTAATTAGCCGAGAACTGTTCCCTTGCCGCCTCCCAGAAAGTGTGTTTTCCTCTCTCTTTTGCCCGTTAAGATGCTACACGTCACTCACAAATTGCTGCAGGTGATTTCTTTTCCCAGACTCTCGGGGTGAAAAAAAATTACATCTACATTTTAAATCCAGAGGCTTTCATTGTCTGTTTAAAATGCCTTTGCGTGCGAAGGGCCACGTGAAGTGCTGCGGCTGATGAGATTCACATCAAAGCATCGGTGGCGCCCTGCGTCTCTCTCCGGAGATTCTGCGCGCATCAATCTAGAGTCAACAAACAGTGCAGTTAATCAGCGGGCGCTGCAAGAGAGTGCTTTTAAACAACAGCCGCTGCTACTGTTTCCACACTGGAGCGGAAGGGGACTGCTGAGGGAAGGAGAGGTGACCTGCAGGGTGCTCTGAGGCCCTCTTTAGGTCTGTGCCTGTGAGTTTTTGTACCTTGTCCTGACTGTGAACCGAACAAAATGGCACCAGCAAGATGGTCCTGACTTTATAGGTCATACATAAAACCATTTATTTTTGGTTTTCGTGAGGTTAACATTAGGGTCAGGTTTAGAAACTTCCGGAAAACCTAATCTGAAGGCTAGCTACATAACACATGCAAACTTATTAAATAAGGTCTTCATTAAGCAATGCATCATGAACAGCTTATACACCTCATTAGGTCCACCTCCTTGTATGTACACTCATTGTCCAGCTCCACTGACCATATAGGAGTACTTCACAGTTCTACAGTTACAGACTGTAGTCCATCTGTTTCTCTGCATACTTTGTTACCCTGTTCTTTAATGGTCAGGACCGCCACAGGACCACCACAGACCAGGTATTATTTGGGTGGTGCATCATTCTTAGTGATGCTTTGACACTGACGTGGTGGTGCTGTGTTAGTGTGTGTTGTACTGGTGTGAGTGGATCAGACACAGCAGTGCTGCTGGAGTGTTTAAACACTGTGTCCACTCACTGTCCACTCTATTAGACACTCCTACCTTGCTGGTCCACCTTGTAGATGTTGATCTGCTGCTGCACAGTTTTTGTTGGTCATCCTCTAGGCCTTTATCACTGGTCACAATACGCTGCCAAATGGATGCTGCTTGCTGGATAGTTTTGGTTGGTGGACTATTCTCACACAGAGGTCACTACAGCAGCACTGCTGTGTCTGATCTACTCACACCAGCACAACACACACTAACACACCATCACCACGTCAGTGTCACTGCGGTGCTAAGAATGATGCACCCCCCCATATTACCTGCTCTGTGGTGGTCCTGACCTTTGACAAATAGAGTGAAAGGGAACTAATGAAGTATGCAGCAGATCAGATGGACTGCAGTCTGTAATTGACGAACTGCAAAGTTCATATATATGGTTAATGGAGCTGAAAAAATGGACAGTGAGTATAGATACAAGAGTACTTGCATGTATGTAATATGCATAGTAGAAATAACACATAGATTCTTTCATGTATAATAGGCATATTAGAGTTTCATATATAACATAAACGTTTATTGCCAAGATACAGATTTCTTGGTGCACAGTACTGTATATACTCACATCATCAAAAGAATAGTTGCACCCAGAAGGAAGTGTGGGATTGCGGTGTTATTGGGAAGGAAGATAAAGGTTACCAGGAACAATAAATGATGATACGTTTAGACTGATATGGGCAATATTTATTGAGCTACACGTGCAGAAGTAGTACCTCTCAGTATGGCCTCGGGCCGCCATGTTTGCTAATGCAACATGCCAGACGACTCATCATGGAGTTGTAGAGGTTCCTAATGGTGTCCTGTGATAATCCATCCCATGCAGCTTGAATATTCTCACACAGTTCCTGCAGATTTTGCGGTAGGGGTGGAGGTGGAGTGACACCATGCCTTCTGGACATGTGACAGGTGACGGTGCCTCCACACACGGATTCGTTGCTCACCTCCACCAAGGCAAAAGCAGGACTCGTCACTGAAGATGACCCGCTGCCATTCTGAGTCACTCCATGACACCACTGCAGTCATTGGCAACGTTGACATGGTGTTAAGGGCAGTCGTCATAGCGGTCTGCGTGCATGTAGTCCTTCGTCGTACGGCCATCTGCCACTGATGTTGACACTAACAGGATGACTCATGGAGGACAACACTTGTCACTGAATGTCTGTAATCATGGCTTTTGGGTCGGCCAGGTACAGCGAAAAGACCTGTCCTTGCTTATGTCACCTGCACGCCCGAGTGTGAAACTTGAATCATTCTCATGTCTCACATTGTCAAACTTACCCATGAAGTTTCATTCCTGTCGGTTGATTCCTTGACAGTGCAGCTATTTGTGCAGTCATTCTATTGATGGTGAATGCACATATGGGGCATCATCATTACATATAGGTGATTACATGTTTCTAATACATATGGGGCATTATTGTTGCATGTACTTTTTTTTTGTCCAAGAGTTCCAGTAATTGGGAAGCACTGCATACGCTGTGTGATTTAATTGATGGCATCTATTAATTACATCACCGTCAGCAGCTCAGTGTGCTTATTACTGTGGTTTCAGTTGGAATGACTGAAGGTATCCAGTCCCCTTTTTTGTGCATACACCCTGGAGAACTGCTTCACTGAAAGATGCCTTCTCAGCGTCCCCAAACAAACACAACGTCCCATCTGCTTAGAGAAAGCCACAACATTTATCAACGTACCCACTGTAATGACCCTGGCATCCTCATTACGAGCCTAGAGTAATCTGCATTGTATGACAGTTACGCAGCCATTAGACATGCAGACATGCAAATCCCAGGCCACAGTCTCTGAGTTTTGCCACATTTAGAAAAAAAGCCCACTGTCATCTTTAGCGTGCTGTGCTGTTTTACCGGCTTGCTGAGACATACTGCTATTTATCTTCACTGTCAAAGCCCAGCTAGCCTACCCAGTAAATGTGACAGTTCAAATCCTAATATTCTCATTGGCTGAGAATGAGGCTAGGTTCTGTGGCTAGGTTCAAAACCAGTCAATATACAGATATATTTACAGTGTGTTCCACTCATGGAATGCTTCTTTTGTAGCTACTATAATATAAATACCACAATTTAGAGTGTGTAATTCATTCAAACTTGTTTGCATATTAAAGGTCATAATGTTACTATTGTAGCGTCAGTGTAGAGGAACATCTGGGAAACAGGACTGTAGGCAAGTGTTCTTTAATTGAATACATCAACAAGGGAGAACCACCACCCACTGATCTCTGAAGCAGCTATGAAGCAGGCAGGTCACTTCTAACTATGCAACTCTTCTTGGCTGTAGATAGTTGACCCACTCCAACAAATCAGCACAATACAGCATATGTAAAACGTAAACACATGAATTAACATACAGTAACAACCTATTTACAACATTAAAGTCTCTCTTATTGTGAGGGCGGCACTCCCACAGGTTCGCATGTGGCCGCTCTGCACGACCACTCCTCAAGCGTGTACATGGCCGAACAAGAGAGTAGCAGGACACAACATAGCCCCCATCATATATATGATGAATATGTTGTAAAGATCCCCATTCCCAGCAGCAACTCCAGTTGGTGGTAGCATGGCTATTAGCCCTTCACTGATGCCTTGACTTAGTTGAGTCTGTCAACTAATCAGAGGCTGTGTTCCTGACATGTCGACCAATCAGAGGCTGTGTTCCTGACTTGTAGACTAATTCGAGGCTGTGATCCTGACTTAGATAGAACAATGCGTTCAACATCAAGATCGTTGACCTGAGAGGGTTGTGCTGTTGGGAACTAATGTACTGTTCATGGAACGATCTAGCTTGATGATCATAGCCTACTGTTAACTAACTATTAATTATTTTAACTGACTTTATTGTATTGTTTTCTAGTTTAATTTTTTGTTTGTACACGTATGTCTGCTTGTTTGCACTTTGTACTCTTTTGTTCCATGTTGCACCTTGATCCTGGAGGAGCATAATTTCACTCCACTGTGTACAATCCACTGTGTAATTAGTTTCAATAATATATACATAAATGAGCAGAAATTGGCATTATATAACAGATAAGCATGAGAACATGTGATATTTGTAACATAAGTATTTCAACTGTGTTTGGGCTAGCCACATTTTGTCTAAATTGGGCATGTACAATGTGAGGGCGTGGCTAATACGCTTCGAGTCTACTTTCTGCCACTTGAAGCATGTATAAAATACACTTTCACTATGTTTTCACTTGTGAGCTGTTAAGAACAAAACTGTCACAGAAACATTCTGTTCCTCTGGTTTTGAGCCAGCATTAGCAGAAATGGGCTGTTCAAATTCAGTATCTCTGCCTTTTTTTGTCTTTCTTTGTTTGTGACAGCAGCATGTACATATATTGATTTGTTTGGAATATTGACTTTTTACTTATTAGGTCAGAATGATGACAAAGCACGTTATGCACTAGGGATGCACCAATACTGATACTGGGCTGATATGAAGCTCATTTACACATACCAAATTCACCGATACCAGCATTCTGATACCTATGTGACGTAAGCTGAGTGTACGGTGCCGTGCTAATGAACAAACAACTCAAGCTGGCAGGGAAAGAGGATCTGCTCACACAGACAGCTGCTGTCGCTGTGGAGGTAGAACACAAAGGTCACTTTAAACATTCGGCCTTACTATATACCTGCCAGGAGTACGCTGTGTGGTTTTAGCCCCTTTTTAAACTCACAATCACACCCAGTTCCCCAATAGGAGTGAAGACAAACAGCCAAAAAGTCAGCATTTACCACCATATATGATGCCTTTACTCTGTTTGACTGAATATAATAGCAATGTATAAATGTTAATATGGAGACTTCAAATTGTAACCTTTTGTAATACAGGCTGCAGAGAGATTGTACTGTCCATTCATGTATATACACAGTGGGGTTAGCTGAGTTGCTCAGTACTCGGCGCACAGTATGTTATTTTGAATGAAGACCGAGCTGTCTGTAGTGGCTATGTTTCATGTAGCATCATAGACTGAGTGTTTCCATACAATGTGAGTCACCAAAGTACAACATTTCTAAAATTGCATTTCTAAAGTCATAGATTTCTGACTTCAGAGGATATTCAACTCATACAGCTCAAACAGCCACTTTAACAGCACAGAATGTGATCTCTTCGGATGTGTTAGCCTCTGTAGCCTCGAATGTGATTCCTGCTGTTGAGACAGATGAGGAGGGGGCCAAGACTGTAAAACATACTTTACTCACAGCTGTGCTGATGCGCTGTTCTCCACTGCATTGCTAATCAATCCTGGCTAACCAATGTACTTAACGTAGCTAGCTGATTTAAATGATGTGCATCACTGATTCAGTGATTAGGTACATTGAGCTCATTCACACCAACAACTGCTTCATTCCAAGTCATTTAGTATGGTATAAGACTTGGGGTTGACGAGTACCAAAAAACATGTACTCATATTCAGTCTGAAGAAATCGGTATTGATGCATCACTATTGTGCACATCCTGACAATAAAATCATTTTACTGTTGTATCATTTGGCAGCCTAGCAAATCGATACCAATCACCAAGCTCTTGAATCAGATCAGGGTGCAAAAACCTGGATCGGGACATCCTTCATTAAGACTCGCCCTCTGACAACAAACCTACTCTTGTCAGAAAACTCTGTGCCCCCCCAAGACCAACGGGGAGATAGACAAAGGGGAACAAACTCGATTTTCTGTCCCCATTTGGCAGGAACATGCAGCCGGCCACTTTGCCTGTATGTGGGTCACACACACCGTTCCCAGCTGTTCGGCGGAGTCAGCTGTGGCTCCTTTGCGCCCACCAACATCTGCTCCACAAAAACAATCTCCAGCTTTTAGCACTCAAATGGAGGTTACACCATATGCCAGCAAGCCACTTAGTTTCTGCCAGGGGAGGCAGGCTAACACTAGCTGAAGTAACAATGAGCGCAAGGAGGGCGGTCGGCCTCGCGTGCGCCGTGTGCCTCGCTCAGCCCATCAAAGACGTGCCAGCACGCATCTGCTCAAGGTGCTTGGCAGCAGCGCCTGCTGAATATTAATGTGCCCAAACGGCGGTTTGGCTGCAAGGTCCACTCCAAGGTCTGGTCAAGTTTGTCTCCGTGTGCGCCGCATACACAACAGGTGAACGTACAGCTGCTGAATGTAATCAGCCACTAGCATGGACCTGAAGCTAAGGAGGACTGAATGTCAGTAGCTGTGTCACAAAGAAAACTTTCCTTTCTTTCCTAAATTTGAGCAGCTCAAATTTAAGCTTCAATATCATATCATACCATATCATGTCATATCATATGTAGTATTCAAAAATTTATAAAGTTCCAAAATATGCCTTTCGCTCCTCAGTTCAAGCAATCCAAATACAGAAACAAATCTGTAAAAATGGCCTAGATGGAATTAATTGAAAATGAGTC
The DNA here is from genome assembly GCA_034552555.1 of Semaprochilodus insignis. Lineage (NCBI taxonomy): Eukaryota > Metazoa > Chordata > Actinopteri > Characiformes > Prochilodontidae > Semaprochilodus > Semaprochilodus insignis. The sequence goes on from CM067497.1 coordinate 5,474,257, forward strand.
ACCTTGCGTGTTTTAGGTGGTAATAACGTCAGACTCCTGCAGGAGGATAATGGGGCTATAAATACCTGCGGGGTGAGAGTGACGGGATCCATAGATTGAGAAGAGGTGGTACAGTGCAGTGAATGTCTCGTTCCATGTGTGGAAAATGGCTCCAAAGCAGATGTTAGTGATTGACTGAAAGGAGTGATTGCATTTTGGCATGCCAAAGACCTTAGTGTGAAGGACGTAGCTGAATCTGCAGGTGTATGGAAGCGTACGGTCATACGGGTCTACCAGCAGTGGCTAAAATCCCAGTCTACAGGAAACTCTCCTCAGAATTGTGCCAAATCTGACCCAACTGTGCAATTCTTTGATGTCAGAGTGGCTGAACACTGATGTGGCCTACATCCATTACACTCCGTCAGGTATGTTTCAGTCACAGGTGATTTATTCTTCGTCCGCTGAGCTTGTATACATTTATATATGTATATATCCACTGTTTAAGATAACTGCAGTTAAAAGCAGTTGAAGTTATGCTGAAGTTATAAAGAATGTTTCAGACTGGACTGCTTTAGTCTCATGCTGGTTGGCTGCAGTATGATATCTAGCTCCACCCACCTCTATATGCTTCAGTGACAAAATAGCCCTTTTTCTATATCATTTCCCTCATCTAAACTGTCTTTCTATCCACCGTATCTACACTGTAAGTGCTTTGTTGGTCCAACCTAAAAAAAACCCTCATATTGTTATAAGCAATTGTTCTAGAAAGCTCTACTCAAGTCAAAAGTTTAGGTTGAATAAATGTAGCTAATTTGCTTGTAACCACACAAAGTACTTTTTTTTTTTTTAATTGGACCAACAAAGCACTTTCTACTTTGTGATTTGAGCAGCTTAGGAAAACTATGCTGATACTAGCACATTTGAGATATTCTTGTTATGAGATTACTTCTGGTCCTAAGATATCAGGACAGGGAAGCCGATAAGAACATTTACATAAGCTAACTAGTCATTTAATACCATGTCAACGTCACCAAAGACTGGCAGTGGGTCATCTTCAGTGACAAGTCCCGCTTTTGTCTTGTAGGAGACAACCAATGAATCCGTGTGTGGAGGCACCTTGGTCAGCGTTACACGTCCCGAAGGCCTACCTCCACCTCCCTACCTCCACCTCCCTACCACAAAATCTGCACAAACTGTGTGAGAATATTCAAGATGCATGGGATGGTTTATCACAGGACACCATTAGGAACCTCTACAGCTCCATGCTGAAAGACGCAACTTCTGTATGTGTAGCTCAATATATATTGCTCATATCAGTCTAAAGTTATCATCATTTATTGTTCCTGGTAACCTTTATCTTCCTTCCCAAAAGAGATGAGTCTATCATCACTAAATGGACTTTAGAATGAATTAAATGCCAAACAACTCACATAAAGATCTACCTTAACGTAGATCCATCTGATATGCTGAAGGCAAGGGCTGGTAGACTGTTTAGAGGTCAAGTTTGGGGTCGATTAATTAGCAAACTGTTTAAGGCTTTGAATGGTTTATGCCCCAAGAAAAGGCCTAAGGATCTGCCTAAGGTTATTAGCATCTAGAAATGAACACCATCACTGGATGCTTCGTGAATGCATCCAGCTTCAGTGTGTTCTTGATTTAGAGCTTCATTCAAAACTTCAGGATCACTTATTTCACCGAATCCTCGACTATCGCTCACTTTCTTGTTTTGACAAGACGTTTCCTTTTGGAACTTATTCTAAATTGCACAGAGCTCAAATAATTACTCTCCAACTTCCCGTTATTAGTGAGCTAGAAAAGACAGAGTGGACGAAGTGCAATTTACCCGTTTAAGACCAATTAAGCAAACAGATCTGGATTGTATGGGCTGTAATACAGCTCAGTACGCAGAAAGGTGATAATGATGTTTTAATTAAATATGGGAGCAAAAGGTCCCAAAATGGAGCTTACAGCTAACCAAGCAGCAGCCATTCGGTGACCGGGCAGACAAAGCCCATTATTGTCTCGTGCCTCTGCTAGCCTGGGTCTGTACGCGACACTCTCCCTCTCTCTCTCTCTCTCTCTCTTTCTCTCTCTCTCTCTCTGCTCTTTTCCTTCAGGCTAAATGCTCCTTGTTAATCAGCAAACAGTGAGAAAGTGGAGATCTCTACAGCTGTAGGATAGGATTTAACAAGCCGGTGATGCGCTCATGTCACAACACATTTCAATTTAGGCGTCGCCACGGTGGTGCTCATGCCTGTGGACCTTGATTTTTTTATTTGTCCAGTTAAGAAGCATCAAGGGGAGGCTGCTGCACCTTCGGCATTTGGACACTTTATTACAGATTGTTTATTGGGAATAGATCACTTCCCATAGGCCTCTTCATGTATTTAACGCTTCTTGTTTTGCTGCTGAGGTCCACATGTAATGTTTGACTTCTTTTATGTACGCATCCAAAATTCATTTTAACCTCTCTTTATTGTGTATCTCTCATTCGTGTGCCTTTAAGAATGATATAGGTAACTGAGCTCTGTTCTGATTGGTTTTCCCTGTGTACTAAAATGTACTTTAATATTAGCAAGTACTAAATGTGTGCATATATATATATATGTGTATATACATATATATATATATATATTACCATTCAAAACCTTAAACAGTTTGTTAATTACTTGACTTTGGTCATGTGTGCTAAATACAAGTGCAATATATAAAATGTATTACAAGTGTAATAACTATGTGTAAATTTGACCTCAGTAGAACTTCAGTGTACTTAATATCAGTACACTAATTTGCACTTCCTGGTAAAAAGTAAGTATATTTTAATGCGCTAAAAATGCACTTTAATATGTACTTCAGTATATTTAGGTGAATCTTAATTGTGTCTCAAAATAGTACAGTTAAGTACAATTACCTTTAGAGTATTTGAGTTAATATTTTTGGTAGCACTATTGATATATATTTTGCATACATAGTACATAGTCAGTATATTGGAAATAGCTCACTTTCAGTAGATTACTCATGAGTGAAAGGGAGCATACTAAGGTATACCAGGCATACCTCATTGTACTTTTTTCTCCCAGGTACACTAAACTATTTGGGTCCCTTTAGGTCTAAAGTTATAAAGATCTTTACATGGGAACGTCTATGAACAGTATGTAAATTTGTATTTCAATATTTACAGCGTAAACATACTTTTAATACTAAACACATTAGTTTGTTTAACCCAAGATAATTTAAGTGTATTTAAAAAGGAATTGGATGGATTTAGTTGTGCTGTTGAATGATATTTTAACCACCTAAGTACATTTAAGTATGTAATTTATGGACATTGTTGCTCTTACTCCACTGGAATGAAATACAGTATAAATACAGTTTACTACTGGATGTACTAATTTAATTCAGTGCTACTTAATTGAGTCATACTGCAATGCATTTAATGCATATTAAATTTTATGGCAGTGCCACTAAACACACATACTTTCAATACATAACATGTTTTTAAGTGTACTTTTATAATATAGGAGTAATTAAACACGATTTATGCATACTAAAATAATTTATTCAGTGCTGAGACACATCCTCTTAGTCTACTTGTACTTTTCCATTCTAAATTGGATTAAGTAACTGTTAAGATACAAATTCTATGATCTTAGCTGTGCTGACATACTTCATTGATAGTAAGTTTGAGCTACATTGTAACTATAAAGTACTAAAGCTTATTTTCAGATTCATTGCTTTTAAAATATACTTTCATATAAAGCACTAAACTTGATGACAATTAAACATACTTTTGTTTCAGTATGCTTGAGTATGGTAAGAAATGCACATATTTCCCTACAGCATAATAACAGGTATTCAAAATGTGATTCAAAATGTGTCTCTTTAAAAATATAGTTTTCAATAAATGAATAAAAAGAGTATATTTAAAGTGTTAGCTTTACAGAAAAAAAGCAAAAATGAAATTTAATGTTAAATGTGCTATTTCATTTCAAGCAATGATAATATTTCAAGCAAATTTTCACATACAAATAATGTCAAAAAATGAAAAATAACAAAAAGCACACATGTATATGTACACAAACATATATATAAACAGTCATAATGTAATTTTACATGATGAGTTTTCCTTTAAAACCAGTGTATGTATATAAATGCTGGTAGGCTGTATTCTACCTCATTCAAAAAGCAGTGGAAACTCTCCTAACTTGTACTACTACCTGTAACTTGTAAACGGGTTTGGCTAAACTGCTGTAGTCTGAACAGGGACATATATGTAAATGTGTTATAATAAAAACAGTGAATTGAAATCTGAAAGATTAAATGTGTTTACATACAACATCAAACTCTTAGTTGAAAGCAGTGAGTATCAAATGGTGATATTGGCCCTTTAAAGCTGATGCACTCTCTTGGCACTCAGGGTTTCAGAGGCGCTTGTGAGCACGGCCTTGTAGGCAGGGGTGGGACAGCTGTCAGTTTGTGCAGACAGGGCTGGGTAAAGAGATGAGCTGTGTGTTACGGGGTCATGGTTTGTGAGGTGTTTAATAGGGGCTGGGGAAGGCATGCATAGGCTGTACATGGAAATTCACTCAGGGAAAGTTCTAGGACCAGGTAAGATTAGCAAGTCCTACCACAACTCTGAAACCATTTCATGAGCGAATGATTTAGGATACTGCAGGATGTATAGACTGTAGAGAACGTATATCTCAGACAAATAATGCAATCTTGTTTTCAACAATCAGCTAGTAGATTTTAATATATATGTATATATTGTTAAATGCTATATGTCATGATTCCAAAGTAGTAAACATGCTAAACCCATGTAATATAAACTTGGAGGCCAAACTTCATCAGAGAGTAGGCTGGGTTTTGATACTCAGCAAGGCCAAGGACCTCCTATGTTAACGAGAAACGTCCTTTAACTGACATAAACAACTTTGGTTGCTTTGACTGCAAAACATCCAACTGAAAACCCTTTTTGGTTAGCAACAAGTAAGCATGCGTGATTGTTGATATTGTGCTATAACAAAAACAGACCCATGTAAAAGAAAGTTGACCAGGAAACAAGTGGGGAAATCCTGTTTACCTGCTTGTTTACAAAGAAAACTGTTGAATTGCCATTAAACACATGATGCTGTGAACGTCACCAACCTTTCATTCTAACAACTGAAGCCTCACTGTTAGCAAAAGTCAGAATAGTCTACAGAAATAGTGGGGAAAAGACACAGACAATCATTTATTTATTTGTTTTCCAGTCAAAGCAGCCATTAAATAAGTTCTCCAGTTTTAAGCATCAGGAAAAAAGTAGGAAAAATAATATTTAACAGAAAATTACCCAGAAGCCTCAGCAACTACACATAATATCAACTTTTTACAGCACTTAATGTGTCCACACTTTGGCTTTTATTTCAGCTTCCATTCTATTCAGGAAACTGGCTTTTGTATACTTAAAAAATGTATTGCCAGAATGTTATTCCACTCTTGAAAAGTTCAGTCTTAGAAGTTGGTTGCATTTTCCACAACTTATGTAATTTCATACACAAGCAATGATTTCGAGGTCTGGACTCTGGAATGGCCAATCCATAGTTTTGAGAACACCAGCAGCTTCTTTGCTTGATTTTTCATCCCTTTTCCTCTTAAAAATAGTTTCTTCAGGTTCTCTATAGAACCATGAATACTTTTGAGATCGATGAAGATTGTGTTGTATATGGTTCTATATAACATTTACATCTTGTAACAGAAGAAGAACCCTTTTTGATGCATTTTTAGAAGCATGCAAATAGTGATTCTACAGAAAACCTTTGCCTTTACTAAAGAACATTTGGAGAACTATTTTTTCTAAGAGTCTATTTCCACAGTGTCGTCTTCTCACAGTGGAGTGATGGACAGAAACACCTGAGGAAGTTTTCAGAGGTGAAGCAAGAGTGGAGCTTGATGTTCTCCTCTCTCTTAATGATGAAAGGTTTAAGTGCTGTTTATCTGATGGGGACAGTTTCGGTGGACGAGCAGGTCTTCCAGGTGGTTGTTAGAATTCCCAAGTTTAAAACTGTTTTCCAAGTTTGGGAAACTCTTGTGTTTTTTTCCTCATTTATTTTCCTTTAACTTTCCACTTTATTACTCAAGTAGATTGTCTCCTGAAAAATGAATGACTTGTACTTGGCCAGATTAACTGGAAATGAAATCAATGAAACTGGTCTCGGACCTCTTCACAGTCCTGTATACTAAGATGAAGAATCTGAATAAGGGATTTATACAAACCCAATGCATTCCGGTCAGGATTTGGTGTACACAAGTGTACATAATTTTCCAATTACACGAGATGTAATAGATCAACCAAGCCAAGTTTGATGGCCCGATTGCTTCTATTGTTTAATGTTTATGAAGTCCACTCCTCAACATGCATGTGTTTTTAGTGCTTCTCTTGTTTTTGTCTATTTGAAAACAAATGCTAAAGAATCCCAAGCAGTCCAGGCTTCCTAATTCCGTTACACTGGTGTACTAACATTCCTAAACATATAGATTTAAAGCCAGAACATAAAATAATTATTAATGAACCAAATAGAAAAGGACTTATTTTTGTACATTGCAATTCCGGCATTACACTGTACAAATAATACTTGGTTCTTATGTATTGTTGCATTCAACCTTTTGCTCGTAATCTTGTGAAGAGATTACAGGAAACAACATAATCTCCCCACACAGCAGAGACCTCTGATTAAATCCACTGCCAACATCACTACTCTGGATACTGTTTACTATATGAGTGATGTTTCCCTAACAATTCTTTCCCTGTGGTCTGGGTGTGGTACTTTTTGGGTTTGCTTAACAAGCAATTCATGAATGATGTTCTGAATGCTTGTGCACTTCCACCAGTGGTCAGATGAGGGCACTACAACAGTGGATGACCCACCGTTGTGTTTTCCTTCAGCATCAAGGAGCCTTACTGCTGTGTTTGTATTCTATGTGGGATGACTAGTGGTGAAGTAATCTGAGTCCAGTTTTAGTCCCTTAATCAGGAATCCAATCATGTTGGTTGTCGGCACGTTCGTTCATAGAGGTCAGTTCATAATGGAGCATGCTGTTTTTGTCTGTTGCGCGGCCGCTAATGATAAGCAACACAGACAAACAAGCTCTATGATTATGCAAATAGTGCAATGATTATGTTAATTCAGTTTAAGCACTAGAAAGCTGTGATGAAGTTTCAGCGTGATTATTAAAATGATCTAAACCAGTTACATCAGATGCCATTTGCATGTTTTCTGCGTCTTATGTGTTTAGCCTCATGATACGTTGTATTTTCCAGAAGTCGGCTTCGGTCAGGCCGGCGTTTGTGGAAATGCTTTTTCTTGATTATTCTTGTACAGTCAGATCATGTTGTGTACATGAGCTATATAGGTCTTGTTTACGGTACATCATTTGTCAGATTGAATAAAGTCCATATGTAAACCTATGGCTATTTGCTGGAGGAACAACAAAAACAACAACAACAACAATAATAATAATAATAATAATAATAATAATAATAATACAGTGATTAGATGCCCACAGAGTAATAATCTGACTGTTTGTATAACCATATATCATCTACAAAGTGGTAACTTTACAGGAGAGAGAAAAAACATACTGTACTTTCAATGTAAGTTTACATCTCATGGTGAATGGACCAAAACAAATGACCTAAAACTACTAAGAAAGAAATCTGGTTGCATTGACCTGCATTAAAAGTAATGTATGTATGGATTTATATACAATCTGATTATTGCTGCCTAGGCATCTAATCACTGTATTACGATGATGATGATGATGATGATAAAATGTATTAATTCAGTCTGTTTTCAGTCAGTGTAAAGAGCAACAGGCATTTTCATATTACATGAAAAACTGCAAAACCACAATATATATATATAAGTCGGCCTTTCGTCCAGGCCGCACAGTTTCTGAAAGTGTTTTTTCTTGATTGTTCTTGTACTGCCAGTTCCTGTCGTGTACATGGTATTATTTATTTGTCTTAAAAACAGACTAAATTATAGTCAATTTATAAATGTATGGCTATTTGATGTATATATAATAAAAAAATAATAAAATAATAATAATAATAATAATAATAGTCATCATCATCATCACCATCATCATCAACATCATACAGTGATTAGATGCCTAGAGAGTAATAATCAGATTGTATGTAAAACCATGCATACTTCACTTTCAATGCAAGTCAGTGGAACCAGACTTTTTAATACAAGTCAAACTTTTTTCATAGTAGTTTTAGGTCATTTGTTTAGGCCATATATATATGTGTGTGTGTGTGTGTGTGTGTGTGTGTGTGTGTATACATATAAGAAGGTATGAGCAGCAAATGCTATGTGGCTTTTCAAGTGCTCCCTCTGAAGTAGTATTATTGTTTTTAAGGAAGAGAAGAGATCATATTTCTAAGAAGCAAGCTTACCGAGTTACGACTAGGACAGAACAAAAGCTTTGCATTAAAACTTGATCAAGTATCTGATATTAAACATCCAGATGCTTTTTTGGACAACAGAGCATATCCCCATACAGCAGCAAAGCACATACAAACAGGCAAAGAAGCTTTTTTTTTATTTATTGGAACTTTTGCTTGAGCATCAATTAATTCATTTCATCACAGCATGCCTCATATCAACAACGGCGAGGTATATTGCCAAATCCTGAAATGCGGCTCAATGCCACGCGCCATTGCCTTTAATGGTCATCGTCTCTCAGCCTCCAGTGAGTGATAGCTATTTAATACCCCATCATCTCCTCCTGGATGTGGGTATTGACAGTGTTTTATGAAAGTGGCTGCAGGCGAGAGGTGGGAAATATAATGATGTGTTATCATTATCGTGATAATGACGCCCTTTTTTGGGCATGTAGTGTGTATGATATATATTAAATAACTGCACAGATCATAGGAAAAATGTATATGTGTTTACTAACAGAGTGCCTGTAAACAATAACAACCAGCATTTAGGAACTGCAATAAACTGTCATGGTAAACAGTAGCTGATTGGGTGTCGGTTCATTATGCCATCACCTAATTTTATTCTTTATTTTGATACATTTATGACATTTTACAATTTTTGCCATTTTTCATATGTATTTTGCAAAACAATATTGAGTGCTGTATTGCAATGTTCAATTTCTACCACCTCGTCTAACCTAACCACAGGCTGTGCTCCGTGGAGCAGAGGCTTCTCGACTGGCACCGCAGGGCAGGACCCTGGGCTGTTGGAGGCAGAATGGGGCTCTATGGCACTGCCATCTGCTGCTGAGTGAGGAGAGATGATGAAAGATTCAGGGCCTGGGACTCACTCATCTGTTATCGATTATGCTACAGATGTGCGAGCATCCCGCTCGGAGACGGACAGGCCGTGACTAAGGCATACGCTGGACCGAGTTCAAATTTACAGCCAGGGCACCTGCTAGCCATGTGAAACAGTACAAGAACCGAACCATATTCAGAGGTGCCTTTAAGCCTTTAAACTCTTAAAGGACACTTCAGCAGGCCCAGACTTCCAGTCCACTTCCAGCAGGCCACACTTAAATTGGCAACTGCACAGGCTCTTAAAAATAAAGCTGCCAAAAAGTGTTCTTAGAGTAGTCCTTTCATCAAAGAACCAGATCTGATTCATAAAGAACCAGCTCATCATATATACTCATCACCAAAAATTGGTTGCACAAATAGGTGCACCCAGAAGGAGTCAACCAAAAGGAATGAAACTTGGTGTGACGAAATGTGACGAATAGAAGGACGGGCCTTATCGCTGTACCTGACTGACCCAACAACAACAATTACAGACAATCAGCGAGCAGTGATGTCCTCCATGAGTCATCCTGTTAGTGCCAGCACCATTGGCAGATGGTTGCACGACGCAGGACTACATGCACACAGACCGTTATGACGACTGCCCTTAACACTGTGTCAACATCACCAAAGACTGCAATGGTGTTGTGCCAGACTGTCATGGAGTGACTCAGAATGGCAGCGGGTCATCTTCAGTGACGAGATGACCGACAAATCCATGTGTGGAGGCACCGTGGTCAGCGCCAAGATGAAAGGTGTGTTGTCACACATCACACATCCAGAAGGCCTGGTGTCACTCCACTTCTACCCCTACCACACAATCTGCAGGAACTGTATGAGAATATTGAAGCTGCATGGGATGGATTATCACAGGACACCATTAGGAACCTCTACAACTCCATGCCGAGATGGTCGTCATGCTGCATTAGCAAACATGGCAGCCCAACACCATACTGAGAGGCTTCTGTATGTGCAGCTCAGTGAATATACATATGCTGTATATGTACTGTATATAAGTGAACTGCCTGCAGAAGAGATTATAGACTTAAGGAAATGTCTGTTACGCAAGTGTGGCTGTTCTATCTAATAGAGACCACCAAATTTATGTAAATGATGTTGGTGGTATTTAAAAAGTCATTTGAAGCCAGGCACACCCACGACAACCCCGGAAGCCCCCGTCCTCAGAAGAGCAGCAGAGGTGACCTCAATAATTAAAGGCCAATTTTTTCGAATGCATTTCTAATTTTCTACTAGAGTGAAAAGCTTTATTATCTAAAGGCTGGAAAAAAAGCTGCCTTGAATGGTTTTGACTCTTGGGCTTCCACGAAACTGGTCATGAATGCACAAACCATCTGTTTCTCTGGACGTTTGTCAGCACGAGCGTGGCAGAGGCAGCTGCCGGAGTGGGCGCTGGGGCTGAATGATGAAAGCCTACAACCTTTGTTCACTTTGTCGGGTTTTTTAAAGCTCCCCCCACCCCTTCATCCCGTCCCGTCCCGTTCCACCCGCCATTGTGCACACCAGTCAGTACGATGCGTCCAATGGAGATAGAAGGGGAGCGAATGGCTGGACGCTGGCTGGACTTGGGATTTGGGCCATTGTACGCCATCCAGTCTGCGACGCAGTGGGTGATGATGTCAGGAGCCAGAGAGGCAGTGTGTGTGTGCCAGTAGGGGTAGGGGAGAGGTGAGAGCAGCCAGAGGGCCAGAAAGAGAGAGAGAGAGAGGGAGAGAGAGAGGGAGATACAGAGAGAGAGAGAGAGCAAGGTGGGGGGTGGAGGGGCAGGGCTGTGGGGGCCTCCAGAATATTACACACTTAAAATATAATCATGTCCTGGCAGCCGGGACACAATCTGCCCGCATATTTCCAAATTAAAAAAAGAAGGGCCATCATTGGGCAGGCCCAGCATATTGGAGCGTAATTTAATTCTTATCATGTGCGGTTCTGCACCTCCAGCGTCTCCCAGCTTTGTTTATCTCTCCGATTTTTCTTTGCATTGCTGTGAAATATCACTTTTGTTTTCTACCACCGTTCCTTATATGCACCCCCGCTGTAAATCGGCCATCGCTGTGACCTAATTGCATAAATTTGCCTAGCCGGTGCACTTGACCGGAGCAAAAAGCCAATCCATGATTTGAGGAGACAAGATCAACCTGTCTGAACGGGCCTTTGTTTAATCTCTTCTAGTTCTGATCCGTAATAACCTACTAATGCCAAATCCAAAGGTGAAAAAACACATGCCAGTTATATTAACTCTGCAGATTTCTACTCTAAAGTGAGGGAGGAATATGATTATAGTTACCAAACTAATAATAAACATCACCAAATATAATTAAATGTAAATCTCACCCGTTGTTTCAAAAATATCTACATAATTAATTTGTTGCAATAAATAAAGTCATTGAGAGTGGTAAGATATGAAATAACGCCCTGCGTGTACTCCACCACAATAAGGGGACTTATGCAGAGTGTTATAAGGCAAAATAATCCATAGACCATTTTTACTACTGTTTTACCGTCACCAATGTATAAAAACTCACAAGACATGTGTAGGTTCACCGGTTTAGTATAGTGAACTAACTATGGTGATGTTCATAATTGCATTTAATCATGACCCCGGGTTCCCATCACTACCAGTGTATAGAAAATCTATACATTTATCTAGAATGGACCATTTCACACCAAACTACTCTGAATGACTTTGTTTACATCTCAAGGACTAAATTATATTGAACTGAATTATATTGGACTGAATTATATTGGACTTAATTATATTGAACTGAAACGTTCCGTTCTAGATAAACCTAACGAGTCAGAATTGTTCACAGTGATGGTGATGGTAACCAGATGTCTGAAGAGTTGAATGCTTCTGAAAGCTTCTTCACATGAAGTTACGGCATGAAATAGTTAGATATATAGGATTTAGAAAGTTTAACATGCTCTTTTCTCAGTCCTTTTAGAGTCTCCAAAGTTAGTGTCCGCTGATATAGATGCCCAGCAAAACATATGAAACAATGAAAAATGCTTTGTATTTAATAGAATAAGTTTATTTTGAAACCGCAAATCTTTCCTCTGCATGTATGCCCGTTCTGACCTATGATGCTATAGCTGAACTCTGATCACTCTGGTGACCTGTTACACTCACCATCAAAATAAACCTTTACATATACAGTTGAGTCACATTATCATGACCACCAGTTAATATCCCGAGTACGCTGTGTGCAGCATAGACAGCAGCTAGACAGGCTGGGAGTGACTCAATTAGGTCCTGGTAGGTTGTCACGTGTATCTGGAGCCATGCTGACTGCAGTGCATGAGCAGTGCAACTGCTGGAGGGTGCGTTGGGGAGGATAGTACCTGGAAGTCTTGGTCATGCTCTTCCAACCAGTGTCGGACATTTCTAGCCATGTGGCATTGTCTTGCTGGAAGATCCCATCTGCCACAGGGAAGACATGTATATATGGGTGTACATGATCTGCAAGGATGGATTCATACCCAAATTAGTTGAGTGAGATTACTAACTGACCAATGCACAACAACACACTGTGTATTCTGTTTCCAAAATGAATTTTCAAATTTTGATTAATCTGACCCCAGAGCAGTTTTCTGTTGTAAATGAGAAGACGGCAGCGTTTCTGGATAGCTTTGACATATGGCTTCTTCTTTGCATGATACAGCTTTAACTTGCATTTGTAGATTGCATGACAAACTGTGTTCACCGACAATGATTTCGGGATGTGTTCCTGAGCCCATCACAGAATCATGCCTGTTGTTAATGCGGTACTGCCTGAGGTCCTTAAGATCACAAGCATCTAATATTGACTGTTGGCCTTGTCCCTTGCACACAGGGACTTCTCCAGATGCTCTGAATCTGTTGATGATATTATGTGCTGTAGATAGTGGGATATCCAAAGTCTTTGTGATTTTACAGTGAGGAACATTTTTCTGAAATTGTTCCACAATTTTTAGACACAATTTTTCACAGATTGGTGAACCTCTGTCTATCTTTGCTTCTGAGAGACTCTGCCTCTCTAAAATGCTCTTTTTATGTCCAGTCATATGACTTAGTAGCATATTGTTGCTTCAGCTGTTTTTTGTTAGTACTTGCTTTTCCAGCCTTTTGTTTCCCCCGTCCCAACCTTTTTAAATGTGTTGCTGCCATTAAGTGAATTGTCTCACTTTCAGCGTCTCATTGTGAATAAAACAGGGGTCTATGAAATTTGCAAATCACTGCATTTTGTTTTTATTTACATTTATTTACATTTTACACATTTTTACCAACTTTTTTGGAACTGGGGTTGTATTTAAATTCCTACATTGTGCACTTTGTAGGGAGCAGGGAGCTATTTGATATCCAGTTCCAGTGTGGAAATATGGGTGGCATTCACTTGGAGCTATATAAGACTTGCAATGGTAATTTGGTGACCAAAAAGTACTACTAAAAAGTTTTTTGTTGCTGTAAACATTGCAATGTTATCATTTGTTCATTAATATATATCAAAAAGTTAAATAGTTAATGGACAACCGAACGTTCTTCTTCTTCTTATTGAACAGTCCATTGTTTTTAGCAATGATACCATACTCTAAATCAACTACTTTTTTGCAGTTTACTTGTTTATGCCACTTATTATTAATATGTTGTTGTCTCAATAATAATATATTTTTTTCATATTTTACACCCTTGTAATATTTAATTACTAATCCAAAAAAAGTAAAAAAATTAAAAACAAAAAAACAAAAACAAAAAAATTATGCAGAAGTCATAACTACTAAATATAATATCCTTCTTTTCAGGGATTAATGTGTCCACTCTTTACACTAAAGGATCCATTCTATTCAGGAGATGTGCTTTCAGTTTTATTAAGAAATCTGCAGGGATATCTTTCACACCTCCAGTGTTCAGTTTTAGACATTAGTTGCATTTTTTGCTTTTCACAATCCAAGTAATCTCAAACACCTTCAGTGATGTTGAGGTCTGCTTCTGTTCACTACATACCAGTGATTTTAAGCACTGTTTTTTTTTTTTTTTTTTAAAGAAAGTGTGTTTTTTGTTTACTGCAGACATATTGTCCTACAATTCTGCAAGTAACTGCATTTAGAATAACATCCTAGTAGCATGAAAATGTATGTAGATGTACTTCCAACCCTGGTGGCATCCTGGGACCTCAAAATATCTCAAAAGGGTTCAGCCCCTCTAGCCACATTTAGATGCTAAATTGCTCAAGTGTGAAATGAACTATAGGCTATCCTGCATTTGGAGAGACAAAGACACTGGTTAGCTGAAAGGAGAAATGTGGTTCTTCACAAAGATCATTTTGTTGTCCAAACCAGAATTAGTCAATTATTTTAGGGAGGCAGGTGGCAAATATTACATCTTGGCAACTGCATACTGTCTGTGTTACTGTGTATACAGTCAAATAAAACAAATTAATTTAAGGAATAAAATAAATACCCTCTATGTTTATTATTCGCATAAACAATAAAAGGTTTTAGCATGTTAGCGTAGAGCTTTCTGACCCAGCATGGCTGGATCCAGCGATAATTGTGCACGGCTGCTGTTGGTAAAAGGGAGACTTTAGCAGGAAACAGTTGTGCGCTTTCACACACAGGGCGCTTTTCTGTAGCCCCAGGGGGAGCGGAGGCACCCGGCCCGCCGACGCCATGAGCCCTGCTGCTGTGGAGCCTGCGCGGCACGAGTCAGAGCTGATTAGAGCTGATGGCTCCGTGATGTGGACAAATTGTCACTGAGGGCAGATCAGGAGACATGAGTGAGCGAAAGTCAAAGCACCGGAGACCTTGTTAGGGCTAATTCTGGACTCCTCTCTGGGCCATCTTGTGCGCCTGAGCTTGGTGAAAAGGGAAGCGTGTAGGGCTGTCGCGGTTCATCAATTAAACTCGATTAACTCGATTATGTGAATTCAAATTCACATAACCAGTGGACAATTTTCATGATGATCCAGCATTCTTACAGTAAGAAACTTTAAATGTATTTTTCGATGCATGAAGTAAGGTTAGGTTAGGTTAGGTTAGGTTAGGCTAGGGTGGGCTGGGCTGGGTTAGGGTGGGGT
>CM067497.1:5494485-5522439 GCA_034552555.1 Semaprochilodus insignis
ATTCCAACTTCTGACTGGAAGCATGTTTGCAGACAGTGGTGTATCTAAGATTTAGAGAGGGCGTTAAGTGTCCAAGGTGTGACCAACAGGCCAGAGTTGGCTCATGAGGATGTTTAAAATGGCCTGTCAGTCTTCAACGCCACCCTCCCTCACACAATGAGTAAACAAAATATTTCATACCTTACTTATTTTTATTGCATTTTTTCAGTAAAGCTACAGAGTACTGTTAAACAGTGCATTTTTAAAAACTTTGTAAGTTGATACTTACATACCCTCTATGCCCACCACAAACAATGCATTTTTCACCTGATTAAGGGGAGATTTAGTTTAGGTGTAATGTAACTAGACACCACAGAGAAAAAGAATCCTGAGAAGATCATTTTTTATTTAATTTTGGGTGTTTTTAACCCTTTCATTTCCAATCAAAACTTAAGAAATTAAATTAAAGGATTACTACAATATTTGCAGAGCTTACATGCAACAAGCGTAATGACTCAGTTTAATAAAATGAACAATTTTTTATTTTGTTTATTTATCATTAGGGCTTTTTAGAAGACCTACAAAGCCATGAGGTTCCTCACTGGTCAAATGTCTGTGTTGAGCATGCACACATGACCAGAGCCGGAGCTATTGCCTGTTCATGCCTTTAAAGTTAATAAAAGACTTGTAACGCTAATAAAGGTGGCCAAAGCAACAGAAAACATAAAATGGAAGTAAAAGAGTGTCCAGAACCCATAACAGCTACAAAGAAATTCAAATGAACTGATCTTCCACTGTCATAGGATGATATATTTTTGTTGCTATGGTTTCCGCATCCATACTTTGACATGAAAATGTCATTTTCAAAACGTAGAACTGCGTTTCCATCAAGACACAGTGACATTTCATTGTGAACTGAAAGCTAATAAAACATAGTGATTGTCCAAATGAAAGTTGAATGAATGAAACTAACTACTAAATCTTACACATCTTGTCCTGTTTTCACATTGCATTAACACCATCACTTCAACGATCAGTTTGCAGTGGAGACAGAGTGCATCTACACCTGTCCACTTCGATCTAACCTCTACATGTGAATGTGTGTTCAGATGTCACATCTCTGACACAGTGTTTCAATTTGTGAACCGAATGCCTGACATTCCTGTCTGAGGACAGCATGTCTAGATTGCATCCCAGCTACCCTGAGATACAGTTCCAATTCCAATTCTGGTTTAGGTGTAACTGAACAGTATTGTTGCTATTTGGTGTTAATATCTACCCAGGTAAGTTCAGTATTGTCCAGATTCTTTACTTTAGCTACACCAAGACTCAAAAAGCTAATGAGTTATCTAAAAGATAAAAAGATGGCTTGTAAAAGATGGCTGGCCAGCTATCCAGAAATGGATAGTTGGTAGTGATCTACTATGGATAATGGGAAATAAACATATAGCAGTATTATGCTTGCTTAAAAACAAAGGGGGCATAATAAGATCTTTGGAGTGATGCTGTATTAAAACTGCTATTGGGTCTCCAAAGTGGGCCTTAATGAGACCTGTGAAGAACCTTTTCATGTTTTTAATGAACCTTCACACAATATCACAGTTTTAAACCAATTGCATGTCCTCCAAAGCCAAGAACCATTTAGGAACCTTTATTTTTGAGAATGTCGTATGTTGTAATATGACAGCTCTGTTCTAGACCTTCTATGATGAAATGCATCGTACAGATCAAACCTCAGCTCGGGCCTTACTGACCTAGGTCTTCAGTTTGGGCCATAATTGTCCAAAATGGAGACAAAACATATCTACAGTAACATGTCCATTTCTGCTATCACCTGTATGGTAGTCTAGTAGTATGTTGGACACTAAGCAAACTGCATAATTTGCAAGATTAACATTTTCTGTCAATTCTAGATTAAACACAAACATTTGGTGCTTGTAAAGGAGAGCACACATCTTTTTGAAGCTTGTAACAGACATATTAATGGTTGGGCACTTTAAGAATTCAATTCTTTGGTTTCCAATCAAACCTTAACACTGAAATAAGAACATTACTTCAACTCTTAGAATTTAAATATGACAAGCCTGATGATTCTGTTAAATAAAATTAAACTAAAATTTACAGTTTTTTTTTTATCTCACTCAAATCATTAGGCCTAGAGTCCCCCCCACCAACCTCCCAAAAAAAATGCCATCTGTAGACGTGCAGCAACAAGCCTTAAAGTTCAAATGTTTGGTCTGAGTGAAAAGCATGACCAGAAGGACAATGTGTCAGCGCAGAGCATTTTGGTTTAGTGAATTACGACAGGAGCTACAGTGAAGAGTAAAGCAGACACTGAAAATAACAGCTACAGGCAACAAAACTGGTGGGCAGGGAATAAAGAGGGCCAGTATGGCTAGGCTAGAAATCCAGCTGGATATCTGAATTGTTCAGTTGAGAACGCAGCCTGACTGGTTTACAGAAATGGCAAGATGGTGGGGAGCTTGTTACATCTTCTGCATATGGTAATATACATTCAAAGTGCTACTTTTGTCCTCCTAGCCTCTGTAATGTGGTGCATCATTTTGATGCAAATGTATAAATATAAAATCCTCATTTTTTGCTCCGCCCACAAATGTGTTCTTTCATGTCAACGGTTGAGAGGTTGGACAAGCTTTCAGAATTCAACTTAAGAGAGATGGCGGCACGGTGGTGCAATGGGTAGCGCTGTTGTCTCACAGCAAGAAGGGCCTGGGTTTGATTCACAGCTGGGACGTCTGGGGTCCTTTCTGTGTGCAGTGTGCATGTTCTCCCCGTCTCTGCATAGACTTCCTTTAGGTATTTCAGTTTCCTCCCACAGTCCAAAGATATGCAGTCAGGTGAACTGGAGATGCCAAACTGCCCCTAGGTGTGAGTGTGTGTGTGAATATGTGTGTCTGTCTATATTCTCTGCAATGGGTTGGTGGCCTGTCCCAAGTGTTTCCTGCCTTCTGCCCATTGAGCACTGAGATATGCTCTAGCATACTCCACAACCCTGAGGAATAACGCAGGTTAGAAGATGAATAAATTAAAGAAAGACTGTAGTGCACAATCAGTTTTCTAATAGGTTCCTCTTAATAGGTTCCTTAGTCAGGCAACAGTTATAGATAGAACCTAAAAGAGTGCCACTGATGTTACAAGTTCTACCTTTTTTACTAAAAGTGTGGTTTGGACATCCCTGCTTGGCAGTGTAGCATTTTAGACAGAAGGCTCAACATTCTACACCTCTAAACAAGGACTGCTGCAGTTTCTCACTACATTGGATAGAATCTATTAGCACTGTAATTGCTATAAGACAGCACATATGTGGGCGGAGCATGGAAAAGTCAAATGGGCCACCAGATAAAATGTGAAAAAAGCTGAAGAGGTGGAATAAAATTGCTTGCTGTTGCACGCTATACATTGTCAGTGATCGCACTTTCTACACCTCTTCCGGTAGCCCACCTCCAGCATCAACGTCATTGCTTCCTGCTCCTTAACCCCAGCTTTCAGCCGCCATGGAAGAGGTGCTTGTTTAAAGCAATTCATTCAAGGGTTAAATGTCATGTACAGAAGCTCAGCCTGCTGAAGAATAACATTATATGCTAATCTGAAGTGCGTCGGAGTGATCTAGTGACTAACGTGGTTTTCCGTTATGGCCTGCTCTCGTAAGCAGTCAGAAGATGCAGCAGGACCACAGATTTGATGGTGAATATAAAAAGGACCACCTGCCATCTGGGGCTACCACAGTGACAGCCAGCGAGCTTTCTTTGACATTGAATGTTGAACAGATTTTTGGCTTCATTTCATCATTAGCACTTTTTTTCAGTCCTCCTAACACATATTTACAATTGTCCTATGTAAAGATGATTCATCTGATGTCTTCAGCCTCTTACAATTGCAGAGAACTTTATTTTAAGGCTGTGTATTATGAAAAGGCTGCTATGATAAATATAATATTTGATCATGATTACTGCCACATGCTCACTGAAATCTAGTTTTGGATTCATTATTAGATCATAATCAATAAGTTAGACATCTAGATTAACCTACAAAATATCAAGAATAATAAATATAGTATGATCTTAGCTCATATCAATAAGGGAAAGAAGATTACTAAGTGCAGTAAAGCACTGCTGTTCAAAAGAAAGAAAGAAAGAGAGAAAGGAAGGAAAAGAGGCTTGGGGACATTGTAGGATGAAAGCTCATGACACTACTTGACGCTCATGTCATCACTTCTGTATTTAGCCAAAGCCTGTTGGCGGTGGGACCCTCCCTCAGCAACCACGACCATATGTAGGGTCTTACCAACTGTTCAAGTATTACATATGTGGTGCTAAGGATCTAGACGACACCACTTAAAACTTAAATTTCAGAGCCCCTGGAGTGGCTTTTACCTGAACTAACTCCAGTTAACCCTGGTGTTTGGATGCATTCACACTGCAGGTTTGAACCAGACTGGCTTTTTGAATAATGATGTGAACTTAAAAACCACATTGAATTTCACAAATACAAATTCTGTTTTGGGCCACTTACATCTAGTCGCTATCCAAAAACAAACAAGCATCTACAAAATGGCAACTTTACAGGAGAGAGCAAACCCCCCATTTAATTGTAATGTAAGTCAGTGGAACCAGATTTTTGTTCTAAGTAATTCTGGGCCATTTCTGTTGGTCCATTCATCATGAAATCTTCACACAGTGTAAACAAATAAGTCATAAAAGTAAAAAGCATCAGAAATGGAGATACTTGTTTTTCTTCGGAGAGCAGCCATATGTTGTTCTAACATCTGATATGTGACCTGAACAATCAGATCAGAATGAATACTTTTATTATACTGTATAAATTTCACTGTGAAATGGAGGACTTTACTTGACTGAAGGTCAGCACATGCAGGGCTACATGACACCTACATAAGCCTTTTGTACCACTTTGCATATATGCAAAATAAATTCCAGAGTCAGTTATCATTAATGTATTAATTTAATTAATATTAATTCATTTTTGCTATTTTTGATGCCAGTTCATCTCAGCATTTGTTAGAATAAGCCCTTATAAATGTCTGCATATGTTTAGGCCAGTTGTCATGAAAAGCTAATGTAGGTGTCATGTAGACTTATGAACACTGCCTTTTAGTAAAGTATTACTAAATGTCTTACCTTTCTATTGACAACTCAATCTATCAGGTCAACAAAGCTGAACAATTAAATGGCACAAGGAGCCATTCAAACAACTGTTAACACATGTTATCTTTAGCTGGCTAGCTAACTAGCTAATTAAGCTAAAACAAGTCAGTCCAGAATGTCTAGCAGCCTGGCATATCCCTGCTGTTGATACAAAACTTTGTTTTTCCATTTACCTTTCCAATCTCCATTTTTGTGTTTTCAGATTTTGACATAATTTGAAATGTCTGCTGCCCTTTATGTTTTTTTTTTTTACAATTCATAATGAATTAACCAAAAGAAATGGCCCAAAATTATTTGGAAAAAAAATTCTGGTTACATTGACCCACAGTACAAGTAAAGTATGTTTTTTTTCCAGTTATCAAGGTATAATTTTGAAGATAAAGGTTTTATAGGTTTTATGCAAACAACATTGATGTATTACCTGAATTATGTGGCTGTATTAGCTATGAAAACACAAAGCGCGGATAAGATTAGATCTGAACTGACTGGTATCAATATTGGTATTGGGATTGGTACATGCGTTTTTTTGGCTGCTTTATGAAACATCAACACAAAATTGATAAGGTTATAGCTGCTAATATTGCCAGGTGACTTGAAGGGAATCTTATAGTATTGCGGAACTTGAAGCAATATCTACAGTACCAGTCAAAAGTTTAATCACGGCTTCTGATAGAAAGTTTCCTCATGTTTAGGTTTACTTCATGCTTTATTTTAGAATAGAAGTGAAGACACCAA
Organism: Semaprochilodus insignis; assembly: GCA_034552555.1. Classification (NCBI taxonomy): domain Eukaryota; kingdom Metazoa; phylum Chordata; class Actinopteri; order Characiformes; family Prochilodontidae; genus Semaprochilodus; species Semaprochilodus insignis. Next base: position 5,500,383 of record CM067497.1, read on the forward strand.
ACGATAAAATACTACACATAGAATTATGTAGTACAGCTTAAAAACCTCCAAACTTTACAGGAGGATAAAACAGCTTTCTCAACCTGCGATGAAGGGTGATATAATAATAAGATTTTATTCTAAAGCAATTTTGGGTGAATTCTATTGGTCTATCCATTATGAATATTCACTACACTGAAAGAGTAACTAGACATTTAAACTGAAAAAAAAAAAAAAATTCTGCAACTAAATATATATTAGAGGTGGAGATATGGCAGAAATATAATACTGTGATACATCAAGACTATATGTGGTATATCAGGATATGTACTGTTTCAGACATCTCATCAGTTGGAACTGTTAAGTGTAAGCCTGTAGAGTATAGATAACCAACAACATCCATTTAGTTGGGTGTGTCAGACTCTCTTAGAACCTCTTACAACTCAGGCCGAAAAGTGTTCAATGAAGCAATGGCATAGAAGCACATTGTTCAATTTGCTCAGTAGCTGAAAACAACATTTGTAAATGAAATGTGTGATTGTGGAGAACCTTTTAAAGAACCTCCAGATAAAGCTTCGGTACCAGTGAAAATGTCTTGTGGAGCCGAATATCCAAGCCAGGAACCCCCAGAGGAACCTTAAGTGGATGCTGAATTTGGGTCCTTAGGTCTTTTGTAAGATGGCTTTCTCGTGCCAGTCAAACTCCAAAGCTCTGCTTTTACATATATGCATGCTTTATATAATCTGTTAGAAGAACAGCTTCCTGTACAATACCGCTGTATGCACGAATAATGCGTGCAAGTACAGCGTTCAGACAGGCACGTTACATGATGCGTTGATGGACGTTGTCAGAGATAGCAGCGCAGCTCAGTGGATGAGTGCCCTCTGACGGCCCTCTAACCAGCCTTTTCCCTGGGAGGTGTTCACTGTCATCGTGCCTTGTTCCTGAGCGCTGAGCCTGGCAGCCGTATTTCTCCAGGCTGTCAGTCTGGGTAGACGCTGACCTGCCATGTTAGATTTGACCTCCATGGTCGAGATGGCTATCTCAGAGCTGCAGGGGGCGACCTTCCCCTCTGATCTGAAAGAATACCTGAGCGACCGCAGTCACAATCTCATCTCGCGGTAATAGCCACTGAATATGATCATATTCATATCATCTGTCATATATATCTGTATTTTTATTACCTTTCCACTGTGGAGACCTGTATTATCCCTGAGAAGTGTAATGTAATGTCCTGGGGCTGGACGGATATGAACATTTTGGGGCTGATACTGATACTAGGGAGGTAAAAATTCAGATAATATCAACATATTTTAATATGGTGGAAATATCATCATTAGTTAACTTTAGTTAAGCCTGTTGAACCAAGCATCCAGACAGTGAACTATTCTTGGGTGATGTGGTCTCTTTAACTCATGTCTATGTCGGTTGTAGTAGAAGAGATCAGCTCTTCCTGTGCACTACCATGTTTCCTATCACTGTATGGAAGAAGCATGAGGTCTCTCTTATTGCTGGATGCACTATGATGCTTTCAGAGCGAATGTGTCTGTTCTTGCTGTTCAAAGATGTAGTTTGTGACACCAGACCACAGGTATAAATTCGGATGGGTGTGGGATGGCCTCCTATTTGGATATTATGCAAGCTCATTCTAGAGCGTCTTGGGGTGGTTAAAAGTGGCTGGTGAAGTCCATGGCTGGGTTGCAAAGGAGACATCAATTATAGAATTATAGTATAACTGTCAATTCCAGTAAAAACTCTAAACTCAAAATAGATTGTTGTTTTGTTTAGTTATAGTCAGTAACATCAAATAGAAAGAAGAGCTATAGTAGGTTATAAAGGCCCTAGACTTGCTTTTCTGTAACGCCATGAGGACAAACCAGACGCGAGCAGAGTTAAAAAGGGCCGAGCAGGGTCAAAACCAGGCAGACAGTCCAACCAAGCAAACAGAGCAAAAGGGGTAAACAGGTAAACGAAGGAACAGGTAAACAGGGAAACCGCTCAGTATGCAAGACATGTAATACTTTGCGACTAGACATGAGAAGCTAGGGCATATATACACAAACAGGATGATGAGAACCAGGTGCACAGATAAGAACTCAGGTGAGGATGATTGTGAATGTGGTTTGTGATTGGTTGACGGAGAGCGTGTGCCCATGACGTCACTGAGCGGAGCATTCTGGGGATTGGAGTTCGTAGGAGTGACTGTGCTAGGAGGAGAGCCCAGAAGCGGGACAATTTCACTGTGGTTCAGAGGGCAACTCGTTACTGAGCGTGTAAATAAAGTAACATCAGCATTTGGTTTCAGGTGACAGATCATCGTGCAGAAACATCATTCATACATTAAGGAAAAAAACCCAGTAAATTCAGTTTCATGGCTGTTATTGCTAATTATATATCAGTAAATCTATAAATGCTCCCAATTTTAGTTGTGTATAGCTTTCCTGATTTTCCAATTGTGCTAATAGAAGATGTGGTTATGGGACTGTGTTGAACAGAGCAAGAATTACCTTTTGTCTTGAACCAGGTGACATGCATGCTCTCATTTCTCACCTTCAAAAATAGCACAACACTACACAACGCTTTGGTTCTCCAGTAGATGTTGAGGATTCTCATTGCTCCTGGGAGCTGTCATGTAAATTTCACAGCACCTTGACTCCACATTGCCTCAGATCTCCTCTGGAATGCTACTGTTCCTCTCCTGACCCGAGGAGCAGTCACTGTACTCATGGCCAAGAGCTGGGATGGTGTCATTGTACAATGGGAAATATGCCCGATGCCCTTTTCTGTTGCCCAGGACTTAAGGCATACGACATGTTGGACAGATTGGCAGGCATCCAAAACTACCAGTCTGAAAAGTCTACCAGCCTGATGCCTACCAGCCTGAGAATGACCTCATAAAATTCAATTTGACCAGTGCTGACCAAGAAATTTATGCCAAAAATGAGATTAAATGAGCAGGTTCTTGTATTTACAGTTTCCCTCAGACTGAATGTATGTTGATGTAAATGTTCCAGTGACTGAGCACCCTTTAATACAATATACAGTAATCGATATTGGAGAATGTGTATATAAAAATATAAAATATATTGGAAATATATTGGAAGCAAAACTTTACAAATCCATCATTACAAGAACCAGACAATCCAACAAGATTGACCCCCCTTAGCTCCAGCAACAGCGTCTACTCTTTAGGCCAAGCTTTACTCTAGATGCTGGAACATTGCTGTGTTGATATGATTGCTTTCAGCCACAAAATCATTTGTGAGGCCAGCTCTTGATGTACTTGATGTGGAGACACCACTCCAACTCATACCAAAGGGGTTTAAAGGAACTCAATCACTCCAGAGGGCCTTTATAGCCTACTAGCTGATGTCTGGCATTGAACATCGTGGCCTTAGGCCCATGTGCGACTGCTCCAGAGCATCCCATTCTGTTGGCAATGCCATCTATGGCGATTAAAAAAAAAGCCATGTGCACAACTGAACATCTGTGTTAGCAGTGACCAATAGACTGGTCACCAGGCCCCAACAACATTGAAGGTGTTTATGATTGCTTGGGTCATGAGAAGCAGGAAATTAGCATTGGCGTTGCATTGGCAGTACTTTGAAATGATGCATTGGAGCTTCATGTGTCTCAGAGGAATACCGTGCTGACCTTCACCCTCTAGCTTGGTAGCATCGTGTGATGGGGGGGGAACTGATAAGAATTGGCAATGTCTAAGGGGAAAAACGGGTAAATCAAATATAATATATCATATAAAGTATACAAGTATAAACTCATTAAGAATTTTACTTGGGCACATGTACCTGAGTAACCTTAACTCCTTACTGATTTGTAGGGCCTATACGGCCCAACTGACCTCTGCCCTTTGGCCCTGTGCGTCCATGTGCTGTCCCAGGTCTTATGACATTGTTGCGAGACAGCCAGCCAGACCCGAATTTACTGCTTATCCTGCTCTTCATAAATTGATAGAGGCTCTGAGAGTGGGTAGTATTACAGCCATATAAAGCATCCAGTTACGGCTCTGTGTTCTGTTTAGCCATTGATAGAAACGCATTGATTCTCCGCTGTCGTTCGGGCAATGAAAATTATAATACGGAACAGAGATTACACCGGAATTATCGTGGCCGGGAGGCATTTACCCAGAGATGGCAGCCAAAGAGAGCGAGAGAGAGAGAGAGAAAGAAAGAGAGAGAGGGAGGGGGGCAGAAAAAAAGCCTTCAGCCAAAGAATAATGATAATACATTAGGTTCTATGTGCGCGGTATTATTGCTGTACATTATGTATGTTCCATTTATACTACTTCACACGCTGCAGCCATGCTGACAGATAGGTAATTACTCTCTGCGCCAATGAACACTTATCAGCCCCACCGCTGTTTATTGCCAAAATGAAGAGCACTTGTCAGTCAAGGTCACCGCTTTGTGTGTCCTTTTTAATAGTTCTTTCACAGTTGTTGAACTTTGCATGTGGGCTCTTTAAGTGCTCTGGCTCTGGCAGAGTCTGTATGAAGCCTGAGTGTTCCTCTCTCCGGGGTGGCCTGGTCTTTATTAATCACGGTAGCAGGACTCACTGGAGGTTTCCCATAGACCACAGGACAACAATGAAAAGGTGCATGAATGGCCGACTTTGTGGCAGAGGTCCAAAGAAGGTCAACATTGTCCAGCCATTTCTTAGCCATGCTGATATGTGTGTTTGAATGGGTTTGCCAACCCTCAAAGATTGGCACTGAGACCTAAAGAGCTCAGCCTTGAGCCCTGAATGGACTCATATCTTACCGTTCTTGTATTTTATTTGAATCATTTATGATGTTTGTCTGGTTTTATGCACCAGAAACAATTGTGATTTTTTTTTTTGCTCAATTGTAGGCTCAGTGTACCAGTCTGAATTGAGAATGGGCAGGGCTAAACAGCCATAAAGGCAGAAATATGTAACTGCATTGGTTTTTGTGATAACTCAAACAATTTTTTCAGCTTGGCTTCCATATAAATGGACTGGCACTACATCAAACTTTCCTACTTCAAAAAAGTGAAAAAATTAAAGTTAATTGAAGTTAAATACTTGATGTGTGTCTTCTTTAACTGTGTTTCTGCATGTAAACAGAAGAACAACACAGGTAGCAGCTACCTGGGAAATAAATTACAAAAATTGTATGAGTCTGTTTTCTGGTCTGTTGTCGAGAGAAAGCTAATGTCACTTCTCCACTGGCCACGCCACCTTTTAGGTAGAAATGAACCCAGTCAGTGTGGTGCAAAATTGGAAATACTAGTGACATCAAACCTAAAAGCTGCGGCATCATGTTTTCCATGTCTAACATTAAACACAACAAAAAACAATAAAAACACAGTTTAATAGTTGCAGGGCGCTAGTTAGCTTGCTAACCCGCTATTTAACATACCGATGTTGGCGATATAATTCATTTACAGATCCATCACGTTGGACAGACAACCAAAAAAGCTAAATAAAGTGTCTTAATGAGATACATCACATTACATTACCCTACCTAGTGATTTAATAAAGTAGTTGTATATATCAGAATATGACACCTCGGCCACTGGGCAGGGTTGTTAGTCCACTTTGATGGAGGCAGACTGAAGGGACACTCATCAACCCCCATTTCTTTCATTTTTCTATATATCAACATATAACCATCTGTTGATCAACAGTGACATGATTTGTCTGATTGTCCACAGGATTCGGGTTCATAATAGCTATAAATCAGCAGAATATTCTTATTTTTATGCTATTAAATTGTCAAAGAGCTTGAAATTTGTATTCACCACCAGTCAAATTAGAGGGGCTGCTGTCACCCAAAAAGAGGTCAGGTGTATTATGCAAGGGCAAGGTACCTGGACGTGCTACTCTCATCTATGAAAGCCAGAATATGTTTGGTTAATGAATGAATGTGCAATGAATAATTAATTAGTATATGCTTAGTTTTATGATTGGTTAGCCTAAAAATTGGTTAGTCAATGGTTTGGTAGCCCATAACTGGTTGGACAATGATTTTCTAGCCTATAATTGGGTGGTCAATGACTTGTTAGGCAATAACTGGTTGATCAATGATTTGTTAGCCTATAATTCATTATAGTTAATAACTGATTAGTTATTAGTCAAATGTTTGGCTAGCCAATTGCCTGTTTGCCTTTGTTTGTTAGTAATTGTTTGGTCAGTGCATGACTGGTTAGCCAATGATTTGTTAGCATGTGTTTGGTTAGCAAATGACAGAGCAGCCTACCATTTTTAGCCTATGACTGGTTAGCCTTTTATTGGGTAGCTTGCGTTTGGCGAGAGAATGCTTAGTTAGGCCATGATTGGTTATCTTATGATTAGCTAGCTTACTGATAGACTATCACCACCGCTGCATCTCTCACATGTTAGCAACTCAGAATGCTCTATGTTTTTGATGCCAGACCAAACTAACTGGCTTATAAACTGAAAAAGGAGACCATGATGGAGGAGCTAATGAGAGATTTCCGTGCGTTGAAAGAGTGCCAGATTTAAAGCTACATGCAAAGAAATCTCCCAGATTGCTGTCAGATGGAGCTGGCAACCCTAGTGTGGGGTATATATGTGTCTGCAAGCATCTTCTAATTTGTAAACACGCAATGAGATTGTGTGTGTGTGTGTGTGTGTGTGTATGATAAGTTCACTTGACAGGAGCCAAAGAGCCTGTTCCTAACTTGGGGGCCAATGGTAATGCATGGATGATTTTGCTACACCAGCTAACACTAAAATTGCAAGTAGCCCTCAGTGCAGGACATGCTCTGGCCTTGGGACAAAAACATATTTTCGTTGCCTCGCCCTTACATTGCCTTAAGCTTCAGCTTTTTTTTTTGTGTCCTAGCCGGAGATTCTGCCGTATCTCATATCAGCGGTGGGGGGGCAAATGGGTCATTCACTTATTCAGCCGTCTTAGGTAATATAGCCTGCTCCATGCTAACTGCCTCTTTTACTCTATGTTACATTTACAATATATGTGAAGAACGGCCGCTACCACATTACCATTTCAATTAGCTTTCCTTGTAGTCATCAAAGAAAATAGCGTTTGTTGTTTTTATGAGAGTGTAAACATTGTCGGCTAATATGGGACCAGGGAAGTAGAATGAAAGAATGGCTTTAAATATACTGGTGGGCCTTTGCTTCAAATTCCTTCTTTATTAGTTATTTATTTTAGACATTTGAGCACAGTTGTTTCTTATGTATATTTTAAAGAGCAATAATCCTGTAATTAGGCATGGAAATGCAGTCATTCTGGAAAATGACAAACTGGGAACGCTATTATAGAATGTTTTCAGTTTAGCTTTTTAGAATCTATTTAGTTCTGGTAACCAACCAGCACTTGAAGCATTGTTCACACAATCAGAACTCCTAAATCAGAACTGAAATTCAGAGAACTTTAGGAAGTGTCAAGTAATTGATGCTTCAATATTGCACTGATATCATAAATCAAATGAATCTAGAAGAGTTATACACCAAGTGATGCATTCTCAAAGTGTCGTGTAAATGATGCTTCACAATATTGCACTGATATCATAAATCATAAATCAAATGAAAATAAAAGAGATCAATACCCATTGAAGCATTCTTATAGAAACAAGAAGCATTTAGGAGCCTGTATTTTAATGGGAAACAATAACTCAAATCTGGGTATCCTACAAAGCTTGGTTCATGGGTTAGCAAGCTAAGTAGTTGACCTTAACTTATTGGGTGCAGCTGTGAATGGGGTATATTGTGTCTTTGAGATGTACAGAAATGCCAGTTGTAAACAATACCAATGTCAAATATGAGCAGGGCCTTAGTTAAGATCTTAGTTAAACTCCACAGGTTAGCTTGCTAATTCATAAATGCTAACCCATATATCCATCCATGTACAATTTGAAAGACAACAATTCTTAAGAAATATGGAGTCTTTGCCATAGGCCCTGTCATGGACCCAGGTCTTGCACTGTGAAACATGTGAATGATTCAAGTTTCATGCTCAGCCCGACTGACCCAAAAGCCATAATTGCGGACATTCAGCGAGCAATGGTGCCCTCTATGAGTCATCCTGTCAGTGCCAGCACCATTGGTAGACGGCTGCATGATGCAGAACTACATGCACACAGACCGCCGACGACTGCCCTTAACACCACGTCAACGTCATCAAAAACTGCAATGGTGCCAGACTGTTATGGAGTAACCTGGAATGGCAGCGGGTCATTTTCAGTGCGGAGTCCCGCTTTTGTCTTGGTGGAGGCGACCAACGAATCCGTGTGTGGAGGCACAGTGGTCCACCTCCACCCCTACCTCAACATCTGCACGAACTGCGTGAGAATATTCAATCTGCATGGGATGGATTATCACAGGACACCATTAGGAACCTCTACAAGTCCATGCCGAGATGTCTGGAAAGTTGCATTAGCAAACATGGCAGTCCGACTCCATACTGAGAGACACTACTTGTGTATGTTCAGTCTGTATGATCAGTCTAAATTTATCATCATTTATTGTTCCTGGTAACTTTGGTCTTCCTTCCCAATTGCATTTCAGTCCCACGCTTCCTTTATGATGTGTGTCGTTTGTATAGCAATATTTTAAACACAATTCCCTCAAACCCCCCACCCCACCCCCACTATGGACAAGCTTAGTGAATAGTAGAAATGAACAGTTCTTTCTCTCTCTTGTGTCTCAGTGCTGACAGAAGTCACTTTGATACACTTCTGAGTTTTTTCCAGTGCTTGTGTGAGTTTCTTTCCCGAGGCCTCGTCTTTGCAGACATTCTGAGCTGTCATTTCGCTACTCGCCGTGACACACTTGATGCTCAGTGCTTATGACAAGTGCTGGACTTCAGCCGTGCCGCCTGACAATATTTCTCCAGGTAAAGTGCCCAAACGTGTAAAGCCTGGATATAAAAATCCGCCATTTTATATAAATAAATATATATGTGGATGGAAAGATGAAAAGGTTATTTTTATAAACAAGGAGAGAAATGCATCTAATTAGATTTTCCACTTGTGGAAGGGATTGGGATAAGAGCGGCGAGCTTTAAAAGACTCAGCCCTGGAAGGAGTGATTTTTGAGATTCTGGTGCTAGATTGGATACTGTATAGCATGTTAACTTGGCATTACACAAACAGACTAGGTGCCATTGTGTTGGCCCGGGAGATTTTTCTCTCAGAGGATTAAGTTCGGATTAAACTGTGTTTTTTTTTTTTAGGTGAAAGCTTCCATAACACGGTGCAGATTTATAACGTCATTTAATACAACAGCAGAATTCTCGTTTTATGTTCCATACTGCTGGGACCAGAAAGAAATGAACTTGACAGAGAGAGATGGGAAATCTGTGCTAAAACACTGGCACAGGCCCACATGGTTTTTGGGCCTGATTTTCAGTGCTTATGTGTAAATGAAATTGCCCCATTTTTCTTTCATGGCTGCGAAACAATTCCTGAATATATCCTTCCCCGTTTGCTGTGCCCACGGGGTGCGTGTTCACAGTTCTGTGTGGATGAGACATCTAAGCGCAGCATGTTGGGAGGTGCTCACGCTGTAACTCTCTCACACGCACGCATACGCACACATTTGGCCTCAGGCTGCGGACCTATACAGAACAACACAGGATTCTCCTGGCAAGCCTGAATTAACTATACGGGGGAAACACAGTATATGAAATACCAGCAATCCTGTTATATGCTTTAACAAGCAAGGGCTAGAATTCAAATTAATGGTCTATAAGAACGATCATCAGTGTAATTGGTCAGATATGGTCAATGAGTGCTTAGCCAGGATTGTCTCTGGAGGTATGGAAATTACGTATATATATATATATATATATATATATATATATATATATATATATATATATATAGACGTATATTCACACATGACACTTAGTATGTGCCTAGACATAGTATGCATGAGTAGTGACATACAGCACTGTGTACAAGCACATTTGTATTTACACCCAAGGTCCCTTTAAGAACCTTAAAAATGCCTCGCAATAGAGCCAAAATGTTCTGCTAGCTATTGTTACAGGTCATAGAACCTTTTTTTAGCACTGCAGTAGCCTATAGAATACTAATCAAAACTATAACTATATAGAACTATATAAAAATAACACGCTCTGTGATGTAAGCAAGGACCAACGTTATCGTTGTACCTGACTTACTATATAAGGTGGTCCTGTTTCATGTGCTTTCCATTCTGACTCATGCTGTTGTGTTGGTAGTATCGTGTCAGATGTCTCGACATTCCTAATGAGGTTCCTAATGGTGTCCTACAGTAATCCCTCCCATACAGCTTGAATATTCTCACACAGTTCCTGCAGATGTTGGAGGTGGAGTGACACCAGGCCTTCCTGTCGGTTTATTCCTTCTGGGTGCAGCCATTTTTTTCATGATGAGTCTATATATATATATATATTGAATTCACAGTTCAGAAGAGACATAATATAGCATCAAGGTACTTAATTATGTACTGTATATATACATATAGGGCATATGTATGACCTCACATGCTGAGATGTAAAAACAAGTGCATGTTTGTCTGTGTGAGTGTGTTGGTGATATTGATAGGACCGGTGGGTGTGATGGGTCTTAGATTGATCTGTTGGCAGATGACCGCTAGCTCTGCTGCAGAAGCAGGACTGGCCAAAGCCTACAGCCAAACCCACGCTGCACTTCGCACTAGAGAGGGAATCTTGTCACCATGCACCACTCCAGGCCAGCCTTTCTCTCTCCACACATGCACACACGTCTCCAAATTCATCCATCACCACGGAAACCGCCACAGGCCTCAGTTCTTGCACAAAGACAGTTTTGACTGGGGTGTTAAGAGCCAAGATGCACACAGTCAAAATGCCAGGGATTTTACATGCCAAATTAAAAGGGGAGGAATGCTGATTTGGATGGCTTAACAAGATGAACAGATAGGAGAAGACATGCATTTATACTGGGAGGAGATGTGACCTAATCCATGCAATGTGAGGAGCAGGTTTAAGCGCTTGTCTTGAGCCGTTTTGTGCATTTCCTAATGTCTCCCTCTTTCAAGTCTGGCTAGTGGACTGACTGTGTGTTGTTTCATTGCTTTAAACAGAAATGACAAATGCTGGGATTAATGCTGGGATTGCATCAACCTTTCTTACCACGGTAAGAAACCGAATGATTGTTTTTTTTGTACATTTGTCATGTGTACATATCTATCTATCTATCTATCTATCTATCTATCTATCTATCTATCTATCTATATCTATATCTATATCTTTATACATATATATATATATATATAGCCTCATTTAACTTTAATGTAAGTCAATGGAACCAGACTTTTTTCCAAGCAATTTTGTGCCATTTCTGTTGGTCGATAGAGGTCGATAGAGATTTTATATATAATATATAGTATAGGATGTATGGATATATATATATATATATAGTATATATATAGTATAGGATGTATGGATATATAGGATGTACTATTATAACACATATGTACATACATTTGTTACTGATGTCTTTGAAGATATGTTTATATAATAATTCTACGATGAAACATGCAACATGCCAGACGTCTCGGTATGGAGTTCCTAATGGTGTCCTGTGATAATCCATCCCATGCAGCTTGAATATTCTCACACAGTTCCTGCAGATTGTGCGGTAGGGGTGGAGGTGGAGTGATATCAGGCCTTCAGGACATGTGGTGCGTGACAAGAAACTGCTCATATTGGCGCTGACCGCGGTGCCTCCACACATGGATCCTTTGGTCGTCTCCACCAAGACAAAAGCGGGGCTCGTCACTGAAGATGACCCGCTGCCATTCTGAGTCACTCCATGACAGTCTGGCACGACACCATTGCAGTCTTTGGTGATGTTGACGTGGTGTTAACGGCAGTCGTCATAACGGTCTGTGTGCATGCAGTCCTGCGTCGTGCAGCTGTCTGCCAATGGTGCTTGCACAAACAAGATGACTCATGGAGGGCATCACTGCTCACTGAATGTTTGCAGTGGTGACTGTTGGGTCAGCCAGGTAAGGCATTAAGGCTCGTCCTTGCTTAGGTCATATGCATTCAGGATGCAAGGTTAAGGTTAAAATGTTTATCTACCATCATAATTGTTTTTGTTGTTAACTGTTTTTGACAGATGGAGATTCTAATGTAGCGAGTGGTATTTATGTAGCTTTGGGAAACTTCCTCCTCTGTCATCATTTCACAATTAAAATAATGCACACTAGAGTCATAATCACTTCTTATCACTTCCTACCAGAGCTTGCAGCTCCTACTTTTACAGTCGTCACCCGTGGAGTAAAGATAAACTCCACCGACGTGCTCTTGTGACTTGTTTACTTGGTAGTGCGAGCTGTAAGTAGCCATTATTATCATTATTTTGCATCTGCATTCGCTCAAGAAACAGCTGTTGGATTTGAGAACAATGCAGAGTGGCAGGGCCTGCAGTTGTTCTTGTTCGTTCGGCTAACTAGGTTTTGACGTGATGGCTTCTGGCAGGGGTTTGTGCTGAATTCCACATCCCTGACAAGCATCAGCACCGCTGACCAGCAGCCTTGCTGCGGCCATGTTTGAAAGAGAAAAGAGAAGGGGGTTGAAAATGGAAATTTTTCCACCTTCTGCTTCGGGTACCACAGGATCACTGGCGGCTGCCAAGCCTCGTTGCCGTCACTGACCGTCAGCACGTCCAGAGAACCAGAGGTCAGTCCAACATCTGGCCCCTTTGCCTTGTCCTTTAAGGTTTGTCACTGGGCAGCATCTGTTTATAGACACTGGGCCGCAATCCCTTCTGACTGCGGCCAGAACGGGATTCGGTTGCCTCGGCCGTGGCAGAATCACAGGGTGTAAACAAGTCTGCTCACTGTTTAAATATCTGCTGCACTATTTAAGGTGGAACACAATATTAAATAAGAAGCTAACATCTGCTTTGAGAGATTAGCATATCAAACCCAACGCAATGGGGTTAATTTTTGGCTGACACAACAGGCAACACGATACAGAGTTCTTTACTGTTTTACATCACTGACGTAGCAGCCTTTTATGTGAATGATGCAAAAATGGACAGTAACAGCAAACAAAGTAGCACCCAGAGGAGATGGTGACATGTCAGAGGAGGATATCAGGTGGGCAGTCTGAATTGCTGAATTGCTGAATTATGGTAAGAGTAAGAGTAAGATTTGAGTTAGGGCTTGGGTTAAGGTAAGGTTATGTTGAGGTTAGGGTAAGTGTAAAAGTTAGGTTAGAGTTAGGATTAAGGTTAGATTTAGGGCTGGGTTAGGGTAAGAGTAAGGTTAGGGTTGGGTTAGGGTAAGATTAGGGTATGGTTAGGGTTGGGTTAGGGTAAGATTAGGGTATGGTTAGGGTTAGAGTAAAGTTATGGTAGGGTTAGGGTTAGGGTAAGGGTAAGATTAAGGTAAGATTAGGGTAAGGGTAAGATTAGGGTATGGTTAGGGTAAGGTTAGGGTTAGGGTAAAATTACGGTAAGGTTAGGGTTAGGGTAAGGGTAAGATTAGGGTAAGATTAGGGTATGGTTAGGGTTAGAGTAAGGGTAAGGTTAGGGTTAGGGTAAGATTACAGTAAGGTTAGGGTAAGGTTAGGTTAGGGTAAGGGTAAGATTAGGGTAAGATTAGGTTAGGGTTAGAGTAAGGGTAAGGTTAGGGTAAGGGTAAGATTAGGGTAAGATTAGGGTATGGTTAGGGTTAGAGTAAGGGTAAGGTTAGAGTTAGGGTAAGGGTAAGATTAGGGTAAGATTAGGGTATGGTTAGGGTTAGAGTAAGGGTCAGGTTAAGGTTAGAATAAAGATAAGCAATTGTGTATGTGTGTGTGTGTGTGTGTGTGTGTGTGTGTGTGTGTGTGTAGCAGGAGAACTACAGTTAAGGACAGGGGTGGGCTGGTTTGCATCATGTAATTCCCGCTCTGAAAACAAGTCCCGCTGCGACCCTGGATGTTTCTGTCCATCCTTCCTCTGTAAGGAGTCAGCTCAATGCGGTGGATCTGAAAGGATATGTAGCTGTCAAGAAGACATTACTAATAAAAGGAAACAAATGAAGGGTGGTCTCTCACAGCATCACATGTTTCATGCTCTGTGGGGTGTGTATAGTTTTATATATGATGTGTATAGTTATGTAAATGAGTATGTAGGTTATTTGTGGTGTTTATATATCCAAATATAAGCTAAGCATTTGCACAGGAATCATTCTTCCAATCAGACCGTTCTTCCTCTCCTCGCTCGTCTCGAAGCAAAAGTTGGTGAACCCGTGCCGTCATGGCCTCCGAGGGGTCGTGGCAGAAATTATTGAACATGGGTTGAGTGACAGGGCGAGCTGGCACAGGGATCAAGCAGATGTTGCAATCATAAAGAAATACACAGGCTCTGAATTAAAGATGAAGTCGTGTAGACAGAGACAACACAGGCTAGGATGAGAGGAGATTACAGCACAATGGATAGTAATAGGAAAACAAATACCAACTGCAGAACCTCGTGTGTTCTAGACTATGCCTGTGGTCACCAGCCTGCTGGATTATTTGTTATAATTGTGGGGTTTGTAGCTAAGAATGTTTTATGACGTCCCACCCTTGAAGAACACTTCATTTCTAGTGAGTAGACAGCTGTTCTGCAACATATTGCCAATTCATTATTCAAGTATCTGGCGTCCCTGGACTACCCATGTTATGTCAAAGTGTTTTAAAGCATTTACGTCGCAGGGCTCAGAGCTGAAATCTGTTAAAAGGCAAAGAACTTGACAGAATCTCCTTAGAACATGGTTTAACCAGGAAGTGATTTGTTTACCAGTCATTTTTTACACTGCTACATGGCTACAGAGCGATATGCGGTGCAGGATCTGTGAATATTGTATTGGGCTACTGAGGGAGATGCTGAATTACTTTCTGAGCATGTTGAGAAAATCTAATTTAGGACACACGGTTTGGACAAAACAGCAAGACAATAATAGCTAAGCAGAAATGCAGGGGTTTGTTGTTGCTTTTGGAATTGTAGCTTTTGTGGTACAGGGTAAAGGGTTCTATATAGTGCCAAAACGGGTCTGGTTAGGGTTAGTGGAACCATTCTGGTGCTATATATAACCAAAAACAAGAACCATAACAGTGTTATCTCCATCATAGAGAGGAACCATTTAACCATACATAAAACCTTTTGAGCACTTGATTTACTTACGAACCCTTGAAGAACCCCTGTATAAGGGTCCACACCCCAGTAATTAACAATAAAGAACCATTTTGAGAACCATTTTTCATCTTTCAAGAACTATATTCAAGAGGTTCTCCATCACAGAGAAGATCAATTTAACAATGCAAATAACCATTTGAGCATTCCATGTATATTACCATTGTGTTTACTACAGAACCATTTTTAAACGGTTCTTTAAAGCGCTTCATGTAATAGGTTCTCCATCATAAAGAAGAAGCCTTTAATCATGCAAAGAACCATTAAACATTACATGAATATAGACACTGGATTTACTAAAGAACCCTTGAAGAAGAACCCTTTGTTAAGGGTTTGCACCTATAGCATCATATATCATATGTTTTTTTACATTACCGAAACATTCCATGACTTGTATCAGCAGTGGAACCATTTTAGTGCTACACAGAACCATTTTTAAAATAACTATTTGAGTATTCCATTAATATAACCATTGTGTTTACTAAAGATCCCTTGAAGAACCCCCACTTTTTTAAAGAGTTTGCATCCTTAGCACTAAAAAGTTCTATATAGTACCAAAAAGGTTCTATGACTTTTAAAAACAGTGGAGCCATTTTAGTATACCAGAGGTTCTCCACCATAGAGCGGAAGCATTTAACCATGCGAAGAACCCCTGAAGAACCCCCACTTTTTTAAGGGGTTGCACCCTTAGCATTAGGTCTTTGATTTGTGGCAATAGTGGAATGAATTTTGGTGCTACATAGAGCCTTTAAAGAACATATACAAGAAGATCTCCATCTTAGAGGGGAACAATTTAGATATTCGACAGTAAAGAACCTAGTACGCATTCATATGGTTCTTTGACGTGTCACAGGTATATATATATATACAGTCATGCTTACTAAAAAACCCTTGGAAAAAAGCTCATTGGAGCAATAGAGAACCATTTTTTGGTTCCATAAAGAACCTTTCAAATGATGGGTCTTTACAGAACAATATCACAGATGATATGCGTGAGTATCAAGACGTTCTAAATAACATAAATTGGCATAGAACCTTTACACTATGGTTCTGCTATGGCATTACTCAAAGAGCACTGTTTTTATAGCAGAGAGAAGTTGTACTGATTCTGAAGGCTGATTCTGGAGATAGTATGGATTATTTGGAAGGTCCATTCTTCAGCACATCTGCTTTGGGAACCTTGCAACAGAACATCACATCAGATGTTGTGCCTTTGGTAGAAACACTGGTGGTCCTGTGCATTTGTCAACACTCTGCCATAACGAGTTCAGCTCAGCGTTATGCATTATTAAACTAATACACATTTAATTGCTCTTCCGAAGACCGAGGCGCTGTCACCCTGAGTTTGACATCTGTACGACCCCTCACTGAAAGCATTGTTCCCATGTTCTGCGGTCCCGTCAGCTTATTCCCTCCTCCACGACCATGCATGTCTATGGGCGACGTATGGGGTGGCCATGTTTGCAGCCGTGTGGCCTGCTGCCAAAGAGCGTGTCAACTCTGCCTCCATCACACTACAGCAATGTCAACAGCAGCAGGGCCAGAGCCACGGGGCTGATGTAAGTATTGACACACTCTCTGAAATCACATTCGCTCCGCCAGCACGGAGGAACTTATGGGATGGCTGGAATCTTGTGAATTCTTGGCAGCGACTCGCGAGACGCCATTAAAAAGGCAAATGTGATTAAATTTTACTGGGGAAGGCTGGAGAGTCTTTGTGATCGCCGCTAAGGTCAGGCTAAAGGGATGTGACATATAAATTACTCTCCCTCTTCACTCCTAATGTGACTCGTCATTTTGAGAAAATATCTCCCAGACAGAGCGAATGACAAAAATGCTCACAGCTAATGGAGCAACAATTTACCAAGTCATCTCAGTCGTCTGAATGGAAATGTTAGCAGTGCAGAGTGATCAAGCTCACTAAATGTGGCATAGTCTTTTTTTGGGGGGTGGGGGGGGGACTGGAGAATTATGATGGGAT
Source organism: Semaprochilodus insignis (assembly GCA_034552555.1). NCBI lineage: Eukaryota > Metazoa > Chordata > Actinopteri > Characiformes > Prochilodontidae > Semaprochilodus > Semaprochilodus insignis. Next base: position 5,517,504 of record CM067497.1, read on the forward strand.
TTTCTAATACAGACTTAAGTGATGTTCAGACAGAGTTAGTTTTATATGAGGAGGTGTGGTTCAGTCCCATCCAAATACAGCATGTCAATAACTTATAGGGACCACAAAGCCTGTAAACATTGCTTTGGCTTTTACTGACTGTAAAATGACCTGTAAAAGTAAAACCAGGTCATATCAATCCCATACAAACTGACATGTTGCACAAATGGTTCACCCAGAAGGAATCAACCGACAGGAATGAAAATTTGGTGGGTAGGTCTGAGATTGTGAGACATCCAAATGCGTCAAGTTTCAAGGACGGGCCAGGAACTGTGTGAGAATATTCAAGCTGCATGGGATGGATTATCACAGGACACCATTAAGAACCTCTACAACTCCATGCCAAGCAGTCTGGCATGTTGAGTTACCAAAATGCCAGCCCAACACCATACTGAGAGACACTACTTCTGAATGTGTAGCTCAATAAATATTGCCCATATCAGTCTAAATTTATCATTGTTTATTGTTCCTGGTAACATTTATCTTCCTTCCCACTGGAACAGAATTAAAATCATAACCTAACCTATATAACACATTATAATATGATTGCTCTACTCACCTAATTGAGTGGAATGGATGACATTCTTGAGTGAGATGGAAGGGCAGACCTGCGGTTAGCCGGTAGGTGAGCGATGTCACATGACCTTGTTAAACCAATGAAATGCAAGGCATGTCTTTTGACAAGGACCTGAGCCAATGGCACACATAATATTGTTTGTGAGTGAACATTTTAAATTTCATCCTGAAAAGAGGACTAATAGGCATCCGTCCAGGTGTTGCGCCAGGCGGAGGACTGGGAGTTGAAAAAATGTACGGTCCGCCCTAAAACCGGGCGTGTGGCCACCCTAATTCTTGCTGAGAACAAGCGGCGGTGCTCACTTGCCATGAGCTTCAGCCATCATTGCGTTTAGTCTTCCTTTCCTTGGGACTTTCAAGGAATCTTTAACCTAACAGGAGGTTAGAACACGGCATTGGGGCAGCAGTGCTACTTCTTCATTCTTTCATGTTGGACTGATTCATTTCGGCACAGGGGTAGTTGGTTATTATGCTACCTCAGTAGATATCTCTGCAACAAAATGCACAGAAGTCTTTGACGTGCTGTCAAAACTGTTATTTATTCACATTCTGTTGATAGTTTTAATTAATTTTGGAATGTTTTAAACTAAGAATCTTACATTTTGGTCCTTGTTTTGCTATTAATGGAACAAGTCATCAACAATCCCCAGTCCATCCCACCCTGGCGCTCATTCACCTCTTAATTTAATATCAGGTCTTTTTATTCATCTTCTCTAGGTATTACAGCTCAGTGCACTCTCTATGAACCGACGGTGGAATCTTGCTATTACATTTTGCATTTTACAGTGGGACTTATTCTGTGAGAAAGAATTTGATTCTAAGTGTTGTAAAAAGTTGTAGACATGACCCTGACTGCAAGTACGAAGCATAGTCTAACCAGGTTTGGTATGGAAACAGCTCATTGCTGAGCCACATGTAGAGCACAATATATGGCAATATCTTCTTCAAATGAATATACAGAATGCATTTTACAAGCTTCATATGTCCCTGTTTAATACAGAACGGCCACAGTGTTCATGTGCATTAAGGGTAGCTTAGCGCTAACATGCCATTAGAAAAGCCACTGGGGAGCTAGCAGAAATTAGCACATTAAAAGGTATGCTTGTCCCTTAAGTGTTTATTGTCATGGTCAGAATTTAAGGCCTGGCTGAAATGGTCATGATTGTTTTTCATCCCGTGTGAATCAGCCATAAACATTATAGATGTATTGTGATAACATAAACTCATGGATGCGAGAACCTTATCCCATTTAAGTAGCAGGAACCGACAGGCTTGATATGTGTATGTGTGTGTGTGTCGGTCTGTCTGTGTTTTGGTGTATTTGGTGTGCTAACAGTGTCTGGGAGTGGTGGACTGTAACCTATGTGTGTGTGTACAGACCCCTGGGGAGTGACATTTTGCCCATGCGGACACAGGTTGGTAAAGTGACTGCTAGGCGCACTCAGCAGCCTGACGAGCGCACCCGCCATCGCGGCTCAGCCGGCCCACCTCTCAGCCTGCGTCTGTGTCACACACCGCACTGAGCAGCAGGACAGGCCTCTCACCACACACCACAGCTTCAGCCTGAAAAACAACAACTGTATGATAAGCGGCGTGAGGAGAATGCATCAGGACAATTAGAAAAAAGAGCTTTTGTTGGAAAGCATCTTACTTGCAGTCTGCAGTGGTAAGCCGCTGATGCAGAACTGTGGCGAATTTATCATTTATGCACATATCTGGACGATGGTTTCAGATCATTTGTGGCACTTTTGTGAATGTATCTGTTCTATCACAGTCCGTTCAAATCAGAACGTTTTCAGATTGCTAGAATGAGCTGTTGTGTTCATGCATTTGGAGGTAATTGCTCTATAATTGCTATTAACTGTTCTTGAGCCAGCAGACTGTATACAGGCATATTTGTAAGGATGTGTTAAAGAGACTTTCTGGCCTAAAATCAGAGTATATACAGTAAAAAGTGCTTATAAAGTGAAGGTTTTGAAGGTTCATTAATATTATATGACAGAAAGCTAATAAGGTTAATAAAATTGCTGCATTATATACACACCAAACACTTATTAGGAGCGCCTCCACTCGTTGGATATTTTATCAGCTCCACTTACCATTTAGGAGTTCCACAGTTACAGACTGTAGTCATCTGTTTATCTGCGCACCCTGTTCTTCAGTGGTCAGGATCCTCACAGGACCACCACAGAGCAGGTGTTATTTGGGTGGTGTGTTAGTGTGTGTTGTGCTGGTGTGAGTGGATCAGACACAGCAGTGCTGCTGGACACCTCAGTGTCACTGGTGAACTGAGAATTGTCCACCAATCAAAACTTTCCAGCCAACAGCGTCCTTTGGGCAGCGTCCTGTGACCACTGATGAAAGACTAGCGGATGACCAACACAAACTGTGCAGCAGCAGGCGAGCTATCGTCTGACTTTACATCTTCAAGGTGGACCAGCAAGGTAGGAGTGTCTAATAGAGTGGACAGTGAGTGGACACAGTGTTTAAACACTCCAGCAGCACTGCTGTGTCTGATCACTCACACCAGCGCAACACGCACTATCATACCACCACCACATCAGTGTCACTGCAGTGCTGAGAATGATCCACCACCCACATAATACCTGTTCTGTGGTGGTCCTGTGCGGGTCCTGACCATTGAAGAACAAAGGCGCTAATGAAGTATACAGTAAATCAGATGGGCTGCTTATTTGGGTGGTGGATCATTCTCAGCACTGCAGTGACACTGACGTGGTGGTGGTGTGTTAGTGTGTGTTGGTCTGGAACATGTGGATCAGACACAGCAGTGCTGCTGGAGTGTTGAAACGCTGTGTCCACTCACTGTCCACTCTATTAGACACTCCTACTTTGCTGGTCCACCTTGCAGACGTATAGTCAGAGACCATAGATCATCTGCTGCTGCACAGTTTGTGTTGGTCATCCTTTAGTCCTTCATCAGTGCTCACAGGACGCTGTTAGCTGGATAGTTCTGGTTGGTGGACGATTCTCAGCCCAGCAGTGACACTGAGGTCATTCCAGCAGCACTGCTGTGTCTGATCCACTCACACCAGCACAGCACACACTAACACACCACTACCACGTCAGTGTCACTGCAGTGCTAAGAATAGTACCTGCTCTGTGGTGGTCCTGTGGGGGTCCTGAATATTAATGGTTGAAAGGGGAATAACTAACTATGTAGGGAAACAGCGGGACTACAGTCCTATCTATATTTTTCAGCTCCTGGATAGCAAAGCTGTACTGTACAGCTGGTTCCATCAAACGTGCGTGTGGGTGTTTTAAGGCCCGGTGGGCTCCTGGGGGTTAACAGCACTGTGTAAATTCCTGGTCCCCTGCGCGATGTAGCCGCCTGCTCCTCTGATCTGTGATTAAACCCGAGCCTGTAAATACTGTGTGATTAATCAAAAGGGCTTGTTCTGCACAGAGCTCCCCCTCCAGTCACCTTCACAGCTGGGAGACCAGGCCTGCCTTGTTTGGCGGCAGATTTGCCTCAGCCTCGTCTGCCCGAACCTTATTTCATTTTACAGCCTTTAAATCTGTTGCACCTTTTATTGTCTGGGCCGCGCTGTTCGGGCCAGTTTGGCGCGATTTATACATTGTCACATGTATTTTGTGCTCCCGCTTTACGATATTTGCACACGTGAGAACATCCTGTCATTTTGTGTTTGTGAGGAATGCATGCATCGGGGAGGTGTAGAAAGGTGGATAGTCTGCCAAGTAAGACTGTTGACTGTCAGGGGCTGTTTGAAGTTGCCTTGTCTTGGGCAGTCTTTTTCGCGACAGCTCCCAAGCAATGTGGCAGATGTGCTTCACATATTCTGGGCCTGCGCATCCACATCATTACATTAGTGCTAGTGACTGATCTTTGGATTTGAGTGTTAATTGCTTCGTACACTTGAGATCCACATAAGTCACCCCAGATTGTGCAGATTGCCACATATTGAAGCAGAATATATCCTGCCGCATTAGAATCTGCTTTCGTCAACCTGGTACCTTGCGGTCTTTGAAGCGCTGAACCTCTCGTCTTCCCTCTACATCCCTTTTAAGACTCCCCGACAAATGCCCTGTCATGTCCTGCTACCTTTAGGTAGCAATTATTCCCCTTCAGAGCAGTTCACTCGGAAAATGTGGTCGGGTCGCGGTGCCTGGGTTACTCAACATGGGCTTGGACAGGCCAAGTGATTTGCCTGATTGTTGCATCCTCCGTGACGAGGCCTCGACTGTCATTCTAAGATGGTGCAGGGGACATCCATGTCAGCCTAATCATGCCATAAAACCGCACAACCAACCCCCGCCCCCCCCTACCCCCCCCCCCCCCCCC
>CM067497.1:5522608-5535896 GCA_034552555.1 Semaprochilodus insignis
CCAGGATGCAAAGGCCTGACCTGTCCAGGAAAATAGTTCTCTAATTGGTTTGGTGTGGTGGTGTGGCACCCCTCCCTGAAACGTCATCTCTGCAAACCTCCAGTGCACATCACTGTCAATAAGCCGCGGAAATCTCTTTAACAAGCTCCCACGTTACGTAAAACCAGCCATTTTCCCCGTGGCGTGCCACAACTTTAAAGGAGACCTGAACTCGTGTTTAATATCGAAAGCAAGGCCAGAAGAAATCCAAACAGCCAGGCTTTGTTAATTGTGTCATTGTTGGCGATCGCTGCTTGACCATGGAAAGATGGAGCTACGTTCTTGAGCAATTTGTAAGGGGCGTGAGATGATCTGACAAGCCAGGTGAAATATGCCGTGCACTGGCCTTTTCCAATTTAACATCAGGGACTAAAATGCAAAGTTACAGGATTGACTTGCAGAGGTCATGAGAAATGTAATACATCAAGCAACCTCACAACACAGAACAAATACGCATACGGTCATCGCCTGACGGGGCCATATCCTACATTTTTCTTTTTTTTTTTTTTCGTCTGACATTTGTGTGACTTTCTGTACCAAATACATTCTGAAGCTGTTTGTACATGACCGTTTCCCAACTGCTCTTTATCTGTAGAAATGATACAGGCTGGTATTATTTTATTACTATGTCTTTAAAGCCCCTAAATCCGAGATTTCTTTCTACTGAAGTTGATCTTGTTCCACTGGGCCATAAAATACACTGAAACGTACCTTATAGCATGTAGTCCCTCTTACGAGAACGAATAGCAGCTGTGATTGGATTTGGCATGGACTGGACAAGTTTCTGGATGTAGACCACATCAATGTTCAGACACTCTTGCATCAAAGAGTTGCACAGTTGGGGCAGATTTGATGGATGCCTTCCCTGACACAATCCTGAGGAGAATTCCCTGTAGACTGTGATTTTAGCCATTGCTGGTAGACCTGTATGACTGAACGCTTCCATACACCTGCAGATTCAGCTACTTCCTTCACACTATGGTCTTTGGCACGCCCAAATGCAATCACTCCTTTTAGCCAATCATTAACATCTGCTCTGGAGCCATTTTCCACACATGGAATGAGATATTCACTGCACTGTAGCACCTCTTCTAAATCTATGAATCCCGGGTCACTCACACCCGCAGGTATTTATAGCCCCATCATCCTCGTGCAGCGCCATCTGCAGAAGCCTGAAGTTACTACCACCTTAAACACACAAAGTTTTTTGTCTGGTGAGCTTATATCTGCTGTACTCTCCGGATTTCTCTCCTCTCAATGTAAACTTGGTGGTGGTGATCTTGGTTTCTGTAAGCTTTTCCTAACCAGTCACAAGGCTGGCGTTTCTTGACCCGCCCACACAAGCAGTTTCAGAGTCAGAGAAACTTAGCAAGCTAAAGCTAACCAGCATGACCAAAAGCTAGCAAGCTAGACCACCTATCTGTAGCTGCTTGTCGCTTGTTCATTACGGCCATCTGTCCATCTGCACATCTGTTCGTCTGTGACTTTTTCCGTCCAGTTACCGCCACAAGCTGGATAATGATGTTGGTTGACTGATGCTGTTAATCAAGCTGCTCGTTAGCTCATACAGTTCTCAAATAGGTCCGATTAGCAGTTATTAAGCTGTGTTTTATCATATTTATAGCTAATATCTTTCATTCAGTCATTGCTGGATGTTTAAAATAACACTCAAATACAAACATTTTTATATTTTTTAAGCTGCTTTCCTGGTGGCATTGAGACTGGTAGACTGCAGCACTCCTTACGACTTAACTGTGAATAGATTAAGTTATCTAGGTGTTTTAGACTGTATATGCCTGTATATGTCACTGCATGAAAGAAAAACATGTTTTTCCATTTTTGTTGATTTTTACTTTAGTGCACAACAGTTGCAGTGTACATGTGTGAAAGTGAATGGACCAACAGACATAAAAAAAAAATTAAATAGAAGAAGAAAAGAAAAGGAAAAAAAAAAAAAAATAAATATATATATATATATTTTTTTTTTTTTTTTTTTTTTTTTTACATTTTTTATGTAAGTCAATGGAACCAAACTTTTTTTACAAGCACATAAATAATATAAAGCTATATTTAATTTAATTTAAAATTACATTAAAATTTAAAATGAAATGAAATTAAGTTTTTGTCCTCACCGTAAAGCCGTAAAGCTGTTGTTTTCCGCTTTGAATAGCAGTGATGTGTTCTCATTAATTAGCTGACTGCTTCTTTAAAACCATTACCTCAGCATGTAAAGCACAACGCTATGAGGGATATTAAATCTCAGTTGTTAAGCATGACTTCTCTCTGATGCTACAGCATGTTTGTCTAATATCATCTGCACTTGTAAGTCAGTACTACATGTCAAGGCTTGATTTGTGCCAGTCCGAGGGCGAGGGTTAATGCTCAGTTGGAGCACACTGATATTAAAGAGCATGTAAACATCTAAAATATTATGGCCCATTCAAGAGCATGGAATGAGGCAGAAGTCTGAATCATATGGCTGTCATTCATTGTCATAGTAATAACAGTCAGACAATTAGTGCAAGCAATGAAAACATGTGATGCTCGTTAGCTTAATGCTAAGAGGAGTGCTCTACGTGTGCTCTAGGTGTGTGAGCTTTGCTGAAATATTCAACAGGTAATGAATCATCATTTGAAATAGCACGTTAGCTGGCGTTCATGTTCAGCATTTAGCATGCTTTATTTTTAATCGGGCTCATTACTGATGGTAAATGATGGTCTAATTATAATGATTAACATGCTTGTGTAAATGAATGAGCTGTAAGTGTCAGGAGGACTAAATTGTTAATAACTATTTCCCTATCAATAAATGATGGCACCTCTAATTTGGGTTTACTCGTTGTCTATCTATTATTTGGGTTCCACCCCGCAATGGTTCATGACTTAGCTCATCTTAACTTCACTCTTACAGAAGATGATTCTTCAAGGGTTCTTTCTGAAAGACAATGGTTCTGTCTAGAACTGTGAATGCATGCTTAAATGGTCATTTCATGGTCTACGGGTTCTTCATATTGAGGTAGAATGTGTCGTATGTGGTTCAATATAGAACCTTTAAGAAAACGGTATAGAGCTATATGATGTATAGAACCATTTTCTATATAGAAGAATATATGGCATATTCTCCATCTAACTAAAGAACCATTTCACCAAGTAAAGATAATATAGAGCCATTGCCTTTACTAAAGAACCCTTGGAGAGCCATTTTTATGAGAGTTAAATGTCTTAGTAAAGTCAAAAGTTCTTATTTCTAGGTCTGCATCTCAGTTAGATAAAAAATAAAGAGTTGATTTTTACCCATTTCCCACACTAGCTGGGACTGAAAGATAACTGAAAGATAAGAAAGCTGTTTTATCCTCCTGTAAAGTTCCATTTTGGAGGGTTTTTAAGGTGGACTACATAATTCCATGAGTGCTACTTTATAGTGTGATGTCTCCACTTTTATTCTAGAATTCCATAGTAAAGCATTAAACTAAACATGAACACAGTTCATAAATTGAACACAGTAGCTGCAGTTTACTTTGCAAGTCTGGTTCCATAGACTTGCATTAAAGTTAAATGAGGTTTTTTGGCCTCTCCTGTAAAGTTGCCTTTTTGGAGATGCTTGTTTTTCATATTTTAATTGAAGGGGTCTTGGTTTTCTAGAGCCTTTCCCTGAATTATTTTTTAAGGAACCATAATAAGAGTGTGAAGAACTTTTTATAAAGAACCATTAAAGGAGAACCATATATTAAGGTGGACTGCATAATTCCATGAGTGCTATTTTATAGTTTGATGTCTTCACTTTTATTCTAGAACTAAAACTATTTCTAGAACCTTTCTCTGAATGACTCCTTAATTATAGTGTGATTTTTTTATAAAGAACCTTTAGAGGAGAACCATAAAAGGAATCATTTAGAACCCTTTATTTTTTAGGAATATTAAAAGGTGAAGATGTAATCTCTGTCCATGCGCTCAAGTGTCAACTGGGTTTTGAAGCCCATTATTAAGCCCATTCAATGGAACCACTGTGGCCTCCATTCCTACTGCACCGGCTCGAGCTCCCACCACTGGTGACCTCACATTCGAGGTTAAACCTGCGGTCAGCTTTATGATCGGACGAGGCGATGGAAAGCTCTGATGTTAAAATATACAGCTTCAATATCTTTACGAAAAAAAGGCTTCTCGTATAACAAGACAAGGGTGGATGACCTTCAAACATTAACCATTCCTGCTAATTGGCTAATAATAAAATGTTTTTATTGTTTTTTAAAAAGCCTTTAGGGTAATTGAATTCCGACCCGCGCGCTGGTAGGCCTGCAGTTTTGCTGAGGTTGTAAAACATGGCTCTTAATGGGGATAATGAGAAAGATTACAATGGCGGCTGTGATTGCTACGCTACCCTCCCCCAGCCTTCCCTCCACCAAACTTTACATTTAAACCATCCTCATTAGGCTGGAAATTACAGCACACAAGCCTATTGGTCCTCATTAGCATCTACTGGTCCTTGGCCGGGCCGCCGTCCTGACATCTTTTAATTAGCTGTCTGCAAATCCAATCATTTTAATAACTGGTGTTAATTTTCATTTTTCACTTCTCTAGATCAGTGTTTCATTTTAACGACGTCTCTGGGCAGGAAATGGCATGTAAAGCTGCCGTTCGCCTTGCATTGCTCTTTTCCTCCATTCTTGCCATTACATTAGCCGTTCTGTCAGAGGTTTCGCTCAGTAAGAGCAGTGAAACTCAGCAGTGAATCCGAAGCATGGGAAACATAACTCATCACAAATTATTTTTCTTGGTCAATCAGGGTCCACTTCTTACGTATGTGTGATTTTTGTACTAAAATCAGCCATAATTATTTTCACATCATCATTTTGAAACCTCCCTTTAAACACACTGATTTTGTTACTGTACACCTTTAAGACTTAGACATGTAAATGAGCTCTGTTCTGATTGGCCCACCCTGTATTGTGCTGCATTTAAAGCACTACTTATAATGTCAGTGTTAATGGGCAGGGCTAAACGGTTCTGAATTGGAAGATACATGTAAATATCATAATGTCCTGATACTGGCTCATTCGCTCATGGAAGCGCTATGTTTCCCACGTCTTCTTCTTTGCCAAGACGTCACATTTGGTGTCAGAACTGGGACTCTGCCACCCAGCAGTCTGGAGGAGAATAACAGTAAAGTGAAACAAGGAGCAGCGGGTGAAGACAGGCAGCAAGCCCTGCGATGAGGCTCCCCAGTGGAGCCCGGCTGGAGGATGGTGAAAGAGGCAAGGACACCTGGATGGTTGCCAGCCGGAAAGACCTTTTGGCGAAGTAGCATGATGGCCTGGCAGCACTGACCACGGCCCTCCAGTTCAAGCAGGCCCCTGCAGCATCATCTGCTAATGCCAAGAGTTGGGGCTCCAGTGTACATGTGCAGCACCCTCACTGGCATCTATGCCCACTGGAGAGGAGCAAGCTTAGAATGCCCAGTCCCTCTGGTCTGGTTCCCTGTGGAAGAGGTCTCAGCCCCCAAAGGAAGGCTGGTGATGTGTGAGGAGTGTGCCTTCATTTACCGGGAAGGTAGACATTCCGAAACCTCCTTTGTGAACAGACTGCTCCAGGGACTCTGCTTGGACTTTCTGAGGTTACCGGGATGGCTGACCATTGATAGGGGGGCTATGTAATGTCCCACTACTGACCTGTTTGCCCATGCATGTGCAGAAGGCATGAGCCTGATGGAAGCACTAAATAAGTTGTTGTTAGAGATGTTGTTGGTGCCACTGTGTTATTTGCGTCATACTGTGCTGGGCTATGGTGTAATTTGTGTGGAGTATCTACAGTCAAGTAGAGTGGTGTGGTTAGAAGCCTGAACAAGCCTTCACTTAAAGTGCTAGGTTCCCATGTCTTTATCTATACTGCCCCCACAATATGATGGTATTGTTTAACAGTGCAGTACTGCATATTTAGCTGTACAGGATGGTGGATATGGTGGATCCTGCTGGTCTAACTGACCTGTATTTCTCTTGTGATGGTTCCTGGTTTGATGGGCAGTAAAGGCCAGGCTGAGCACCGGGACAGCTATGTTTTCGGCGTGGAGTGACGGGTCTTCTCATTGGCTGTCAGTTCGACTACGTGTCAGTGGAACGGCGGTGGGCCATGCTCTAGGTCTCATTACAACACATTTATTCCTTTCATGGCACGAGGAAAAAGCGCCCGAAGGCCTGCGAGGCCTGAGACGGCTGCAGGGACAGAGAAATTAGTGGAATTAATGAAACGTCATCGGGTCGTTGGAGAGTCATGATTGACTTTGGTGCTTTACTGTAGCATGAAGTGATGTGCCTCATCAGCAGACGTGCGGTAGTTCAGGGTGCAGCCTGAATATGTGCTGCTGGCTGGTTGCTGCAGATGAAGGCAGTGGGCAGTGTGCTGTACAGCAGGAGAGCTGACAGACAGGAAATCCTCTATAAGTACAATGATGAATCACCTCAGGTAGCACTCTCTCTCTCTCTCTCTCTCTCTCTCTCTCTCTCTCTCTCGTTCTTTCTCTCTCTCTCTCTTCTCTGTATTTTAACCTCATAACTGCATTTTTGGCAGCATCTAAAAACACCAGCTGCCCTTTACACTTTGCAGACATTTTAAGATAAAATAGAAATGTTTCTTTTAATTAAATATAACCCTTATGAAATTTGATATTAATAATTACTGATAGCTCATATATCAAATAGGGGAATTCTGTCAAAGGGTGCCAGTTCTAAGATTTCATTCATAAAAGTGTGGAATCTTTTTTCACATTAATGATTGTTTTTATAGTTATAGAATTATAAACTAGAAACCAATGCAATGCAAAGATACGACATGGCAATAAATACAGTCAACGCTACTAGACATGGGCCGATATCAAAATTTAGTATCACTAAATATATTACCTTAACTTTTATCGCGGTTTACAATATTATCAAGATACTGGGAAAACTGTAAAATCTGCAAATAATGAATTAAAATACTAAATAAATATATATAAAGTAATTAATCTGCAATTAATTACAATAATGAAATAAAGTAAGTAAATAAATAAATAAGTCAGTTGACAGCTTAATCATCCACTGGTCTATAGGTGAAATAGGCAGCTTTTTTAAATGCTGTGATGATATTTGGAAATGTCCATAATAACATTACCATATGTCTTTAATATTGTGGTAAACTATAAATGCTAATAAATAAAAAGCTGTATGTTTTTATTTATAATAATTCCTAATAATTCCTTGCTACAAACATACTGGTGGGCCCAAAGCGTTACTACACACTTCTGTGATCTATGAATAACCCAACCAGTTTGCATTGTAGTTAATTACTAAATAATAAGTCTTGGTATGTAAGAATATTGAAACAATACAATGTGGTTTATTTTTTCCAGTGTTAGCAAAATAAACAGTCATTTTCAGTAACAGTAAATTAGACTGTTTTTAATTTTATTTTATATATTGTTGCTCTCCAAAGAAAAAACAAGGAATATTTATATTTTTGTCAATTTTTACTTTTATGCATCATTTGAACGCAGCAGCTGCTGTTTACACTGTGTAGAAAATCAGGAGGAATGGACCAACAGAAATGACCCAAAGTTGCTTGGAAAAAAGTCTAGTTCCGTTGACTTACGTTAAAATGGAATTAGGTTTTTGGCCTCTCCTAAGAAGTTACCATTTTGGAGATACTTGTTTGTCTTTGGACAGTGACGATATGTACAACTTTTGAATGGTAGTGTAAAAGAGGAGATGATGACTGTGATTTGAATCCGATGATTGTGCTAACTGCAGAGGTGTCCAATCCTATCTGCAAAGGGATACAGATCTTCATTTGAACAAAGCAGGAGGGCACATGATCATTTGAAGAGTGAGAGAAGCTGATTAAACGAGTGGAGCCAGGTGTACTTCTGCTTTGTTGGAATGAAAGCTGCACCAGCATGTTTTGGATGAAGACTGAACACCTGACTATATGAAGATTTTTTGTGACTATAAAAAGATTTTTTGACATCAGAAAAGTGTCAAAAGTGAAACATCCAGACTCAATTCTGTCAATACTGATTGTAAGTGCACTGCATTCCAAAGCGTATAATGATAAACACCTTAATGATAATGTGTTTATAACTGTGTAATTACAGTAAATTAACCAAGCAGAACAATAAAAACCATCAAAAGCATTAAGAATAAGCCATAATATCACAACACCCACTAAAACAGCAGTGTCATGTTTAAACAACAGCTGTGGAAAACTATGGGCAAGTTTCTCAGGCTCTCTATTAACGGTCTTAATCTGTATTGCTACGCTTTACATGCAGTTTTCCGAGCAGCATGTCTGAAGTGTGTGCGGGGGGGTTAGAGGGTGGTTGGTGTTTATGTGCTACTCCCTTGATGTGCTCTAAATTGCCTTGTTTGCTCAGCACACACTCAGAAACAGACGCTGTTACAGCACACTGGGTCATTCACTCCATCTCCTGGTGCTTAGAGGAAACCCCCCATAAACCCTCCCCCCAGGTTACTCCACTGAGCACACTTATATACACACAGACACCTACATGTAACATAAACTCATGCATCCCTGAGGATTTGTAGTGAAGAATTATCAAATAAAAAGATGGACACTTATAAAGCCTTGAATTATGATCATATTTACTTGATTCAGTATCATATTTACTTGGTTTAGTAGTGGCTAAAAGTCAAAGGTCACCCTTCGTGTCTTCAATATCTAGTCTAAACAGACTTTAAGCTCATGTTATTCATATTTGAGGAATGAAATTTCATGGAACGACTCATAATTTCAGTCCAGTTTTTTTTTTTTCCAGGAGAACTGATTTCTGTTTGTTAAAGAAATCTGCAGGGATATATTTCCACTCCTCTAAAGTTCAGTCTTAGAAGTTGGTTGCATTTTCTGCTTCTCTTGATCCAAGTAACTCAGAACACGTTCAGTGATGTTGAGGTCTGGCCTGGTGGTCTACAGGGTCTTCCATGGGTGTTAGGAGTTCCATTATCTTCCAGTTTTTGAAATTCCTTATTTCCCCTACTAATTTTCTTTTTCCGTATGAAAGTGTCGTATTGAAATCTTTACCCCTTTTGTAGTGAGGCACTATGGGATATCTAGACCAATACATGCACCTTTAAAGGGGCAAAAAGGGGTAAAAAAAAAAAACATGATCTGAACAATTCCTCAGTAAACAAGTAGATTCTGTCTGGATGAATAAAATTACCATCATCAAATTACACTAGGTCACAAATGTTTATTTTTTTATTGTTCCTGGGTTCTAAGTGTGTTTTCTTAATTCCTTAGACCTAAAATGTACATAAAATTGTCTCCATATTAGTCTCCATAAACTTTGCTTTTGTGGTCAAGACAGTGATGCTTTGAAAAGTCATCTATTTTCCAGAACACTTCCAGATTCAGTGCTGAGTAGACTTCAAGTAGCTTCTGGAACTGTGAGAACTCTCCAGAAGTTTATAGAACTGTCTGGAATATTCTAGAGCATTCAGAAACTGGACTGTCCAGGACTGTCCAGTAGTCTACATAGCAGTATAAATACAGGTGCGTTAAAACAACCATTTCAGTTGGAACAGCTGAGTGAGAGGACGGTGGATACAGAGCTACAGTTAATTTAGAGGTCAAGAAGCTACAGCATCCGGCAGACGCATTCTGCCACGTCTGTGGCCAATTTATCAAGACAAGAACGGAAAAGTGCTCTGTGAAAGCATCTGCTAAGATGTGTGAGGCCTACAAAGCATACTTTGGCATGCCTGTCAGGGATCAAGACAAACCGTGGGCACCTAATTTCATGTGCAAGCACTGCAGGAAAACTCTTGACGGTAAAGTAAACGATAGCTGCTTGCTTAGATGGCAGAACTGAAGCTGTTATTAAGAAATTAGTCACCATTTTTGATGTTCTAGCAGAATATATATGACATTGCAGTACATACTTTATGCACTGTGTAATCTTACACATTAATGAGTACATAAAAAACATCCATTGTCCTGCTCACAGAAACAGAGTGTGTGATGTGTATGGCTGTTTACACATAAGCAATTGGCATATAACACACAGAAGCCGGGAACAAAAATCCTGTTATACAGTGTAATTATTGCCTGGGTTGCCTCAAACCTGCCACCCACCCCTCCCTCACACCCCCCTTTATGAGCTGGTCTGAACAGGATGAGGCAGACATGTCATTTAGCGCTGCGTTATGGTTCTTTGCTCTCCGTGCCCTGGATTACTGTGATTAACATCCACCCAGCAGACAACTGTCCAATTGTCACCCCTCATACAGCTGCAGATCTAGACAAGCGGACATGTCAGCCAATGGGAGACCGGCTTGCTTGTGCCACCGAATCCATGCTAACCACTCTGAGGCTAGTGCGTCCTCGTTTTTAACCCGTCTTCCCCACTGCAGTTACTCAGGGACATTACTAACACATCTAACGACTGGCTCATTGCTTTGTTTTCTTTTCGGTGCCATATTTGGTCTCCATGCCTGCCCTGATAAAGTGGCCTCTCCGTTTTCAGCTCACGCTCAATGCTCCGTTTCTGCCGAAGGCCGCTTGTCAGACCAGGTGCCTCGTGGCTAAGCACCATCCAGAGGCTACTTCCGCCGTCATCTTCTCCCTCGGCCGTGAGGCGGATCTGACTCAGGCTGATTAGAGTAACGAAGGCAGTCCAGAAGAATATGCGCCAGCTTACTGGACGTCACATTGGATCATGGTGGCGAGGGGCAGTGATCTGACCGCAGCCTCATCTCTTTTCAGACAAACGCAGGCTGGAGGAAAGGCTGAGGCCGGAGCAGAGCTGAGCTGATTAGAAAGGCTGATTAGTGATAGGGATGGGTGGTCAGATGATATCATTATTGTGATATATTGCATGATAACGATATCATATTATCGTATCGTCATAGGCCCTAAGTGGTGGCTCTTCATTTGGAGAGCCCATAGAGAGAGTCATGCTGATTAGAGATGCTGATTAATGGAAAGGGTGGATGATGAAACGATATAACATCATTATCATGATAATTTACTCGCCATGGATTTAATATCACCATATTATCATACGCCCTGAGCTCAGAGCAGATTGGAAAAGTCAAGCTGTGGTATGGGTGGGTGTTAAAGATGACGTTATCACGATATGACTGTATTGTTATTATGATAAATTGCATGATAATAATATTAATAATAATAATGATACAGTCTTGTGTAAAAGTTTGGGCCTAGGCAAATAGAGGCCCTCTAGGCCCTTAACCGTAGCTCCCTATTCAGCAAGCCCAGAGTTAATTATAAATACAGATTAGTGGTAGAGGTGTGTTATATTAATATACTGTATACAACAATATTATATTGTTTTCACAATTGTATGTTACACAATTTATAATACAGCATTTATAATATAAATATAGACTTACAGTATATGCCCCGCCATGCATTGGCTGCCTGTCCAGGGCATTTCCTGCCTTCTGCCCAGTGAGTGCTAGGATAAGCTCTAGTAACCCCCTTAACCCAGAAGGATAATTGACTTACAAGATGAACCTGAATTTGACTTGGATAAAATTTGTTTTTTCATTTGATTATAGGGGAAAAACGTAATTTTTTAGAACCACATTATGCGAAAGGTTCTGGAGCCTCTCTCGGCAAGCCCTCTAGCAGCCGTTCCATCAGTGGACTATAAATAAATGATTTTTTATCAATACGATTCAGAGCCGGACCCAAATATTTGTATGTTGAAGTATTTGTTATTTAATTTTAGGATTTGGATTTGTAAATGTATGCTAAACACACATTCACATTCTCGTACTCCATGAAGCACATTCTCGTACTCCATGAAGCACCGGTTAACCCACTGTGCTGTTACCCCTCAGCTTGCCGGAGCTAGCTGCTCTGGTAGATGGAGTGAAGTGACTTGTGCTTGCACATAGATGAACTTGTCTAGTGAATTTACCCCATCTGTGAAGTGAAACACCCACATACACACATTCACACTAGTGAACACACACACTAGGGAAGCCCAATGGGGGTAAGGTGCCTTGCTCAAGGGCACCTCAGTTGTGTTCTGTCGGTTCAGGGAATCAAACTGGCGACCCTCCAGTCACAAGGCTCTGTAAATTTCCCTAATCTCAAGGCCACGACTGGCTTACACTGCCCTATAGTGACCCCAGCTGATCGGGACAGATGCTGCACCGGGGAGAAACTTCAGCTGTTCACTGTTTTTGTACTGCCAAAGCTCTGAAGCCTTAAAAAACTGGTATTCAGGACAGCCCTCCGATCAGGTGCACTAGGGCTTTGTTGACTCTCTCTGTGTGAAATGTGACTCTATATTGAGCTGCTAGTGAGCAATGAGGGCTGGAAGGGGACCCCCTGCTGTTAAAACAACACAGCAGTGCTGAGATTAAACAGACTGCAGCTTTCTTGATATCAAAAAATCATGTACAACTGACACAATAAAAAAGACTAATATAACACATTTATATCAATGTTGTGCTTGCTGACTTACGTACAAGAAGTCTTTATGCATCCTTTATGTAACTGCAGCAAAGATGAATATCCCATGGGTCTGAGTGACACTAGGGCCTCTTGTGGTTCTTCAGGCTCTCCTGGTTGGGCTGCTGCTTTGCCTGGATGCTCCTGCATGTTAAGTGGACGAGGCTGAAGCTCTTCGGGAGCGGGCTTCGGCTGGCGTCGCTGTTTTGAGGAAGAAAGTCAGTTTTGATTACAAAGTAAATGTCGCGGTGCCAGACAAGGGTGGTGGTGGGGGGCCTACACGCTGATATGCATTCTATCAGAATGATTTATGCAAATTATGCACATTATTCCTCCGGGAATTTCCACTGAAACTGCCAGGATAAATTGCCGGAAATTAGCCATAAAATTCAGTGTGCCGCGAGTGCAAGGTGAAGGCCACAAGGAAGCCAAGGACGCAGGGCTTGTGGTGGCTGCACACGCGTGTGTTTATGTGAATGTGCATGCAAGAAGTCTGTGTTTTAGTATGTGCAGCCCTGAAGCCTTGAGGGGTGGGGGGTGCGAGTGCAGTTGCCTCGCAGCGACTACAACTGTGACATTCATGGCTGTTAAGTTCCTCGCAGCTCTGATGTGAGTACACATAATACATTTCATTAAGGGGATTTTCTTTAATAACACACTGGAGAGATCTGCAGTCACACGCCTCGTAATGAGGCCATGAGAGTCCACTGTGTCCACTGTTGTTACGCTAACGCAGACCTCCAGCTGTTCTGGCTTATTCAGTGTGTCCTCCCCCCCAACC
>CM067497.1:5554213-5570344 GCA_034552555.1 Semaprochilodus insignis
CTCCCTTTTAAGTATTATTATTATGATTATTATTTTAGAATTTTATTTATTTATTCATTTATTTATTTATTTATTATCAGGCTACGTACGTTAATATCTAATTGAAGGTATTAATTAGATATTGACTACTTAATTGGTGCATACTTCTGCACTAAACTCAACTAATAATTAGAGAAATTTCAAGTTCATTTAATACGCTGAAACTCTGCCACGTGCTTTAAAACTCTGATTTAAACGTGGTTTGATTCCTCTACAGTTGGGATCTGTGTTAGGGGCGCTTGATGGACTCGAGGCGCCACCTAGTGGCCGCATTTGTACTGTGCAACGCAACGAGCACGTGGTGTAATGTCGCTTCTCACCAGGATGTATTTAACCCTCTTGTTATGTTGCGGAACTAATTGGCCCGTTACAAGTACAACAAACTATTTTAGTAGGTTTGGGGCTTGAAGCTTTTCTGCTGGGCTTAATTAGCATAATGGACATGCAGTGTGCACAATACATTAAAGCATTTCTACTGTACATATATACATACAGGCATTTAAGGTATTTCTATTGTACTTATATACATACAGGCATTTAAGGCATTTCTACTGTACATATATACGTACAGGCATTTAAAGCATTTCTACTGTACATATGTACGTACAGGCATTTGAGGAATTTCTATTGTACATGTATACATACAGGTATCTAGGCATTTCTAAATTTAAATACATGCATGGCTAAATATGTAAATAGGTATATGTCCGTTTTTTGTGCTTCTGTCCTTAGTACTTAGTATTTATATTGTAATTGTAATGGGAGGTAGTGCATAGTAAGAAGTGCAACTGCTTGTTTCTCTGTGCATATTATAATAAACTCTTGAATCTTGAATACTCCTTTGGTATTCAGGCGGTCCCATGTTAGCTAGCTACTCCAACATTGGCGCTCGCCATAGAGGTCTTGATGCTAGTTTCAATGGTAACAAAATGTGTGGTTTAGCAGTTCTTCAAACTTGAAATGCTCTTTTGTAGTTTGGTAATGCAGTCAAATAACAATTCCCTCCTTTTTCTGATCTCCTGGAAAAACAGGAATGTTTTTCAGAGGTATTTCAGTCATAGTTACAGTTGCTCTGAAGGACCAACTATGAAGGCCTATGAAGGACCAACTGGGTGAACCAACTTGCTCCAGAGCCACCCTGAGGCAGAAGCTCATTGGTTGTGGGAAAAGCAACTGAACAATGACCTTTACTTGCATTTGTATTTGAGCATCTACATGTGAGTGGTGTGAGTGGATCAGACACAGCAGTGCTGCTGGAGTTTTTAACACCTCAGTGTCACTGCTGGACTGAGAATTGTCCACCAATCAAATCTATCCAGCCAACAGCATCCTGTGGGCAGCGTCCTGTGGGCAGCGTCCTGTGGGCAGCGTGTTTAAACACTCCAGCAGCACTGCTGTGTCTGATCCACTCACACCAGCACAACACACACTAACACATCACCACCACATCAGTGTCACTGTAGTGCTGAGAATGTTCCACCACCCAAATAACCTGCTCTGTGGTGGTTCTGTGGGGGTCCTGACTATTGAAGAACAGGGTAAGAAAGTATACAGAGAAACAGATGGACTACAGTCTGTAAGTGTAGAACTACATAGTGCTTCTATATGGTAACTGGAGCTGATAAAATGCACGGTGAGTGTAGATACAAGGTGTTCTTAAGAGGTCAGTGGGTGTATTTTTCCCAAATAGTTTTTCCCATAACATCATAATGATTAATTTAACATGTTTGCAGGCCCCCCATCCCACTGCATGCTTATATTACACACATAATGTTAGGTCAGTTGACCCAGCAGTAAGAATGGGGTCAAAAATCAAAGGATCAAAATATCACTTTTAGACCCAAACCGATTCATTTTCTTTTCAAATTTGAGACATAATTGTGTAATCCATCACACTCTCACATAAACACACAAACACACACACACACACACACACACACACACACACACACAGACACACACACAAACACTCTCTCTCACACACACACAAACTTGTTTCTTGTTCAAATTTGAGACATGATTGTCTAATCCCTCACACTCACTCACACACACACACACTCACACACACACATACACATACACACATACATGGAATGGTTACACAGCTTGTTGCTAGGCTGGTGCTATTATGCTAGGAACAAGGGATGAATAAATGACACACAGAGGAGTGTGGGTTAGTATGTCTGTGGATTAGAGTTTGGGGATCTACCCTGAGTAAGTACAATGCAGTTTGATGGTTGTAGGTTAAAAGAAACAACAGGACTTGGGTAGGGCTGAAAATAATTAGGGGACTCTATTGGAGGAAGGAGGGATGTGAAAAGATAGACAAACAGATGAGGGGACTGGGATTGGATAATAAAAGAAATACAAAGAGTAATAAAATAAGTAAACAAGCAGGAATTAATAATTCAGTTAATGACATACTATTCAACAGTTCAATTGATATACTATACAACGTTAACACTGACATCTATCATAGTTTAATCTATTAAAATTACTATGTACATCATAATCATAACATCTGCATTATGTTATCACTATACCAGATTATATATAGCAGAATGATAAACTCATAGGCATTATCAACATCATTTTTACAATAAACATAAAGCAAAATTAACATTTGTATAAAAATATTATTATTGAAGTATATGTACAGCATAATGATGACATTACTATAATAAGCAATATCTTAAACAATATTATGCAGATTATGTTATAATTGTGCTATAAACACCTTGTTATTGTTATGTTGTAATGCAGTTGCTATACCTGTGTTGTATATAGACAGTAATAGTAATATTACAACCGCAGTTGTGTTATACATATAGCCTGTAATAGCAATGTGTTAAAGCAGATGTCATAATTATATTGAATTTAGCTCTTGCAGTGAAGCACATATTCTAAGTGATGTTAGAATTGTGCTTTAAATCGTATGTAAAAGAAATATTATAATGAAGGTGTTATAAATGTGTTGTGCATAGCCTGTAACAGTGTTATAAATAAGGTATTATGTTTGTGCTGTAAATTGCCTTTTACAGTCAAGTTATAATGCAGCTGTTTTATTCACGCTGTACATAGTCTACTATAAAAATCATTTAATAAAGATGTTATAATTTTGCAGTTAATAACCTGTAATAATAATATTTCTATGCAGATGTTATAATTGTTATGTACATAATCTGCTTTGTAATGTAATATTGCTGATGGTATAATTGTGCTTTACATAGCCTGTAACAGTAATCTTATAATGCAGTACTAGAACCCCTGGAACCCCTGGGTCTTGTGTATAGTCTGGAATATTATTGTCAGAATGTAGATGTTATAATTGTGCTATATATGGCAGCACATAGCCTGTAATAGTGGTGATATAGTGATATAATGTTGTACTTATGCTGTATATAGCCTGTAATTGTAATGTGATACTGCAGATGTAATAGCTGTGTTATGTCTAAACTGTAATAGAAATATTACGTTACAGTGCATGTTATATTTATTTCGCATATTGCTGCATATAACTTGTAATAGTAATGTTATAATGCAATGCCTTAATTGTCTTGTCTACAGCCTGTAATACTATTTTTAGGATGCAACTGCTTCATTTGTGCTGTATACTGCAGTGTATAGCCTGTAATAGTGATGATGCAATGCAGATGTTATAACTCTGCTGTGTGTAACCAGTGAGAGTAATGTTATATTGCAAAATTATTAATAAGTACAGCCTGTAGTAGTATTGTTAGATTGCAGATGTTAGATGTGTGCTGTATATGGCAGTACATCACTGCAATTTTGAAATGCCTGTTGCCCTTCATATTGTGTGCAAATTGTGTGAAATGCCCAAACTTACTTCACAACATTGACTTACATTCAATCTAAAGTATCTTTTTCCTTCCCCTGGAAAGTTATCATTTTGGGAATATGTGGTTTTGTTCCAGCAGCAGTGAAATATAGCATGTAATAGTGATGCTATAATACAGGTGTTACAATTATGCCATGTACCCTGTAAAATTAATGTTATAGGGCAGATGCTATATAGCCTGTAATACTGTTAAAATGCAGATATTATATTTGTATTAGATTTTATATTGCAGATGTTATAATGTGTCTGTGTATAGCTTATAAGAGTAACATAGATGCAGATAAGTTAATGCAGATGTTACATTTGTGCTGTATAAAGCCAGTAATAGTCATTTTTTAAATGCAGATGTTTTATTTCTCTTGTATGTATTTGTAATTGTGCTGCCTATAATAGTATTGTTAGAATGCAAATATTGTATTTGTGATGTATATAGCCTGTAGTAGTAATGCAGATGTTACGGTAAACACGCCAATGACAGTAATTTTTACATGCAGATGTTATATTTGTGTTGTGTAATTGTTCTGCCCATAATAGTATTGTTATAGCTATGTCGTATATTGCAAGTATAGCCACACTATAATGTTATAAATCTGCTGTATACAGCCTGTTATACAGATGTTATAATGCATATGTAATTTCTGTGCTCTATGTAGCCTGTAAAAGTGATATTTATAATGCAGATGTAATAACTGTGCTCAATGTAGCGTGTAATAGAATGCGTATCTTGTATTTCGGATGCATGTTTATTGTAGTATTAATGTTATAATGGAGATGCTGTAACCATGTTGTATGTAGCCTGTAAAGCATTAGCATAATGTCAATGCTGTAATTATGCTGTATACAGCCTAGTAATTCTATAATGTAGATGATATAATGATGCCACATAGCCTACACTATTAACACCATAATATTAATGCTATTATTGTGTTATATAGCCTGTAATAAGAATGTTATAATGCAGATGTTATAATTATCCTGTTCTGTAGTGTGCAGTATAGCTTTGTATGTGTATATAATGCTGGTGTTTTGCACAGGCAGTGGGCAGTGCAGTAGATTGTCCTGCGGCTCAGCTCCTGAGGCGATGCTCTTTATCTTGTGACAGCGCAGGAGCACCTTCATGCTCAATCAAACAGCACTAATGAGACAAGATGAGCCAGGACGGTCAAACAGCAGCCACCAGCAGCTCTCCTCCACCTGGACACAGCAGTCTGCTACTGCGACAGAGCTGGACATAAAGGTTTGGCATCAAGAGCAAATCCCTGCATTTTGTGAGATGTTGCTGTTGTTACTGCACCTTTAAGATATGTAAATGATTCTGATTGGCTACCCTGTAATTCAGTGAATGAGAGAAAGAAAGGAAGAGAGAGAGATGTGTATCATGACAGAGAGAAAGAACATGCAACATACAGAACAGATACTAGTACATATTTATTAGGACCTTCACAGCAAGAACACAGAGATCATCTTGTGTCTCCCCTAATCTATGATCCATAGTAGTGGTTCCCAATGCTTTTATCCTTGCAGCCCACCTGCCTACAACTAAAAGCATACCGGCCCACCACAACGGCTAACATTAGTAGACTCGTCTCACGGCACATGTCTATGGCAGCCGGCGGCACCCATTCCTGAGCCACTGTAAAAGTTTTCTTACTCTGTGCAGCATATAGCTAGCTTTCAGGACACTCTTGGACTGTGATGTTAAGGCTTTAGCGCATCATTTGGAAGAGGGAAACCACAAACCACACTCTTGGCTTTTTCTGAGGAACCATGTCAACATCCTTTCTTTGTTTAAGAAAGCTCTCCATCTTTGGTTAGCCAATTGCCTGTGGCCGCCTTGTCTCAAATGATGACGTTTCATTTGCCTTGAGCTACTTCTACGACATGTTTGTATTTGTCTGTTTCTGTTAATGAGTTTATAATGTTTGTAGTTTAAACATGATTGATCTCTTAATTGTTACTTATAATAATTTTGTTTTTATGAAAATTTCTTTCATGACTTTAATGCTGTTACTGGCCCACTACAGACTACTGCCTTCCCCTGAGGATGAGCCTGCGGACCACTAGAGGGTGCTTCACGGCCCACTAATTGACCTTGGCCCATACGTTGAAAAACCCTGATCTATAGAATATGTTTAGACTGTAAGAGGGGAGCTGATGCTAATTTAGGCTGCAGACAAGGCTTGAGTGGGACTTGTTTTCAGACCAGGAGGCACATGTTGCGAGACCAAGCCACCACATATTCTACACCCACACAAAGTGGGTAGCCCAGTAGTAGTAGCCCTTAGTAGATCAGCTCAGCACAGTATGTATCATTTACATTTGTTTCCAGCTTTGGACAGCTGTAAAGCATTGTACTTCAAGGCTATGCTTTTAAACATCCCCAATTAACTTACATCCTTTAAACACAGCAGGAGATTTAAATTCAAGGGATATTGTGGCCAATTTGTACAGTCATGCTGAATAGGGTGTGTCCACCCACTGTCCACTCTATTAGACACTCCTACCTTCCTGAACCACCTTGTAGATGTAATGTCAGAGACAATAGCTCATCTGCTGATGCACAGTGCAGTGTTGGTCATCCTCTAGTCCTTCATCAGTGGTCACAGGATGCTGCCCACAGGACACAGTTGGCTGGATAGTTTTGTGTTGGTGGATGATTCTCAGTCCAGCAGTGACAGTGAGATCACTCCAGCAGCACTGCTGTGTCTGATCCACTCATACAAGCACAGCACACACTAACCAGCTCAGTCTCACTGCAGTGCCGAGAATGATCCACCTCCCACATAATACCTGCTCTGTGGTGGTTCTGTGGGCATCCTGACCATTGCGGAACAGGGTAACAAAGTATACAGAGAAACAGATGGACTACAGTCTGTAAGTGTAGAACTACATAGTGCTCCTACATGGTAAATGTAGCTGATAAAATGCACAATGAGTGTAGAAACAAGGAGGTGTGCTGATGTACAGTGTCTGGTGGGTGTATTTCAGTACTGTGCAAAAGCCAGAGACCACACTTTCAATTGATCACATTTCCAGTCAAAACAACCATTAAGTGTAAGTTATTAACAGGGTTGGGTTACTTTAAAAATGTATTCCGTTACAGATTACTGATTACTGATTACTAAATGTAACTGTAACCAAATCCAAAGGATTAGTATATTAAAGTAACGTGATCAGATTACAACAAAGACAAAGGCAAAGACAAAAGAAAAATACAAAAAACACAATTTAAACACTATAATGTGCATTTGTACTTTCATTCAGGGATTGGCTATTTTAAAAAAGTGTAAAGCAGCTCACACTGTGCCTCAAAAGAACAATTTCTGATCTCACATTTAGTGAAACGGCCAGATCTAAAAAAAAAAAAAATAAATAAATATATATATATATATATATATATGGAAGTATTTCTAATGTAAAGATGTTACATTTGTACAGCATGATTTTGTTTGAGATTGAGTTACTCATGAGCAGTGAAAATGGTGTCATGGAGTTCATTAACAGTACTTATAAATAGAAGCAATTCTAATAGCTCTGAATGAACATCATTGGTGTCTGTTAAGCAGCTGTTACTGTTCATATATGCATGATTCAAATATAAAAAATGTCAAAATACATACTAAAATTTCTATACATTGTATGTGGATTTAATGTAATCCTGCCAGTAATTGCCTCTGATTTTGTAACATAATAATAAAGTATAAATAATAATGTGATTTCTGTTTTGTTTACTGTAAACTTACAGTACTGTACAGTAATATCATATATAACTGTAATATATGTAAAATCTGGTTACCTTTTTTTCATAACCTGATTACATAACACTATTACGTGTATTCCATTACTACCCAACCCAGGATATTAAAAACCACAAGATCCATATATTTAATAGATAATTACACAACAAATGTAACCAAATTGAACCGAATTTTAGTGAGCACTCATTGTCTTTATTACAGCTTTCCATTCTAGTCAGGAGACTTGCTTTCAGTTTTTCAAAGAAATTTTTGCAGGAATATTTTCTTAAAAGTGTGTTGCATTTTCTGCTTAACAGCATCCGAATAATCCCAAAAACAACTCTGAATAAGAAAACATTGGCGTAGTGTGCAAATATAAAATGTCAAAAAATAAGTGATTTATAAAAATGACTTTAATTACTTTAATTACTTTATCTATAAACCTTGTATTTCATTATGTACAATACGAACAAAAGATTTGATGTTTTGTCTGGTCAAGTAGATGTAGATCATGAAGGAAGGCACATTTTTGTGGCTTTCTCTGGGCCCACTCATCCATGTGGAAGGCTCTCTCAACCAATTTGGGTCCCTCCATCCAGATCATGTACACCCAAACATGCTGATTGTCCTCCCTGGGGCGGATGGGATCTTCCAGCAAGGCAATGCGACATGTCACATGGCTAGAAATGTTGGAAGAGCATGACCAAGACTTCTATGTACTACCCTGGCAACCTAATTCCCCAGACCTGAACCCAATTGAGCATCTGTGGGACCACCTTGATCGTCGTGCTTGTTCTATGGAAGACCGATTGGAAGGGATTTGCATATTTCTCTCTCTATGGTGCATAATATCATTTAAAGTTTCAAGGAATTGGGGGAAATTTCAGTGTATAAAGGTTGCAAGCCTAGGCTGAATGACTGTGCTTCCCAATCCTTCAGATGGCATCAAGAACCGTCATTCATCAATAAGCCATTTAGCTACATAAGCAAGAGATTACTTTGGCAAAGTAACAGTGGTCAAGTACCACAATACACTGTTATATCCAAAAATGCCAGTTGAAACCAACTAAAGGGAGCTTTATGCTAACCATGTTCAGAAGCGATTTCTCTGGGCTTGGTGGGATCTGGGATGAACCATCACACAGTAGAAATGTGTACTGTGGTCAGATGAATCAGTATTTCTGGTGTTGTTTGGAAGTAATGGAAACTGTGTGTTCTGGAGCAAAGATGAAAAGGACCATCCGGACTGTTACCAGCATTAAGTCCAAAAGCCAGGGTCTGTCATGGTACGGAGTCAGTGTCTCAGGGCTCTTGACAAAGCCAGTTTACACTTCTGTGATACACCATTAGTGCTGGAAAGTGGAAAGTGAGATGAAGTCTCAAGAGACGTTCTGCATATATTCAACAAAGACAGTGCAAAACTACATTCTGCACACATTACAAAGCCATGGCTGTAGAAGAAGGGGTGCTGTGCTGGACTAGCCTGCCTGCAGCCCCAACCTGCCTCCAGTAGAGCATGTGTGTAAAAATGAAGACCCCCGTGCTGTTGTTTGCAGGACAAGAAACATGTTGTTGTGATAAGAAACATCAACATTACAAAGTAGCTAAATTCATAAGGTAAAATGCCAAACAATTTGCTGTTGTATTGTTTTCAATGTAATACATGTCAAAAATACAGTCATTTACAAATCTCTATTTCCAGTTTTCATTCACACATACTGTCATGCTGTATTCTGTTTTGGGGTTCTGCAATGTAGACTCAGCAGTGCATAAAACCCTACACTGCATGACCAGTGTTCATGTTCTACTGCAAATTTTCTTCTTGCCAGCTACGCATTCTTTCAGACCCATACTGTTTAGTTGTCTTCTCATAGTGGAAGGATGGACAGAAACACCTGTCAATGTTTTCAGGTCTAAGGCAAACTTTTTATTCTGTCTCTCAAAGATGAAAGCTCTAAGTGTTGTTGGTCTAATGGGGGTAGTTTTGGTGGTCTACCAAGTCTTACATGGTTTTTTAGTCCCATTAATACATGTTTATTACAGATTTTTACCCCACATATATTCTTTTCACTGTTCTTTAATATTCTCATACATATCTCCTTTAGCTGTTTTAGATGCACATGAGGAAGAAATGTGAAAGTGTGTTGAGTAGTTGACTAGCTGTTGGGAAGTATGCCTCTTTGAAAAGCAACTCGGCTGTAACTGGTTGTTTTTGAGATTGAAGGATGGAGTTAAAGTGGCAAACAAAACTGCACCAAAGTAAAAAGTTGATGAATTAATTACTGATAGAATTTTATATTAGACTTAATGTTTAAAGCTTTTCATAAAGGGTTGATTTTTCACATTTCTGCTTAATGAAATTGCCAAGGTGTAAACACCGTTGTATGGTTGAAGTCAGAATTATTCACAGTGATGGTGATGGGAACCAGAGATCTGAAGTATAGTATGACTAGTTTGCCGACATCAATATTACATATAAAGTCTCAGAATACATATGTAGATTCACTGGTCATTTTGGGAGCCCTGGTTCCTATCACCACTACTATAGAAAAACTGTATGTTTTCTTTAATAAACATTTTATTTATTTAATTATGCAGATTTTTAACAGCGGAAGTCTCCTATAAATCTATATTTCCTGGTAAAACATTAATAACATTCTCACTAGACTGGACCTACTTTAACTGGAAATGAAACACATGTGGGGGAGGTCTCTAACTCTACTGTATTCACAATACTGTATTTCAGATACAAATACATTAATTTAATTATATTAATAAAAAAATGATTTGGGTGAAAATAAACCTCTTGCAGTAGCCCAGTTCCTCCACATGATGTCACCCTGCACCAGGACAGAGGAGTCCACAGAGCGTGCTAATAAAAAAAAAGCCACTCACAAGCATGACCTTGTTTACTAAAACTAACTTGTGAAACTTCGTCATTGTACTCTTTCTTTTTCAGCATGTTGATGTTCCACACGATACATAAATACTTACACCATCTGAATGAAGTCTAAACACAGGAGAAAATATTATGCCTTATATTCATCCATCCATTTGTCCATCCATCATTCTTTCTATCTTTCTGTTCATTCATTCGTTTATGCTTTAATCTGTTCCGCTTTCCATTTATCAATCCATCCATCAATTAATCTGTACATCTGTCTGTGCTGCTCTCTTGGACATTTGATCCATCCATCCTTCCATCCATTCATTGTGAGCCTTGAGATCATTTTGTGGAGATTTCATCCATCCACCCATCTGTCATTTCATTCATTCATCCATTTATTTATCCTGCCATCTCCCCATATATCCGTCTTTCCTTCTCTTTATCCATCTTTCCCTTTATCCATCCATTGATCTTTGTCTGTTTACCCTTTAGTTCTTAGAAGTTTTAACCATTCATTCATTCATTCATCCATCTATCCATCTATCCATTCGTTTGTCCATCCATCTTCTATATTTCCATTAAATCGATCATTTATCTTTTGATCTGTCCAGTTTTCAGTTTATCAATACATCCATCCATCTGTTAATCTATATGTCTGTCTGTGCTGCTTTCTTGAGAATTTGATTCATTAATTCTTTCATCCATCTATCCATCCTTCCATCAATTCATTATAAGCCTTGAAATAATTTTTTCATTCATCCATCCATCTGTCATTGCATTCATCCATTTATTTATCCATCCATCTGTCCATCCATCATCCAGCCATTCATCCATCTGTTCTTCCATCCATCCATCCATCCAAAACCTTTTTGGAAATTCCATCCATCCATAAATCTGCCATTCCATTTATCAATTTATCCTGTAAATTTCCCCACTGTGGGATTAATAAAGGATTATCTTATCTTATCTTATGTATCTCTATGTCCATTTACCCCCAGTCCTGAAGGTTCTACCCATCCATCTATCCATCCATCTATTTACAGTGAGTCCTGAAAATCTTTACATTTTTAAATCCAATCCCTCCATCAGTCTGTTCATCCACCCTGCTAGCTATCCATTTTTTCATCTATCCATCTGCCTTTCCATTGAATTGTTTATCCTTCCAGCTGCCCAGATATACATCCACCCATCCATCCATCCATTTAGCCATCCATTTTTCATTCATCCATCCATATGTCCCTCCCTCTATCTGTCTATCCATCCTAGCATTCTGCATCTTACCTCATCCCCTTGAACTCTACCTCTCACTCTACTGTAAAGCTCACATTTCAGTTCCTGACTGTCATAACTACATCGCTCATACAGTTACTGTATAACATCTATTAATATTAATAACTGTATATTAACCCTGCAGGGTTAAGGAGTAACTGTAAGTGAAGGCCAGTGTGTGTGACTACAGTGTAAGCAGCAGTGTTTCCAGTGGTCCTGATGGGAGTAGAGTTGCCCCGCTCCTGCAGCTCGGCTCGTCTTCACAGCTCTGCGAGGGTGCTGAAGTTTGCCTTGCATAATGCATGCTAATTCAATTACTTCTCCTGCTCTCTTTGTGCCTTTAACAAACATCAGTTGCTAAGCAACACAATCGAATCAAGAGATGTTATTTTTTTCAGGCGAGTAGCAATTTCATCATTTCAAAGTGGTCACTTCATACCAATTAGTCGGTGCTCTTCATGTGAGAGTGGCCGGCGCGTGTGTGTGCTGTGCTCTGTCCTGCCCTGTGGCATGATTGGAATAATGATGCAACCTCCTCTCTGATGCATGCACAGTGCATTCTCTTACTTACCACTCTTAGAGTTTGCAACCATGCGCCATATAATGACTCTCCACCCCGGGTGTTGTGAAGAGGTGCATGCTGGAGCATGTGAAACGGAGGCCTGTGCTCAGGTCCGTGTTGGAGAGACTTTATTTTACCCAGTTCAGAGTGACTGTGTGGCTCAGAAGCTGTGTAATGTTGACATATCACTGTGAAAGATGCGTGTGCTTCATGCTGGGGGCCTCAATACATCATGTTAGTGTCCTGAAATGCTTTCACGCTGGGATGCGGCCATTGCAATTCCACATTCACATCAGCCTTTCTGATATGTAACGCTGTGTTTGGCTCCAGAATCGGCTACTACAAAATGCATCAGGACATTTCTGCCTGTGCAGGTGTAGAGCAGTGTTATGCGTAATTACATTGTTATTACTGAGGTTGTGTACTGTAATAGCATTTACAATGTGCACATAACAGTACGGACTGTTTATGTATCTTTTGCTGTCCAAAGAAAAGCATGTATCTCCATTTTTG
The DNA here is from genome assembly GCA_034552555.1 of Semaprochilodus insignis. Taxonomy (NCBI): domain Eukaryota; kingdom Metazoa; phylum Chordata; class Actinopteri; order Characiformes; family Prochilodontidae; genus Semaprochilodus; species Semaprochilodus insignis. Next base: position 5,567,080 of record CM067497.1, read on the forward strand.
TTGATTTTTACTTTTTTGCATCATTTGAACACAGCAGCTGCTGTTTACACTGTGTGGAAATTTCATGATGACTGGACCAAGAAATGCCCCACAAATGCTTGGAAAAAAACTCTGGTTCCATTGACTTAAAATTAAATTAGGTTTAGGTTTTTGGCCTCTCCTATAAAGTTAGATATATGTATATATCATATTTGTATTACTTATTACTATATTACTTTATTACTTATCACTTAATACTTTATTACTATATATTGATATATTTACTTATTAAATACTTTATTACTGCATATTTTCAAATATATTTTAAGTAAAACATGTAAGTACATATTTTAGTATTTTTTAGTTTTCTGTATAATTGCATATAAATGCATGATGATTGACCCAACAGAAATGCCCTAAACTGGCTTTACGTTATGTCTTTTTAGATTCATTTATACTGAAAGTAAATAATGTTTTTGGGCTCTCCCTTAAATATTATATATATATATATATATATGTGTGTGTGTGTGTGTGTGTGTGTGAATTATCCTAAACCATCCTCTGTGAGTAGAAAATCAATGGAGCGGTTTCTGAGCAGGTTTTTGTGGTTACCTTCGCGGTGACTTTGTTCCGGATTACCAGTAGAGGGCGCTGTTTCCCACGTTCAGGGTTTATACCGTTTGTATGGGCTTATTTCTATGTTTTCTTTCTTTCTCTTGAAATGAGGCCGCGCTGACATTATCTCCCTCATATCCACCCATTCAAGCCCCGTGTGATTCAACACTGATGCATGACATTACACTCATGATCGTTCGCCATCCGCGCAAGGTGGACTTACTGCTGAGATGGGTAGCCTGTACATGGTGTCAGATCCGAACACTGACTGGGTGCAAAGGCGAAACCGAACGTGAAAAACTCGGTGTGTAGACTTACCGGTTATCCAGCCACACGAGAAGGCGTGTAAATCTCGCTCACGGAGAAAGACTGAGCGAGTGTAAAACCAGCAGCGAGTGTTGAATTAACACCTGCAGTATACACTGGAGACCACTGTACCAGCACAACGAACATTAAAGACCAGTTTAACAGTGTAGGTGTTAATGCTGCTGATTTAACACTGCTGAGTCTGTGACTTTACACGAACACACATACAGGTATTACTCGTGCTATATCTCTCTTCTCCTGCCTGAATTTACCACATACATTCACCCCATATCTTTCACAAATACATATTCTGGCAGCGTTAACTGAATCCGATTTCTATCGTGCATGATAATTTATTATACAATAACATAATACATATTTCCAGATTGTAAAATGATTGTGTACCTGGACTATTAATGCTGTATAATGTTTCTCTAATAATCTATAAAATTCTAAAACACTTTATTCTATTATAATGCTTTTGTCTTGTAATAAATGTGTAATAATTGTGTAATATCCTGTTATAAAGTACGGTAATGGTTCCAGTTCACTATACGATTCGTACAGGAGTAATGTTGAAATCCCTGTAGGATGGCTATCGCCCTTTTTCAGCGAGAAAGCCATACACCTTATTAAAAACAGTGTTTATATATGTCTTCATGGAATGGTCAAACTGAAATCGTATTTGTTGATAAATATATATATTTCTGATTGTTGCTGATTATCCATATATATACATTTTTCTTTTGATAACAGGCTGACGTCGTAAGCAGATCAGTACGGCACAAAAATCACCGTATTTGGCCTATATGCACATAAATACAATAATTGTATAGCCCTAAATATAATTTAAATTGTTTAAAGCTCTAGCTCTTTTATATACATGCTATAGTTTCACTGCCTAACACATCACAATAGTTCTGAACGGGGGCCTGGGCTTTACGTTAGGGGACGTGCGTCTAGTGGCAAAGCACATACAAATAAGCACATAAATAAACATACATTGGAAAAAAAGGCTAAAACAACACACATGATATATGTATAGAGCATCATTAAATATATAGGCTAAAATGTTAACAGAGATATATAGATATAAGAGATCATATGACCTACGATCCAAACATTAGGACGATGTTTAAAGGGCGGCTATAGGCTAAAACAAACATAGATACGTTAGAAATTGAAGAGACTACAGCATACATAAACTGAACTATTGGGTACAGCCTATATATATAGGCCGCGTGCGCGCGCCGGTTTTACTGGTTTTCTATACTTACAATTAATATTTATTCATCATTATTTGCGTTATTATTGGCGTCACAAGACTCTAAAATTCGGCTTTAATTATTACTGTTATTATTCTAGCATTACAGGCGGAGAATGGAGGCCTGCATAGAGGCCGGCGGGCGGAATTCAGCACCACGCACGGTGGACAGCTCCTCGCTCCCAGCGCATTTAAGCACAACGTTTGCACCAAATGGGGTTTAACGTTAATCTCAGCAGCTGCACATTCACATTAGCCAGAAAGATACAGACCAGACCTAATACACTCGCCATGCTTTATTTTATTGAGAAAGAAATAACTCAAAATTTTAATAATAATGATAATAATAACGATCAAAGAGCATGTAGGACTGTGAGCAGCAAGAGCGCGGAGGAATTCGAGAAGGAGCTCTTGGCATTCACCGCGTGCCTTAATTGTAAGACATTAAATCAAGGTCCGCTGTGAACACGGAGAGCCAGTCTCAGAGCCACACACACACACACACACATATATATATACTTACACTCACTTAGGCTTATCTCTCACCACCCCCCTGCATCATCGACCAATCCTTCTGCAAAAAAATCCTCCCATTTTTACCAGGACCCTACGTTCCAGTGCGCGATTCCTCAAAGGCCTTCCTGTTGGGATATCCCGTGCTTCCTTCCACTTTTTGGGAATGATGGGAAAAAAATAAGACAAGAAAAAAGCTAGCTGATTACTGGTTTAACGACAGTGCCAACCAAAAAAAGGTCTTCTGCTGGAATTCGAGAAGTCCTGCAAGATGAGAAGAGTGGGGGGGCGGGGGGTGGTATTGTGGTCTTCTCTGTCCTGAAGAGATGATGCTTCGATCATGGCTGTAGGCCCCCACGAATACCTACAAGAGGGAAGCACAAACGCGCGAGAGCGCGGCGTTAGTTATAAACTGTGGACGCCGTCGCATCGTGACGTATTACGTTGACGAAGATGCAAATACGTTTCACGCGCCAGGCTTCATAACGAAGACGTGTCCACGTCCCGCGTGCGGCGGAGTCCAGCCAAAAAAGCCTACTGGGATTACTGTCTGTGCTGTTAAATGCTGCCCTCCCCCCCACACACACA
>CM067497.1:5575344-5601104 GCA_034552555.1 Semaprochilodus insignis
TATCTTTTCTTTTGCGCATGCAAGGTGTTGTTGATTAACTGCAGTTCAATATATACGAATAATATGCTTTAAACCATATGAACTGGCCTATAATCCTAGCATATAAACGCCACCCTTCTTATTACGCACGCATCAGGCTGCGGTTATGCAGTTCAATCATAATAAAATTCTGCCCATAATAAAATTCGACATACCGGATTTTAATGAAATGATACTTTTAAACGCATTTGAGCGCAGGATGGACCCGTGCAACGCGACCTCGACTTGCATGCAGCAGGAGTGCGCTAGAAACTGCAGACAAAAAATCGTAAAAGCCGAGGATCTGAAGCAGGAGCCCCCCAAAGTAGGTCACACAAAAATCGCCAAGCATGCACTGGAGGCAAGAAAAAAGGAAAGCTGCAACTGAGCTCGTTTAGCTACCCAGAAAAAATCACAATGTAATTCGNGAGCCTGGTTGGCTCTGTCAGCCATCAGCACAACAGCACTGCTTTCCTACTGTAGGTGCTTTTTTATTCTGAGGGCAGGCAGAGCTCACTGTTCTGAGCTTTCTTACTAGAAATTATCAATACATTTGAACAACAGAAAAAAAATGAATGATGTATTTCAGTTCTGTCATTGTCTCAGGCTTTTGGTGTAGATGCACTGAACTGTGGTTTCTAAATGTCTTTATGAAGGGTATTTGCTGTAAGCGTGTTCAAACCTTTCAATGGATCTTGGGTTGGTTTCTGAGCTAAACAGCATCACTGCTGTCCTAAATGAACTTTTAAACAGGAGAAAGGACCAAAACATACCTTACTTTAAATGTAGGTCAATGGAACCAGACAGTTTTCCCAAGCAATTTGGAGCCTGTTCTTTATGGAATTTAAATATCATCTTGAAGCCTGTAGGTGTTTTCAAATTAGGTTAAAAAAATAAATAAATATAAATAAAACACAAATCATTTAACAGCCGTGATGTAGTTAATATCAAGGTATCTTATCCTGACTAAACCTAAACTGATATTCCACTGCCTTTCAAACTACATGGTGGCAAACTGCAGGCCTGGAAGGGAGTTGGGGTGGCGGGGTCCTGGTGTCCAGCACGGTTTGGTGATGTACCTGCTCTTGACATAAACCACTAAACCTAGTAATTCACTGTTGAATTGATTCAGGTATGTTTGAGTAGGAAAACCACAAAATCGTGCTGGACTCCGGCGCTCCAGGACTGGAGTCCAGCATCCCATGGCATCACTCCATGGAGTTCTTTTTTGGAATCACCTTTATCCTTTTATAAGTAAAGAACCCATCTCTTTGTGAAGCACTTAAGTGGGCACTAATAAAGGGACATATTGAAATGCTTTGTTTTCCACTTCATGCTAAGCTTAACTTATCGTCTCTCTAGACATGAGCACTGGCTTGGGATTGTTAGGTATGCTGTATTTAACTCTCTATTCTTCTTTCTAGGTATCAGCACCGGCCCTTGTTTGGACAGTGTTTGAGCTCAAGGGTAGTTTAGACTCGAACTTTCTTGTACTAGCTAGGAAACATTTTCCGGCTGAACACTAGGCACGGTTGTAAGTCGCTCTGGATAAGAGCGTCTGCTAAATGCCGTAAATATAAATGTAAATACTGTGAACCAACAACAACCCAGAAGTTTCTCACATGGATATTGTCTTGGATGTAGGCTTCTAGGAAATATATTTGTTGGTTTAGAGGTTTTTTTAACCATTATTTGCATAATGGTTAAGTCACTCAGAGTGCTTTAACGTGAAGTGTTCTATTTTAAGAGGAACTAGAGTTAGGAGTGTTTACAGTGGTGGTGGTGAACCAGAGGTTTGAAGTCTTTAATGTCTTTAAAAGCTACACCATGGAAAGTATTTATTAAAAAATGTATTACTTCAGATTTCCTACCATTTTGCAGCTGTCCACATGATAGCCTATATACAAATGCAGAAATAAGTTAATTGGTCATATTGGAATGTAATAGCTGCATTTGTACTGTAGACATTACAGTCACTATTTGAGATATTGATGAACAGAACAAGATACAGAGCAGCAATGATTTTTGAGATATAGCAAAGTCGTATGGTGGGACACTGTCATTGGTTACATAGATCATACGAATTCATCTGGTCAGGAAGCCGGCTGCACTGAAGAAATGCTGCTAGCTGAAATGCTGCAGATTGATCTGCAATGCTGGTGTGTTTACTCTACTGATGATTCTACCAAGTCTATATTCAGGTCCACTTTGACTTAATTTGTCTGTAGTCATTTTCTGATCCTATAGGACAGGAGCTAGCATGATGTTTTGTTAGGTGTGTAGAACCCTGAGCTGCTCAGCCTGTATCCTCAGCCTTCTCCCCATTTTGCTGTGTTCCTAGCCTCTTGCTTTGCTTGCAGCAGCTCTGTCTAATGGAGATTATCCACATCCATGTGAAAGAATGGCGCTGAGTCTTCCCCCTCCCACCCACTGTGACCTAATTTGGTTGGTAATGAGCGCAGGAGATGCAGCACCTCCTCATGACTGGAGCTCATGAATAGGAGCAGGCCTGCTGGATGCTGGGGGTTTTCCTTGTGTAGGAAAAGCTTCAGGCGAGGAAGGGCAGGTGATTTGAGGTTATCGGTATGGCTTTTTATGATGTTAGTGTAGGTTGTGTACAGCACGGGTATCTCGCAGAGGTTTGTGGAACAGCTTAAATCCATCCTCGTATATTGCTTCTTTACTGAAACAACAAATAGACCTAGCGAATATCCTTAAAAATGGTTCTTGGCTTGGACGTATGGTTCGTATAAGGTTCTTCGCACTTTGCACCAAAACATCTATATTTTTAGTTTGAAGCAGGAAAAAACAGGTTGCTGGGTGGTTATTAGCTTGGATGTATAGTTCTAGAGTATAAAAACAACTTTTACATTACATGGAGGTTCTTGAAGGTGTTTTGTACCGCACTTGAAGAAACATCCATTGACATCCAGTGAAAAGTGGTTCTTCTATGGCATTGGTCCAAAGAACCATTTTGGCACTTCTATCATTTAGTGAATGTTGCAAAAAGTTAATGGTTGATGAGCGGTTGTTAGCTTGGACATCTGCTTCTGGGAACTAGATTAAACTGGTGTAGAACATCTTACATTCTGAAGAGGTTCTTGAAGTTTTTAAAAGGTTCTTCACATTCACAGACCACTCATAGGAATGCCTCTTTGAGAAAACATCCATCCAAAGGATCTTTAGGGAGAAGTGGTTCCTTAAGAACCAAATAGAAGTTCCTGGCTGATTCTTGGCTTTGATGGATAGTTCTAGAAAAGGAAAATGTTTAATCAGTGGTGGAGGTTCATAAAGCCTGTAAAATGTTCTTTGTGCTCACAAATCACTCACCAAAATGCTTCTTTGGAGAACCTTCCAATGAAAGGACGCTTAGGGAAAAGTGGTCCCTCTATGAGAGTGCTCAAAAGAACCCATTTTGACACCTTTATGTTTAAGGATGAAGCACAAAACAAAACATTCCTTAATAGATTTCCGCTTAGAAGTATGGTTTTAAGAAAACATCTGAATTACTGTTGAACTATTACATTATGTGGAAGTTACTCACGCTTTAAATATGTTAGAATATGCAGAAAAGAGGTTCTCTTATAGTATCGCTCCACAGAACCCTTTTTGTTGCCTTTATCGTGGTGTCTGTATCAAAGATCAGCTTGAGTAGGAGTAAAAAGTATCACATAAAAAAAACCTCTTCAATTACTGAAAACTCCTTTGGAGCTTCTTAGTACATTCAGCATCAATCAGCATGTGAACTGAAGTTTGTTAGGTGCTATTCTTCGCTTTTTAGTATCCTTTGGTCTGAAATAAAAAGCTCTTGAGAGGAACAACCGGAAAGTAGTTCATGTACTCAACGTTAGTGGTTACAATGAAACTGAGTAAAAAACAGATTCCTTTACCTTTGAGTTCTGTTAGAGGACACATATCTCTGACAACAGAGCACATACAACCTCAAACTGTTCCACTCCTAACGAACATGGGATCTCCAGGGATCTCCACATACAGTCTTACAAAAAAGCTTTATACATAGTACCAGAAACAGGTTATATGGTTTGTAACAACATCAGCATTTTAAGTTATTTAAGAACCATCTACTTCTCTATGATAGTATATGTATGTAATGTAAAGAACACTTTACATTAAGTGTTGACTAACTAACATGACGTAATACATTCGTTCACTTGAAGTAACACATCAACAGTGGTTGCAATGCTTTACTAATGTTAAGTAAACATGTAACAACTACAGCTGTCACATGTTTACTTAACATTAGTTAGCCATTGTTAATGTATTATTTCATGTTAATTTGTGAACACTTAATGTAAAGTGTTTTTACATTAATTTAACAATTTAACAACGCAAAGAACCAAATGGTTTGCGCTGTCAAGGTTCTATAGGGCGATATAAGCTTTTCCTTGTACTAAAGAACCTTTGGAGAACTCCCGTTTTAAGCTTGTAGTTCTTATAGGCACGGTGCTCATCTTGCTACCAATTAATTCTTCTAAAAACCTGATGAAGTTCCTCACATCCTGCTAAAACTGGAGATGCTCAGCTAGCCTTAATTCATACGGAGTCATACGTCCAATCCAGTCCTCATATCTGGGTGTGAACACATTTTTCCAGTTTCTCAGTAAAACTGGCTGCTTTCATGAAATTTGTCAAAGCTGCTTCTTTAAAGTGCCATCCATAGAAAGTATCTTTTTGGTAAAATGCTTCTTCTATGGCACCGCTGAACCAGCCATGGCTCTGAACCAGCTTTTGTTTTTCTTGGTAAAAATGAACTTTTACTTTGTACAAGGTTCTTGAAGCTTTTTAAAGGTTGTACACTGCACGCAGACATGCTGCTTTGAAGAAACATCCTTGGTTCTTCTATGGCTTTACTCCAAAGAACCATTTTTTGGCACCTTAATTTTTTACCATAGCAAAAGCTAATACTTCCTGGGTGGCTCTTGGTTCAGACATACAGTTCTCAAGAATTGAATTGGTGTAGGACTATTACCTTGCAAAGAGGTTCTTCACAGATCAACACAAAAAAGCTTCTTGGTCTGTGGAACTATGGCTACTCAAACCATTTGGTTGGTGGCAGTAAAATTCTGCTTGCATTAATGAAATTTGCCAAAGCTGAGCCAAACTGTGGCATTGTACACTCATAAGGTAGGACAGATATGTAACCAAGAAACCAAAACCACACGGTAAAAAGTGGTTTATTGGTTCAACCTAAAGAAATTTGTCTAATTTTTTACAAGCAAATGAATTAGGTTTATTTCACCTATACAAAAAGGACTATGAACAAACGATTCTTTCAATCAAAGTCATTTTTTGAGTTAAGTGAAACTTATTCAATTGCTTGTAACAAACTGAGTAATTTTTCGGGTTACACTTTTTACAGTGCATGGCGAATTTGAATTGGCTGGTCTATACTGTTTAATCATTCCACCATTTAAGCTCATAATGATAGTCTCGCAGTAGATACCAGGGAACTCTCCAACAATCTCCAACAATCTCCAACATCTCCAACAATCATTGCTTTGTATTAGTCACCATTTTGACTATCTGTGAATTGTTTCATAACATGTAAATGAGTGAAAGTCCCTTAGAAAAGGAATGTATACTCTGTGCAATCAGTCAGTCAAACAGTGGTGACTTTCTTCAGAAGACCAGACCATTGTGGGGATTTCGGTATTAGATGCTCCACTGTTAGGTGGCCTAATACATCCAGGCCCCACACAGTGCATGCAGCATGTGCCATTCATATGCGTACTGCATTGTTATGGGGACAGAATGCGTGTGCGTAACCTTTTCACATTGTTATCCTGCTCTTCCTCAGGTAGAGAAGGCCCAGGCCCATATACAGGCCCTTTTCCCCTCCTACACGGCCGGGGTCAAATGTGCATGTTGAGGCACCTGGTCCAGCAACCCCTCTCACACTGTGCCGGTAAATGTCAGCGGAACACGCTAAAAGAGAAGATCATTACAGCCTTTTCTCACTCGACAGCTCCCCTGCCCTGCTCTATCTTTTGTCTGGTAATTAAAGACAGCAGAAAGAAAATGTAATTTATGAGGCCATTACCAGCACAGAGACACACAGCAGTGACCGGCGATGACTGTATGAACACCCCCGCCAATCTCCACTTTCACCTCTTTTCACAATTCCACACTTAACTGACTTAGCTAATTCACCTATTGTCTTTATTCACTGGTTTAAGTAGGTTTATGGGCTGCTTTTCTGGCCACAGATTAAGCCTTGTCCCTACACTGAAAAGGATTTTCAATGGAGGACTCCCCGGCAGTGCAATTTAGTCCAAGGCTAGGCTTAATCTGTAACCAGAAAGCCAACCCTAAAGGTTTAACATTTGGTTCTTCCTAGCATGAGGGTGTGTTCCGACTGTGCTTCTGGTTCAGCAATGCAAGTAAACCCGCTTTCGTAGCCACAAGCTTCTATATAGTCACCAGCATAGGTTTACTGACGGCACTGTTAGAAATAAGGGTACCAGAAAGAGTTATTTGCAAGGTTTCCTAGAGAACATTACAATGGATACTTCTTTAGAGAACCATAATTGTAAATGAGGTATGTGAGCGAAAAGAACCCTTGGAAGAACCCTCACATTGGTACAGTAATAACCAGAATATGTACACTGACTACACTATTAGAAATAAGGTTATCAGAAAGAGTTATTTGCATGACGCAAGCATATTTCTTTTCCTAAACAACATTTCAATGGATGGTTCTTTAGAGAACTGTAGTTGTATATGAGGTATGTGAGTAAAAGAACCCTTGGAGAACCCTCACATTAGCAAAGTAGTAACCAAAATATGTTCACCGACTACACTATTAGAAATAAGGTTATTAGAAGGAGTTATTCACATGATTCAAGCACTTCTGGTTTCCTACTGAACATTTCAATGGATGATTCTTTAGAGAACCATAAATGTATGTGAGGTATATGAGTTAAAGAACCCTTGGAAGAACCCTCACATTGGTAAAGAGCCTTTACTTGATGTAAAGGATCTATATATCTTTGAGGTTCTTCACATTTACACATTTGATTTACAAACAAAGTTCTTTAGTGAAACAAAATGGTTCGTTTATACGGCATCACTCAAAGAACACTACGGCACCTTTTTAAAAGTGTCATCTTACTAAAAGAACAAAATGCAGAAGGTTCTCCATTATGGTGAAGTTGAAGAACGTTCTAGTTCCCTCTGTATGAGAAGTACCATGTGTTGGAACTTTTAATGCTTACGGAAAAAAACAAACCCTTTAGCACACTATTAAATGGAAACCAAAAAGGTTCTTTTGTGTGATGTCACAGACGAACCACTGTTACTGCCTTAAAGAACATTTCACTAATTGTTTTTCAGAATCATTTAATGTGAAAAACCTGTATTTTTAATTTAAAGAACCTGTGCATAAACATAAAAGGTGCCGTAAAGAGGTGCAATGCCATAGAAGCACTTATGGTGCCTTAAAGAACCATGTATGAAAGAGAGATTTGTGAGTGAGTGTAAGGAATGTTTACATAAAGTAAAGGACATTTGTGTAATTTAAAAGTACTTTTCTAAAATAACAATCTTCCTAGAAACTTTATATTAATTGTGTATTTTGGATATTAATATAGCATATCATCCAGGAACCCTTCACAGTACAATAGTCTAAAGTAATATTAGACATAAAGGTGCCAGCAAGAGCTCTTTGGATGATGCCACTGAACAGCCATTTCCTCAAGGACCATCCAGTGGAGGGTTCTTTGATGAACCACTTCAGTACATGTGAATGTGAGGAACATATATGAAGTTTAAAGAACCTGCACATGTAAAGGTTCTTGCAAAAACCCTCACACAGGCAAAGAACCTTTACATTATGTAAATGTTCTCTATATCTTTAAAATGCTTTTCCCCTTTTACGCATTTGATTTACAAACATAGTTCTTTAGGGAACTAAAATGTGTTCTCCGTTATGATGTGCATTGTGTATGGGTAGAACCTAAAAATTAATGCAGCAGATTATTCACTATGGTGAAGAACCATTTAACCATGCTCTGAAGCAAGTAAGCATTCTGAACGGTTGCCAAGGCTTAATATATAATCATTACTCTTTCTAAGGAACCACTCTAGAACCCCTTTGAATGGAATGAACCATGTGAAGGGCCTTTTTGTTGCTTCACATTAAAAAGAACACCTTTGTGTGATGCAACAGAAGAACTGCTATTAATTCTTTATAGAACCTTTCAATGATTTATCAAGAATCATTGAGTGTAAAGAACTTGCACATATACATGAAAAGGAACCACGAAGATGTCTTTGTCTGACATCGTAGAAGCGTGGAATATCATCCAAAGAACCCTTTACAGTTCCTTCATTTTTAGGAATGTAAGTGTAATGTTTTACCTGGAAATGTACATCTGAGCCAAGAACCATTTAGGAACATTAGGAATTTACAGGAGCGTTAATTTCTGTCCACATGGTGAAGATATATAACCATATACTCATTAGCAAAAGAGTAGTTACACACAGAAGGAATTAACCAATAGGAATGAAACTTGGTGGGTAGGTATGACATTGTGAGACATGCGAATGATTCAAGTTTCACGCTCGGCCATGCTTGTGAAGTAGGCAAGGACAGGCCTTATTGCTGTACCTGACTGACCCAACAGCCATGACTGTGGACGTTCAGCAAGCCGTGATGCCCTCCATGATTCACCCTGTTAGTGCCAGCACCATTGGCAGACGGCTGCACAACGCAGGACTACATGCACGCAGACCTTTACAATGACTGCCCTTAACACCACATCAACATCGCCAAAGACTTCAATAGTGTCACGCCAGACTGTCATGGAGTGACTCAGAATGGCAGCGGGTCATCTTCAGTCTTGGTGGAGACGACCAATGAATCCGTGTGTGGAGGCACCGTGGCCAGCGCCAAGATAGGGTTTGTTGTCAGGGGTCACATGTCCAGAAGGCCTGGTGTCACTCCACCTCCACCCCTACCACACAATCTGCAGGAGCTGTGTGAGAATATTCAAGCTACATGGGGTGGATTATCCCAGGACACCATTAGGAACCTCTACAACTCCATGCCGAAACGTCTGGCATGTTGCATCATACGCCATACTGAGAGACACTACTTCTGTCTGTGTGGCTCAATAAATATTACTGAGATCAGTCTAAATGTATCATAATTTATTGTTCCTGGTAACCTTTATCTTCCTTCCCAATAGCATTGCAATCCCACACTTCCTTCTGATGATGAGTATACATTCCATAAAGACTTGTTGGGTTATTTCTAATTATAGGCCCATCTATTGACATTATTAGTAATTCAGTGATAATTAGGATATGACCTCCACACTGATCTGCAATACATGAGGTAACTGTATGTATGACTGCAAGTATGGCCTACACCATCAGCCTTATCCTGCTCTCAGTACTGAACTACATTGCAGGTGAACATGTAGACTTTTATCACCTTTGGCCGGTAGTTGGAATGCAATCAGAGTGAGGAGACAGCAGGAGCATCTCCGCATGTTGCCCCGAGGTTGTAAACAAAGGTCAACAGCTCTCTTATTGTTTCTGCGCCACGCTTTATTCCCGCATATCTCTGTGATGTCACCTGCGAAGTGACAGATAAAGTGGTGCTCCAAATAACTGTTATTACGCTGGCCGTCCATGTCTGCTCGGTGGAGCTCGGCTGCTTGGCTTCACGCTGCAATTCTTCCAATGGGCTCGTTCACATGGCCTTACGGGAAACAATTTAATCGCAAGAAAATAACGCTCATCCCCTGCAGACTTTGCAATGCTGCGCAACCAGCTACCAACCGCTGCCCTGAAAACGCTCCATTCGGCCACGCTGTTCTGGCAGCATCAGCAAACGGAGTGAATGTAAAGCAAGAGGGAAATTTTCAGCTGCTGTGCATCCACCCCCATCCGCTCCAGCTCAGGGATTCAGGGGAGGATTTCAGTGGATCCTCCACAATGGCTCATGTAAACATCTATATTTGGGTTTAATTTGTGGGCCTACTGCGGCACCTGCGCATACAGGGATCTAGACGACCAACCAGGGCAACGCCAGTAGGATGTTTACCTGGGGATCAAACCGGAGATACATGCTCTAGTTGCATGCATTCCTGCACTGTAGCATGAATGAAGTGAATGAAGCATTATTTGTTTACTAAGAAATCCTTAAAAATCATGTAATGATGATCCCTATGGCTCAGTCATCAGGAGATTGTTCAGTTCTATCAGTCATCATTGCACCAAAGCACAAGCTATCATTTCTGGCCATATATGATGTTATTAATGCGGCGAGTAATAGATGAGCATATGTTTCTCCCTGATTACTATCCCGGTGACTTGCTGTCCCACTTGTCTGCCATCGCCCGACTGTCGGAATGAGAATATGTGCCTTGAGTTAATGCTGATTGCAGCAGCTGCCAACACGTGAATCTCCATGGCAACAATAATGGTCGCCTAGCAACCGTGTTCTTTTAGGGACACTGGAAGTGCCCAAAGGCTTTTACTAAAAATATATAAGAGTATGATGTTCCATTAATACTCCAGCTAGAACCTCACACCCCACTGCATACTCACCGCAGACGAGCCCCGACCATGGAGGAAAGGACTGAACATATCGTGTACCACTAAGTTTAGATATTTAATATATTTAACAATACATACAATATATATCACGATAACTCTATTATATATATATATATATATATATATATATATATATATATATATATAGCAGCTGCTGTTTACACTGTGTGAAAATTCCAAGATTATTGGACCAATAGAAATGATGACTGAACCAGCAAAATTACTTGGAAACAAGTCTGGTTCCATTGAATTAAATTATGTTTTTGACCTCTCCTGTAAAGTTGCTATTTTGGAAATACTTCTTTTTGTTTGGACAGTGAAGATATGTAAAACTATAACTGTATTTCATATATTGTCACTGTCCAAAGAAAAACATGTATCTCTGTGTTTGTTTTTTTAACTTCCAATTTTTACTTCTATGCATCATTTGAACACAGCAGCTGCTGTTTACACTGTGTGAACATTTCATGATGAATGGACCAACAGAAATGGCCCTAAACTGCTTGGAGAAAAGTCTCACTCCATTGACTTACATTAGAATGAAATGAGGGTTTTGGGCTCACCTGTAAAGTTACCGTTTTGGAGGCACTTGTTTTTCTTTGGACAGCGACGTTATGGTTTTCAGGTCTAGTGTGCCTTATATTTAAAAATAGGGCCAATGCTGGTGGGACGAGCATTGAGCTATTAATTTTTCAGTTTGAGATAAAAGCAAAAGACGTAGATTTAACAGAGAAGCCAGAACAAAACCTTGTATCTCCATTATTGTTGTTTTCCAGTTTTTACATACTTTAAAATAATCATTTTTATGATGAATGGACTGATCTGGTTTCTTTGAGTTACATTAAAAGTAAAGTGTGTTTTAAAAGTAAAGCTATCAATTTGGAGATGTTTTTATTGTCTTAAGAGCAGCAATATTTGACCTATACTATCAAATTTATCAGTATGTGATCTGTCTACTCATGGAACCAATGCATATAGATAGATAGATAGATAGATAGATAGATAGATAGAAGATTTAAAGAAGATAAAAAGAAGAAAATAAAAAAGATTTTCAGTATTTTTAAAACTAAGAGAAGGTCCCCTGAAAAGAGAAAGGAGGACACACACATTCTGCTTTTTTCCTGAAGAACATGACAGGAACTGACAGGCTGTTCTGTCTGCAAATAAAATTCAGGCTGTTGCAGTACTGTGTACACACTTAGGAAACAGGGCTCTTCATGTGGGTTCTTTAGTAAATAAAATGGTTCTGTATAGAACTGTGAACACCTAAAGAGCCCATGACATTGTAAAAGTGTTTTTCACATTAACGCAGAAGTTCTGTTCAATATGTAACATAAAAAGTGTTCTTCTATGGTTGCAAGCTTGATATTGTAACTACAGCAGAACCCCTGTTGGGTGCTACATAGTACCCTTTTTAAAAAGGTTCCCTATAAATCTGAAGAAACCTTTTACGATGTAAAGAAACCTTTAATCAAGTGTTCATGTTTATATACAGAATCATTGTATTTACTAAAAAACCCTTGAAGAACCATGTTCTTACAGTGTGTATGTACCACTATCATATGGCACGTATATGTGCATCTCATTTACAAATATTCTAATATACATACATGAAGTATATTTGGAAAAGAAGGAACATTGCTACAGTGTACTTCTGCCATAACGCTGTGGATAGGATTGGGCTTTGTGTCGTTGTCTAGGCCGCGTTCAGTGTGTTAGCACTTGGAGTAACTGAATCGTAGTGTGCAAGTGTCGGCCATCTTGGTGTGCACACACACACACACACATGCGTCCACGCACACACATCAGTATAGATCTTGCAGGCTCTTGCTCAGACCCAGGTGGCGTGTGCACACACTGTGGAACAAAGCATTCCATCAGCACCAGTGACATCACTGCAGTCAGCTCAGCTGGTTTTGCCTGCATTCTATAAATAGTGGGCCAAGGAGAAGTGGGGGGGGTGGGCGTGGGGGGGAGGCAAGCCCCACTAATGCAGAGAAATCTTTAACTCTCCTGACCCCATGCCTTCAAAGATATTGGCTTTTTGTCAAAGTAAACACGGCCCACTGCGTGCGGGCAATTCTGACGTGTGATGATTTCTCCCCGTCTGCTTGTGGCAGCATGGCCCTTCATTCTCATTCTACCAGCAACTGTTTTCAGGTTTATTGGTCGGATTATTATTCGATTGGTTCATAATGTGAATGGAAAGAAAATGCCTGCAGTGTCATTTTATATGTGTGCATTGAAAACAAACCATTACAGGGAATGAAGGAAAACCATGTAAAATAAAAAAAATGTAAAAACAATAAATAACAAGATGTGTATCCAGAATGTAAACTTTACAGGATGATGGAAAAAAAACATACTTTACTTTTAATGTAAGTCAATGGAACCAGACGTCATTTTGGGCCTTTCTTTTGGTCCATTCATCATGAAGCTTACACACAATGTAAAGGACAGACAGGTGCTTTCAAATTATCTTAAAAACTGTAACATGAGGTTTTTGTTCCGGCAACAGAGAATATAATAAATATTAATAGCTGCAAAATCTATAAATGTACAGGGCATTACACAGTAATTACACTCTCTCTCACTCACTCATCTTCTATCAGGTTTAGTCCTACTGGATTGCAGGGGGTGCTGGCGCATATCCCAGCTTTCAAAGGGCAGAAGGCAGGAAGCACCCTGGACAGGCACAGTAATCACAGAATACATTTTCATTTCTTTCATTTTCATGCACTTTCAGGGGACCATAATTAAATGAGGTAAATGAAACAAATCAGTGTGAACTTTAATAAAACAACAGTGATTGTAAGTACTTTGTTACAAATCCTAAACCACACTGTAAAAAGTGCAACTTTAAAAATTAATCTAATTTGTTACAAGCAATTGAATAAGTTTTACTCAACTCAGAAAATGACTTTGATTGAAAGCCTCGTTTGTTCAAAGTTCAAACCTTTTTCTAGGTTGAATAAATGTAATTCATTTGCTTGTAACAATTATAGTAATGTTTTAGGTGGGACCAATGAAGCACTTTTTACAGTGCAGATAGATTCAATGTAATGTACTGTAAAGAGATTTTAAGCCATTTTGGAGCATTTCTATCGGTCCAAAGATTGGACCACTGGTGCAATGTTTAAATGATGTAGTAAAATAAAGATCAACAAACATGGAGATGCATGTTTGTCTTTGGACACCGACGATAAGATACACATACTGTAAAAAGTGCAACCTAAAATAATAACCTAGGTTTGTTACAGGCAAATAAATAAGTTTCACTCAGCTCACAACTCACAAATTACTTTAACTGAAAGAATATTTGGTTCAAAGTCCTTTTTTTAGGTTGGATAAAGCCAATTCATTTCCTTGTAACAAACTGAAGTATTGGTTTTAGGTCAGGCCATCAAAACACTCTTTTCAGTGTATATACAGCAGTGTAATTGTATACTAATGCTAATTTCACTATTACTAATTCTGTAATAAAGTTATTAAAAGTTGTTTAAAAATTGTTATGTTGGTACATGCAAAACCATTATGTTGTACTATAGCTCACCATAGCTCAGTGTTGGTGGTGGTACAGAATGCCAATAACCCATATTTTTATATCTTCAAACGCTGATACATATTATTATGTATAATGTATAACGTATAACACATAGAAAACATCCACCTGGCTTAGTGCTACAGAGAAATGTAGCTAGAGCAGTCTAGCATCACCGAAACATTCTGCTGTTTTGGAGTACAAGTAAACAACATAACCCCATTTCCCAAATCCAAACATCTGTTAGATGCTGATCACTTCCTTAAGCAGTTGTCTGCTGATAGTGATATGAGTCATTATTGCTAATAATCACATGGCTCCTTTAACAGTGGTGTAATTTATCTCATTTATCCCTATCATGAAAGCAATAAGCGTTTATTGCCCTTACTGTTCGTACAATCACTGTAATGGCTTTTCGCTTTAATAAACACCAGCAAACAAATCTGGCCTCAAGTTGAGCCTGAGTCATGACTTAACGCAGGAGACATGCAGGTCACTGGTATTTGTAGATGCCTCTCATTTACCCATCATGCCATGCTGGGATTTGTTAAAAGAGCGCACCTGCTTGCAGGCTGATAACGCATACAGCAGCCATACAGTGGACAAGCCTAATTTCCACACACCACCCCCCTCCCCCTTCCCTATTGATCTCCACTCCATGGATAATGGCCACCGGCCCAGAGCGACTGGCTTATTATAGTCCTGCACGTTCTCCCCCTCTTTTTTCTTAAATTGTTCGGAGCATGTAAGCAGGACAATAGCGAGCACCCACCCCCCCACCCCAATCTCTGGCAGTGACGAGAGGACGCGTGCATGCCTGGCTGAAGCCCTGGGCTGCCTGGCACCGTGCCATCTCCGTCGTGTGCCCCCCTATGAGTCCATGCAACCCCGGCGGGGGCTCTCTCATGCAGAAGAGGGGTCGGGGTGTTACTGGCCAGCTGCCAGGATGTGTGTTGGAAAGCGTGTGTGTGTGTGTGTGAAGGATGGCATGGCTGCAGCTCCACAGGCTGGCAGCACTGAGGAGCATGAAGGCATTCAGCAGCGGCGGGCTTGAATGTGCTTTTGTCTCCGCGCATGGTGCCAGGCAGCCTCTAATGAGACGAGGCTTTGTGGCAGGCCTCTCGACATCAAGTGGGCTGGTAGGCTCATTAACCTGACGACGGCAAATAAAAGAGCCCCACACAAGAGACGCCATGATAGCATACTTAAGACTGTTGAAGCCCCTCTCGCAGGCTTTCGCCGCTGACGAAATTGGGGAGGCTGTGCATTTTCACGCAAATTCCGACTTACGTCTGGGTTTGATCACCCTTCGGTGGTGCTAGCAGTAGATCTGAAGCGTTGTACCTGTTCAAACAATAATTCTTTTATTTATTTGGAGGCTGCTTTAACTGTTTCTGTTTAGTTCACCTGTTAGCATTTTGCACTAGGAAGCTTTTACTCAAGGAATAGTTTGGTGACCCTGGTTTGGCCCTTGCTCCAAATGTAGTTGATGGGCCAAAAGATGTTTGTTGTCTGAAGTTTGCTTCTTTTGTTTTGTACTGGGCTGCTGTGGTTTCTGTCTACACCACATGTTTTAAACGTATATTGGGAATTCCACCAATTTTTCAGGACTTCAGGATATTTCAGTCCTCAAAATCGACAGTCATCCAGAGGGCTTTGGTGCAATTGGCTAATGCTACTTGTTCTAAAAAAAAGTTTTAAAGAAAATGTTTTAGTCTAATGTTCAAAGAGCTTAAGACTTTAGGTAGATGGCTCTCTTTAAACACTCAGTGTTATCTGAGCTAGTCTGTGAACCATATTTCATTTCCACACTATGCTGCCTACACTAAACATTTGACAGCTCGTCACTGTTAAAGTTTATTTTGTAATGTAGCCTGCTAGCTGATGGCTCAGTTAACTCAACATATAAGACAATCAGCCCTCTAGAGCACAGCGTTGCCTTCAGGCAACAGAATGTTTTCCTAACTCCCATGTCCTGTGCGACTGGACCATGATTGTAACCATCCAGAATTGTCAATAAAGTATAAGGAATAGTCCAATAAGGTCTGGGAGTCACTAGTAAGCATTATTTGAAGGCAGGACTTGCTTTTCTAACACATGGTCATAGGAGAATATGGTGTAAGAAGAAGGTAAGATTGTTTGGTATAGTATTCTTATTTAAAATGAAGTGAACTGTAAATAAAATATACGTGTGTACATATGAAGGTGTAAAAAAGCCTTTTGTCAGGTTTTATGAAGGTTTTTTTTTTTGCTTGGTTCAAAAATTCTGTTTTTCTTTGCCTCAGGGCAACATTGTGCGATAAGGGGTACTTTTTTGGGAGGTCTTTGCTCACAACGTTATTGGATGTTATCACATATTTCCACAAATGTGTCTTCTTGTAACACTATTTGACAGAAGTCGAACTCCTAAAATTTCAGCCTGAGGTAAAAAAACACAAACTGACTGAAGTAGGACCACCAACCTCAATTAATAAAACGGTAAATTAATAAAGCGTTTTGTTTCCCACCTAATGTATTCGAGTGTTAACTTTGCTACAATCATGTGCAATCACTACTGCAATG
This sequence comes from Semaprochilodus insignis, assembly GCA_034552555.1. Lineage (NCBI taxonomy): Eukaryota > Metazoa > Chordata > Actinopteri > Characiformes > Prochilodontidae > Semaprochilodus > Semaprochilodus insignis. Next base: position 5,592,053 of record CM067497.1, read on the forward strand.
CCTTTCAAAGCAGCATCAGGTTTGATAAGTATCAAATAACAAACCTTTTGTGGTAGGAAACAGTCAGATTTGATGGACAAAACAAAATGCCTTATGCAGTGGATGCTGCGTTTAAACGCAAGCATTAAAACAGCTTAAAACGACTGGCAATAGTACACAGCTTGGACAGCAACTAGTGCACTTTGTCAGCTAATCTAGCCGAAATTTTAGTTAATTTACAGATCACGGATGTTCTTAAACTGGTTAGCTCAGCGGGGGTAGTTGTGTTAGCTAACTAGCTTACATAGTATATGTACTTCTCAAGCTGTTTTCTGTAGCGCTTTAGTTTTGTTCTTCAATATGAAGATTTTCAACATTAAGCTTGGATTAGTTGAACATCTGTGCTTTGAGATGTATGATCATTTAGGATGCAATTTTCACAATGCTAATACATGCTAGCTGTATTAGCCTCATAGCTCCAATGCATAGAACAAGAATAAGAAAAAAGAATAACAAATTATCCCATATTAAAACAGTTATTTTTGTCTTATTCCCCTACTATCTGGCAGCATTCGTCTCCTGTCAGAAATAAACATTGTGCTTATTATATTTTTATCATCTCAGCGTGCACGGTAACAGAGCTGTTCGTGTTTATTGTCAGTGGGCTGCATAGATAGCAGAGCTACTCAGTATTAATGTTGGGGAATGTTAGAAAACACTTTTTCTGCAGGTCTTGCCTGACTGACTATGTCTGGAGTAAGGAGAAAATAGTGCTATTTGGCCACACTATTTCTTTAAATAGTAAAACTGGGATTTAAGAGTTTAGAAACCAGTTGGATTAGTTAGAATTGAAACACAGGAAGACATACAGTGTCCTGTGAAAGCGTTGCAACAGTGAAACAGCATGCAGGCAACACAAGCATACTTGAGGTTCCATGTAAACCTTCACCTTTAGTAAGAATTAGTATAATGTCGCTGTCAAAACCATAACCAGGCCCAACGTCATGGGGTCAATCAATAGGGCAAAAGCTCTCTGTGCTATCTTCATGCTCCACTAAAATTTATATTTTTGTATTTTAATGCTTCTAATTGTAAAGCTAACCTGTATGTTGGGTGTGCACACCTGATATAAAAGGATATTGATTAACATAATAGGGGTCGCATGCACCATTTTGTACTGGCTGTGTTATAGGGATCTGCTGTACATTGTGCACTGTAGAAAATGATTTAATGCAAAAGAAAGAAAGCACTGTATTCATCAAGTTCGAGTTCATTGAATTTCGAACAGTAAGTTAACAGTAGTGGTAATAACAAAAATAACTTATGTCAATAGTAGTTTTAATTTGAAGATCTTTGCTGTCCAAAGAAAACATGTATCTCAATTTGTGTTGATTTTTACTTTTATGCATCATTTGAACACAGCAGCTGCTGTTTACACTGTGTAGAAACATCATGATGAATGGACCAGGAATGGCCTAAAGCTGTTTGGAAAAAAAGTCTGGTTCCACTGACTTCCATTAAAATCAAATTAGGTTTTATACCTATTTAAAGTTCAATACCTATACCTATAAAGGTTATACCTATAATGTACATACATCTATAGGGTACTTTCTACTGGGAAGTGCCCTAGCCCCTGAATTTCTTTAGAAATAACATGTGAAAAATATTTCTTAATTTATTGTCTGTTAAAGTGGTGTTGATATATTTAAATCTATCATGGCCATAATTTTTTAAAATTTTTGAAAAAACTTTTTTAATGTTACTACCAGAAAGCTGCTGTCTGTAAGCAGGGCCACATTTTAGAGCAGGAAGTGAGACTATGTCCCTGTCCGTCATGGCCACATAGTGAGCAAGCAGAACCCACTGTTTTGAAGCAAATGTACCTCAAAGTCTGAAAATCGGTGTGTTACATTAAAAACTGTCACTACTGAAACCGAAACACGCGTTTCCTCCAATTAAGTAAACTGTTTTGTAATGAATAACATTATGCTCATATGTGTGTACATGTACTTGCTAGATTGCTCTGCTCAAAATTAACCTAAATTGTCACTACGGAAACACATTTGGATTGTTTCAGTAGGTGCAAAACATATGTTGAATCAAATGAACCAAATTAAACATGATTAAGAGATACGGTCACTCAAGGCAAAAGGATTCTAGTCTAAAGTCCTAGTCCATTCTAACCCAAGTTCTTCTGTACGTTCATTCAAACACAGTGCATATCATTGCCGTTCAAAGAAAACGAGTATCTCCAAAATGGTCACTTTATAGGAGAGGCCAAAAAACCTAATCTAGTTTGAATGTAAGTTTTTTACAAGCAGTTTTGGGCCATTTCTGTTGGTCCACTCGCCATGAAATTTTCACACAGTGTAAAACATTCACACTGTGTTCAAATGATGCATATAATTAAAATGGACAAAAATGGAAATACATGTTTTTCTTTGGACAGTGACAATATGTGATGCATAGCAAATCTATCTGCTCACCATGTGGTCATGAGGGACAGGGATGTAGTTTCACATCCTGCTCTAAAACTGTGCCTCCGCCTACAGACAGCATTCTGGTAGTAACATGAAAACATATATGTCATATATATGTGGTCTCTGTCCAAGGAAAAATATGAATCTCCAAAATGGAACTTTACAAGAGAGGCCAAAAACCCAAGCTAGTGTGAAAGTAAGTCAATGGAACCAGACTTTTTTCCCAAGCCGTTTTGGGCCATTTCTGTTGGTCCATTCATCATGAAATTTTCATAGAGTGTAAACAGCAGCTGCTGTGCTCAAATGATGCATAAAGGTAAACACTGACAAAAATGGAGATACATGTTTTTGTTTGCACAGTCCCAATACATGATGCACAGCAGTGTGTCTGTCCTGCACTTTCCATTAACCTACTAGTTTCTTTGTCTCCTCATGAAGCTTTGCTTGTGTTCGGCATGGCGTACGCCTACTCTTCTACTTTTAGAGCGAGGCCCGGTGCTAAGTCTGCCAACAAAGACTGCTGGCATGAAGAAATTGATATTTTGGGAGAAGAATTGGCTAAAGCATTTAATGGCCTCACACTTCTCCTGTGACAGAAGTTGTCCAATCAGTGGCGATGCAGTGAAGTCTGTTGTTCTGGCCGAGCAGAACAGCGCGCCTCTTTGTATGATTTGGCGCGCGCGTCATTATTGTTTCCTGAGTCCGCTTTCAGGAAGGTGTTACTAAACTAGCGTGCGGTGGCGCGCGCTCGCCCTGGGTGCGGTGTAAACGTCGCGCGCGCTTGATTGATGGCGTTCATAATTGCTGAAGCGTTTGATCAGGTGGCTCATATGCAGATTGCGTTAATTAGATATTCACCATTGGCCATGTTCGCCTATCCCTCCACTCTTTATATGCTGCTTAATTTGATTTAGATTGTAAATTACGTTACGTTGCCTTTTTTTCCAAACAGAGAGAAAAAATAAACTCCCGTATGTTGCAGCACAAATGAGGGAAATGCCCTTTTCTTCCTGTGGAGGTGGGGGATGGGGGGAAAAGAGGAGAAAGGAATGGAATATTCGCATGAACATCAAAGAGGTGAGTGCATGTGACATTGACAAATTGCGAATGAGGCTCCATTAATTAAGCGGGTTCACTAATGTGAGCTTAAATGGAATTTACTGTTGCATTATTGATTCGCGGCTGCGAGAATTATCTTGCGAGATGCACGTGGAAGTTATGGTGGGGCTGGGGCGACCCCCGCTCGGGATTTGTCAGGGTGGATGAGTGTTCGTGCATGTGTGCGTGTGTGTGAGAGAGGGAGAGAGAGCCATGATCTGGGCCTGAGGACGTGGCCGTCCCCGTTTATCTTCCGTGGAAGAGCCTGCGTGCTGGAGCGCGCGGGGTGGAGGGGGTGATGGGGGTCTGCCTTTGTTTGCATTTAAACTGCAGATAACAAGGAGGCCTCGGCGTGCGCGCGCCTGAGAGAGATCACCGGCTGCTCGTGCTGCCGAGCTGAACGCTGAATTACAGAGGTGCGCTGTCTACACATGGCTGATGTTGTGGCGCACACACGTTGTTGTCCGCTCCCTCTCATTTTTTAGCCTCCCCCGCTTTTTGTCCTCTGTCGCAGAGAAAATGCTGACGGAAGAGTCTATCTGTCTGTATGGGTTCTTTGCTATAACCACATGCAAAATATACATTTTCTTTTTTGACATAAAGCTCTCTATTTCTTTATGGACGCTGGCAGATGTATGCATCGTCTTGATGGCCGGGGCTAGATTACACTGGCCCTTCTACATAAATTGTTCGCTATCAAAGCTAGGCTAGGCTACATTGTTTATCTTCTCTATATCATAACTTAGCAAGCTAACGTTAGCTCCAGACACAAGCTAGTTAGCTAGCTATGCAATGTTTCCTCATTTTAACAAAAACAGTAACTGCCTTTTTTAATTAATGACGGACTTTCTTGCTTCTCTAAACAAAAAAGCTAGCAAAAGCACAGATAAAGTATTAGGCTACATTGTTTGTGCCTGCTTCGTATCAAAACAAAGCTAGCTAACGTTAGCTCCAGACACCAAGATAGTCTGCTAGCTATGTGATGTTTTTTTATCTTATATACACCAATGTTTCAGCTATGTTTCTGCCATTGCCCTTTTATTAAAAACACACTTTCTTGTTTCACTGAGTAACTAGCAAAGGCACAAATAAAGCATTAGGCTACATTGTTGCCTGCTCTGTACCAAAACCTTGCTAACTTATCCATCAAACTAGCTAGCTATGTGATGTTCTTATTAGCATTGTTTTACTTTAAGCTATTGATGTTTTATATTTATCAAAAACATGTTTACTTGTTACACTGAGACACTAGCACAAATAAAGTGTTGGCATAGGATACAGCGTTTATGCCTGCTTCGTACCAAAACATAGCTAGCTAACGTCCGCTCCAGCCACCAAGCTAGTTACCTATGTGATGTTTTTATCTTATTTGCAATGTTTTAGCTAAACGATGAATGGTATTTTCTTTTCATTAATGATACTCTTTTTTGTTTATGAGAAATTACAAAAAGCAAAAACAAAAGGCCAGGCTATGCTACACAGTTCATACCTGCTCCCCTACATATCTAGGTTAGCTCATATTAGCAGAAGCCTGCATAGCGAAGGTTTGATTGACTTTTCAGTTGGAAGGATGTTTCCCTTAATTATTGACTTTGTTTAATCTTATTTAATCGAGAAATTAACGAAATCAAATATATAAATCTACACCAAATATAGGATCCTTACATAGAAAGTTAGATACGAATGTTTTTAGGTTGTTTGTGTTCAGTGTGTTTGTCTGCACTAAAACAGCTTGATGAACTCAATTTTCTGTAAACTGTAAAAAAAAAAAAAAAATTGAAATTATGTTCCGTGTTATGTTACATATAACTTGGTGCCTTCACAGATGTCCAGGTTACTCGCTAATACACCCCCATACCACGACAGTCTAGCACCTTCACTCTCTGATTACACAGTCGTGCTGTTGTAACAAGTGCTGAATGTTTCTTGGTGTTGTCGTGTTGAAATAAGCACTTATGTCCCTGAAAAAGACAAAGTCCAGAAGGCAGCATCCCAGATAGCACACATATAATGGTCTGCTAAGGTCACCACGCCGCTGACAATTTACCACTGCTGGTTTATCCTTGGACCACCCAGATTATTGCCTTGCATAAAAGATCTTCATCTTCTCAAACAGATTTTAGCCTTTAATAAATGAGCAGGTCTGCTATGAAATGATTTAGTTGAAAAATGTTGTTGCTGAAACTAAAAATTCTTTACTAAACTATTTCACAAAGGATAACAAAGATGAGTGTTTGGTGTAAATTCATAGATGTGCAGGTTACTTACTGATACACCCCCCATATCCTGACAGACCCTAGAAGTTGGCTCTGACTTGTCAGACCACAATACACATTTCCACTGTGCACCCAGTTCACTTCAGAGGAGTCCAACTTTTATATTTTCCTTTTTGCCCAATATGTTTTTCCTGTTCTACTCTCCTGTGGTTCAGGTCCTCTCATCTGTTAAACCATGGGCCGAACCAGTTTTTGGACCGGAGAGGCTGGAAAGTTTAAACTACTCTCATGAATAAAACATAATTTCTGGGTTTGCTATTGTCTGAGCATCATGTTGTTTCTGTTTCATCTGCTGCACAGACAGCATTACAATTATTCATACATTCCACTGGAATTTTTGTGGGCCCCCCACCAGTCGTGGTCACCTAGAATAAGCTTCACCTTTCACAGTACCAGTGATGGCCCTGGTCGTGTTTGTGTGATCTGTGCTGCATGCTAACCCAGACCCATGCCATATTTGATTCTACTTACATATCATTATTATATTAACCAGCATTTCTGCTATGTATATACACAGGCCCCTGACATCTTTGCATCATTCCCAAGGGCAAGATGGAGGAGAGAAGTCTGTCCTTACGTCCCAGCAGGACCAGAAGGGTTGAAGAGCAGGACCTCTGGAGGAGTTAATACGTGGCTGTTTGTCAGAATAGCAGTCCTCGATGAATCGCATTTTATTGACAGGTACACAAATGCACCGAGGGCCATTGCTCCAACTCAATAAAAGTGAACGATGGCCTCTCGGTGATGCTAGTTCTTCTAATTTCCTGTAATAGACCTTTGCAGACTTTGGGATTATGCTGAAGCTGGAGCGGTCACTTTTAGGAGCCCACTAAGTGCGGCCGCTCTGCGTTATCGTGTTGGTGCCCAGATTCGAAGTGATTCAGAGCCTACAGCTTCCCCGCTGTAGTGCAGAGATTACAATCTCTGACAAAGACAAGGCATAAATCAACCTGCCATCACAACCTGCTACCAATAAGGCTCGGTTCAGAAAAGCCCTTTATCTGTGGCAAATGTGTTCTGGCTCATTTTACTGTGCATATATACTTTGTTGACATTTAGGGTCAGCACGTACAGAAAACACTCATTTTATTGATTCTAACCCCTTGAACTTCAACATTTCCCAGTCCATTTCTGTATCAGTTTCAAAGTACTTACCAACGAGAAGACCTAATGATTTCTGGGACCTTAAAAAAATCACTCATCATCAAAAGAAGAGCTGCACCCAGAAGAAGTGTGGGATTGCAAGGCTATAGACTGATATGAGCAATATTTATTAAGCTACACATACAGAAGCAGTGTCTCTCAGTATGGTGTCGGGCTGTCATGTTTGCTTACGCAACATGCCAGACGTCTCAGCATGGAGTTTCAATATTCTCACACAGTACCTGCAGATGTTGTGGTAGGGGTGGAGGTGGAGTGACACGTGACGCGTGGCAACAAACCGTTCATCATGGCACTGACCACGGTGCCTCCTCACACGGATTCATTGGTCGCCTCCACCAAGACAGAAGTGGGACTCGTTACTGAAGATGACCCGCTGCCATTCTGAGTCACTCAATGACAGTCTGGCACGACACCATTGCAGTCATGTTAAGGCCAGTTGTCGTAAAGGTTTGCGTGCATGTAGACCTGCATCATGTAGCCATCTGCCAATGGTGCTGGCACTAGCAGGATGACTCATGGAGGGCATCACTTCTAGCTGCATGTCTGCAATCGTGGCTGTTGGGTCAGTCAGGTACAGCGATAAGGCCCATCCTTGCTTATGTCACATGTGCAGCTGAGCGCGAAACTTTAATCATTTGCATGTCTCATGATGTCAAACCTACCCGCCAAGTTTCATTCCTGTCGGTTGATTCCTTCTGGGTGCAGCTATTTGTGTAGCTATTCTTTTGTCATTACAAAGAGATGATCTATTAAATCTAGAAACCCTCTAAAATCTAGGCTTACTGTTTAATTGTTAATGTTAAGACTTATTCTCTAAAACTTAAGATTTATTCACTGACCATGAGGAAACTAATATGTATGCTGTTATCCGAGTAGGGACTTTAAATGTGGGTCTTTTAGCATTTAAGGGGTTAATATCTGTTTACTCAGCATACCTGCACTGCACTGAATTGACTTCATTCAGACATGTACATCATTTCCACATGAATAAAGTGTGTTGCATTAACACAACCACTGTGAAAAGCAAATCGCTGGGAGTCAGAACTGTTCTGGTGTGATGTAGTTACTTCATGTGGAACTGATGGACACGTTTGAATGCAGTGAACTGGGTGAACGCGTGACTTTCTCACAGCCGTGTTTTCAGCAGTAAATGAACAGCCTGCTTGTGGTGAATTATCAGTATCTGCTGGAGGTGGCTAAAAATACGAGGCCATTTCTCTTAGGGTTAGAGCGGGATATTAATGCAGTGTGTGTCCGTCCCCTCAGCAGCCGGGGCGGAGCGGTGCAGCTGCAGAGCCGCATTGAGGCCCGCTGGACCCCAGAGCCCAACAGCAAACTGTTTTTCTTCGGCCCTGGAGTGCAGTGACAGCGGACCCCTGGGGGCCACTCTGCCATCTGTACAAGTACATGCTCCTCCACTCCCTCTCTCTTTCTTTCTGTGTCTCTCCCCCCTCTCTCTCTTTCCTTCTATCTTCCTTTTTCTTTTTACCTCTCTCTGTCTCTCCTGCTCTCTCTCTTACCTGCTGTCTTTTCTTGTCTGTCCTTTCTGTTTACCTCTCTGTCTCTCTTGCACTCTCTCTCTCTCTTCCCCTCTGTTCTTTTTGGTCTTCCTTTCTCTCTTTACCCCTTTGTCTCTCTCTGACTCTTTTTGTTGTTTCTTCTTTCTCTCTTTTTCTTTTCTGTTTCTCTCTCATAATTTTCCTTACTCTCATTCCCATCTCTTTCTGTCTCTTTCTTTCTCTTTGTCTCTCCGTTTATTTCTCCATGTCTCTTGTCTCTCTCTCCAATGTCTCTTTCTCTTTTTCCTGTCTTTCTCTTTGTTGACCTTTTTCTCTTTCTCTCTCTCTATCTGTGTCTTTCTCTTTCTTTGTCTTTCTTTCTCTCTATTTATCTTTCCATCTTTATCTCTCTCCCATCCTCTCTCTCTCTCTCTCTCTCTCTCTCTCTCTCTTATCACTCCCTATCCACCTGTGTTCTTTCTATGTCTCTCTAACCTTTCTCTCCTTAGTCTGTATATTGTCCTCTCTCTCTCTCTCTCTCTCTCTCTCTCTCTCT
>CM067497.1:5610770-5629065 GCA_034552555.1 Semaprochilodus insignis
ATTTATATATATATATATATATATATATATATATATATATATATATATGTATGCTCACATATCCTGGTTTATTATTTCTGTATGGGTGCTGGTTCACATGCTCAGCAGGCATGTTTTGTGTGAATTACATGTGTGTGCCTTGCTCTCCTTTCGCTCCAGGACATCCTAAAATGAATCTTACTGAGCTGTGCCATATCACACCTTAAAGCAATACTCCAGCATTCACTCCACCTAGACTCTATTTACTGCACCTGTAGCATATCGATAATTATTTCACCAAATGCTTCAAAATGCTCACATAATTCAGTGCTTAACATGTAAACAAGGCCATTTAGAGTGGCCTGATGTGAAATACCTAGCTTTATGGAAATACCCCAGCTAGAAATGATTTGTTCTAAAAACGTTCTGAGAATATGCAACGTAATGTTCCATTAATGTTTTCAGCGGGAAGTTTTCTTTTGGACCAAAAGAAAACATTCTCCACATCCATAAAACATCTTCCGAATGTTGAGAATGAGAATGTTCTTCTTCTGTTATCATGTTATCAACATAATCTGTAGCCCTGACAACATCCTCCAAACATCCTCTGAACGTTGCAGTTAAAGCATTCTGTCTTAGTTAACATTTAACCTTATATGACCATTATCTGACATAATAAACATCTTTAAAACATTCTTTGAACATCAGACTAGAACAGTTTCTTTAAAACTTTTATTAGAACTTGTAGGTAGCGTTAGCCAAGGTTCTGGGAACAATCCCTGCAGTCTGGGATAGTTTCTGAAGGGTCCATAGTGGTGATGATAGTAACCAGATGTCCAAGTTTAATATGTCTACAATGCTTTTATATACCTTATATACCTTATATATGGTCCCCAGAGCACCAGCATTTATGTTTGCATTCAGACACGTGTAGGTTCACTGGTGGGTTTGCATAGTAATTAAAATGGCTGTAATTATGTTGGAAACATGGTGACCCTTGGTTCCTATCACCACCACTGTAAAGAAGTGCGCTTATTAGTTATTCCATATGCATAAAACGCACCATTTTCCAATTGAACCACTCCAAATGACTTTGTATGCAAATGGTTTGCCATCATATATCAGTTTATATATATATGATATATGATAGAAGTGCTTCAGTTTCTGCCCATTGACTTCTATTATGAGCACATTTTGAGCTATCAGGCTTTTTGCTCTTTAACACAGTACGAGGAAATTACTGCCCCCCGTTATCTACTGTAGGCTACAGATGTAGCACATAGACACCACTTTGAAAAACACCGGACTAACACTTCTAACCTGCTCCATGTACTCTGCTTTATCAAACATGCGCATTTACCAGCATGCATGCAAGCATTTTGTCAGCTTTCATCCCCGCAGACTTTGTTGCACTGCAGAGAGTTTGCAGTGTCAGGATTTATTTACCTAGAGCTCGGAAACTGTTTTCATGTCCTAAACAAGTTGTAATCTAGCTGTCAGCTTGTACCGCAGCACCTGACAACTCCTTTGTGGGACGGGGTAGGACATAAAGTACAGGTGCTTTGCGGATGAGTAAAACACCCACAATTACGCAAAACTCTACAATCCAGGGCAGAAATATGACCCCACCCCCATGAGCACAAGTCTACATCCCCTGTATTTATACAGCGCCGTGCACCCCAGCTCAGCTCCTGGTGGCGAAAAGTCAACAAATGCCAATAGCAAGTGTTTTCGTCTCTAGATGTTTCAGACAGCAATTATCCAAGGTACTTGTGTTCTTTCAGATTAGAGGTTGTGCGCCAAATCAGTGCCTGTCCCTGCCAGAATGGCTCCATTAAAAAAAAAAAAAGGCAAATGAGCTGGAAACTGTATTAGAGCAGTTTTTTTTCTTTTTCTGGACCTCCGCTAATCACCTCGCATTATCTCGCGAGTGGCCTAGTGCTATCTAAATAGAGACCAAAGCTGGAAACCCCTTGAAATCAAATAATGCGGCATTAAACTGTGAAAGGTACTGACCTTTAATTAGAAGCAGCTGATAAGGCCAACTTTTCTTGGGTTTTGTCACGAAATGTCAGCTCTGTGTCTTATTATGACAGGAAGGATTTATGTTTCTTTCTCTTTCGCTGTTTGATCTGCTGCATAACCGCACTATAATTAGCCGCATCACCGAAGGCTTGTTTTCTCTGTGTCACTGTGCATAAAAAAGTGTGTGGCCCCTTTAAGTGACAAACAGTGGTTGAGATGTATATAGGCTATATGGCCAAAAGTATGCGGACACCCCTCCTAGTTGTTCAGCTGTTTCAGTTCCACTTATTGCTGTATGAATTCAGCCACAAGCTCTACAGCACACTGGTTCATACTTAAGAGCTCAGTGACTTCATACGTAGCAATATCATAGGATTGCCACAGGCCCAGTTCATGCAATTACTGCTCTGCTAGAGCTGCCCTAGTCAACCGTAGGTGTTATTATTGTGAAATGGCGGCAACTTGGAGAAACAACAGTTCATTCACGAAGCGGTAGGCCATGCAAACCAAGTGTTGACGCACATGGCGTACAAATGTCACCAATGCTCTGTTGCATTAACACATAAACTGTGTGGCTGAGCAGCTGCACACAACCCTAAGATCATTATGTGCAATGCCAAACATCAGTTGGAGTGGTGTGAAGCACACCATTACTGGACTCTAGAGCAGTGGAAATGTGTGCTCTGGAGTGACCAGTCATGCTTCACCCTGAAGATTCCGCTACCTACCAGAAAGCATAGTGCCAAATATGTTCGGTGAAGTAGGGATAGTGATGATCTGGGGCTGTTTTTCAGGGTTTGGGCCCCATAGTTCCAGTGAAGAGTGATGGTAATGTTACAGTGTACAAAGACACTTTAGACAATTATATGCCTCCAACTTTGTGGCCATAGTGAGTGAGGAGGACTCTTTCCTGTTCCAGCAGGACTATGAAGGAAGCAAAGTCCATAAAGACATGGTTTGAGTGCTTTGGTGTGGAGGAACCCCCGTGGCCTGCAAAGAGCTCTGAAACTGGAAGGTTTATTGCAGGCCAGGCCTTCTCCAACATTAGCACCTGATCTCACGAATGACTGAATCTACATAAATTCCTGCACATGTTCTCCAAAATCTTGTCCGAAGCCCGAACAGAGGAGTAGAAGCTGTTCCGACTCCCATATGGGCTTGACTCCATATGAACGCCCATGGTTTTTAGAATGGGATGTCCAGCAAGCTTATATAGATATGACGATCAGGTGTCCACATACTTTTGGCAGTGTAACCCATCCAAAGATCACAATTGCTCCATTGATTCAAAGGGGTGAATCATATGTTGGGCAAGCTTTTGGGAAAGCAAATAATGAAATGCAAATGTCCTTCTAATTATTTCCTGCTTTAAAGAACGAGCCCTTTGAATATTCATACTCGGTCAAAGACGGTTACATAGCTGTTGATTAGCATACTGTTCTAAAAAGTTCTAATGATTCCTCTTTTGAAGATAAAGCACTTTCAGAAGTTTCGCTGAATAATTGTGTGAAGTCTCCACTGAGAGCCGCTCGTGCCGGGTCATCGTGAGGAGGACGAGATACCAGGTGGACCTACCTGACCTCCGTTCTAGAGGAAGGTGAAGGCCTGACCGCTGCAAGTGCGATCCCTCTTCAACAAACAGAATATCAATGCTGCTTCAGGATCATCAATATTAAAGTGTTGCCCGGACTCACTCAGCACTGGGACTGTTTTGATGTATATTTATTGCTCTTGGTTTGCAGCTATACACATGAAAATCACATGAAAAGCTGCTGCATTTTTAAAAAACTGGTGAAATGATGGTAAAAATAAAGGTTCCTCAACGGTTCCTGGCTGGAACATCAAAAGCTAACTGCTATAGTACCTTTGCATTGTGTGGAGATATACAAGATTAATAGTTCTTCAAAGAACCGTCCATTCATGGGTTCCTCTATAGCATCAACCCCTTTTTTACTCTGAGATAGCCAGAAGTGTACACTTTTAAAAGTGCAGGTTTCCCAGCATCTCTTAGCTTAGTATGGTTCTGAGAAAGGCTTATAAATGATACAGAAGCTTTTATTCCATTGTGGTTCTTTAATGCTTGAAAAGTTCTTCACACTTGCCTTACTTGTTTACAGAAACGGTTCTTCAATGAGTCATCCATTGGAACTACACGTGACTCTTCTATACCATTACTCCAAGGAAACCTTTTTTGACACCTTCATTGTTAGGAATGCAGGTTCTTCAGTAGTTAGTAGCTTGTTTGTGCAGTTCCAAGAAAAGTCTTTAATCAGTATTGAAGCTTTTTGTTGTATGTGGGTTCTTCAAAGCTTTAAAAGGTTCATCAAACTTGTGTAGCACACTCTTAAAAATAAAGGTTCCTCTGTGATTCTTGGCTTGAATGTAGCTTTCCATTAGGTGGGGGCTCTTCATATAATAGTTCTTCACGTCAGTATTTTTCATTGTGTTTAAAATGTTCTTTACACTTATTTACAGAGGTGGTTCTTCTACAGCATGGCGTAAAATGTTTCTTTACCACCACATATCTCAGCTATAGTAAAAGCACTTCAAAGAACCATCCACTGAAAGGTTCTTCTATAGCTTTACTTCAAGGAACCCAGTTTCTAAATTTTGACTACCTCTAGGTTCTTTAGGGAACCGAAAGTGTTTTGTTCCTATGGCATCACTCCAAGTACACTCTTAAAATATGGGTTCCTCAGTGGTTCCATGTTTGGATACGTGGTTATAATTGATGCTTGTAGTTGATACAGAAGCTATTTATCGCATGGAGGTTCCCCTAAACTTTAAAAGGTTCCTCAGACTTGTATAAGAGTGCACTCTCAGTGGTTCCTCAGTGATTCTTGGCTTGAATGTAGCTTTTCTTCATTTGGTGGTTCTTCACATAATGGATCCTCACATCCATATTCTTCAACGTTAAAGAAAAATGGTCATCATGCGTCTCATTTACAGAAGTGGTTCAATCCAAGGAGCTCTTTCTGGCATTTTAAAGAGTGGATAGTTAAAAGTAAAGGTTTCTCTGAGGTTCTTGACCTGGATGTCCAGTTCTGAGAAAAGCCTTCAACTGGTAAAGAAGCTTTTCATCTTAAGACCTTAGACCTTGAAAAGGTTCTTCGACACCACATAATCTCATCGATAGGAATAGTTCTTCGAAGAACCATCCATTAAAAATAAAAGTTCTTTAAGGATCCACATGCGGTTCCATTTAACTTTTTGCCACCCTTATTTTTGAGTGTAGACATATGGCTCTTAACTTGCAGAAAGCTAGAGCTCCACAAATGACTAGAGCTGATAGCCCAATATCGATTCACTGATGACCGTATCCTTGATTGTGTTGGGAGAGAAAATGTCACAACACCGTAATCTCCATCGGTAAGAGACAGAGTGCTTTCAAAACACTTCTGCGCAGTGCACCGTATTTAAGTCCCCATTGTTTCGCGCCATAAAGACCCAGTGCATTACTAATGCAATTTGACTAGCTAGTGCAATTGTGTGGAAGAAGGTAGCACCAATCTTTATAGGAAGAGGGAAGCTTTTAAACTGTCATCCGGACTGTCTCTCATCGTGTGGAGAAACCTTTTAGTGCGGAGCGTCCTCTTGTTGGTCGCCACCTACTAACGGCTGAAAACAGCCCCATCGCCGCACAGTTCCGTGACAGCTTACTTTCCTCCATCTCTAATAAGGCGTCAACTCCCTTAACGGATATGCCTCTGGATCTGAAGGAAATGAAGGAAATAATGACTGAATTTAATAGCGTGTTTGGGGGACGCAGCTCGGCTACTCAACGCCCTCAAAGCTACAGATGGGCTGTCAGCCATGTTTCAAAATGGCTGCTTTTATCAAGCGATTCAGCCTGTTTTTTTTTTTCTCCATTACGTTTTTTTTTTTTTTTTTTTTCTTTTTCTAACTTAAAGTAAAGTATCGACTGAAGTCTTGGTCATAAATATGTTGTCTTTTTAAGTTTTCCTAAGGAGGGCTGTTCCATACCAAGCGCTTTGAGAAAGTCCTAAAACTCCTTTACATCCGTTTTTATACTGAATGCATTTAAACATTGACATGCCAAAAGTCATGGGATATCAGTATGTAAATTGATTATGAAGTGGTGTTACCTCAGAGGATGGTTTGGAAATGTCCACCCCTGTATAAGTGTGAGGTGCTGTCTTGTGAGTGAGGTTGAGCACTGTCTAGCATGCTCCCGGCAAGGCGACGTGAATTATCGGAGTTCAAACAAGGCATGATAGTTAAATGCCATGATTGGACTCATGTCAGATGAACATGTAGGCCACATCATTTATCAGAACTCTCCAGAATGCTCCTCCATGGAAACACTTGAGCCCACCAGTATGGAACCACGACCAGCCTGCCTTGTTGATAACTGGGGTCCATCATTGTCTGGGGTCTGCGCCACACATGGACCCTACCAAACAATTAGTACCACGACTCAATGGACCATGCCACAAGTTGTGAATTCGCAAGGGTCCAGTTAGCCCAGGTGAAGTGCTTTGTCCAGTGTCGTGACGTTAACAGAAGCACTCTGGTGGGTCTTCTGCTTCCATATCGCGTGGAAGATAAACAACACGACACTGACCCGCATGTGGGGCATCCTGCATTGAATGTGGACATGATTTCCGCCACATGCGCGGCCACTGCACTGTCCACTGTGGGTGGCAATGCTTTCTATGACGTATTCCTGATACACATGTGACACTGTGGATTGAGGAGAGTAAAATGCTGTCTGGTACCCACTATCACACCTCGTTCGACCTCCGATGATTTATGTTGCCTTGCCATGAGCACGCTGGCCGGTGTTCGTCCTCACTCATGAGATAACACCTCACAACTTGCAGGCATGCGTGTTCCCAACTCTTCCCCCCATCACCACTTCATAATCAATTTACATACTGCTATCTCCTAATTTTTTGTCATGTCAGTGTATATTTAATCTGCAGTCAACATAGCTGTTAAGTACAATTCATTTTTCAGGAAATGTTTGTGGGGGATGACCTGAGTTTCCTATAGAAGGAGAGAAAAAGTCAAGGAAAAATAAGGGGAAAAACAGGAGGTCCCAAAACTGGGAACTTGCATAAATTTCATATCCCTAGTCCTACATTAAGATCTGAAAAGGTCTTGTCTCATGTTAGGATATCTTAAAATTTTTAATCAAGGAACATAATCAGTTGTTATGTCTGTTACCAAACAAGCAATTATACTTACTATGCCTAAACACAAAAACTCTCTCTTTTTAATAGAACTGCTAATGGTGGAAATGGAAGATTGTACCAGAAGTTAGCACACCTCTGGAGTCATCTTGAGGGTAGTAAGATAGAAGTAGACAGTATTTAAGACATGCTGTCTATTTAAGATGCTCATGTCAATCTTGTGGTTGGATAAGATTATGGCTGGTATTCTACAAAAGCTATTGTCTGGAAATTGGGTCTTACTGAACCTGGCCTCTAAACACTGGGTATTTCTGTAATACCGACCCTGGAGTTAAAACACCTTGAAACAGTAAAGAAGCGTTTCACCTTTAAACCTTAAAGAAGGTTCTTCACCACCACATACCTCAGTTATTGGAATGGTTTTTCAAAGAATCATCACTCCAAGGAATGTTTTTCCACAAGTTTAACTTCCTCTAAGTGAGGGAGGGAACCAAAAGTGTTTTTCTATAACATTGCTCCAGATCGTTGTTAAAAATACAGGCTCCTCAATGGTTCTTAGCTAGGATATATGGTTCTAAGAAATTATTTTCATTGATATAGAAGCTTTTTAGCACATGGAGGTTCTTCAAAGCTTTAAAAGGTTCTTCACACTTGCAACAGAATGGCTAGTGGTAGAAATGGGAGATTCTACCAGGCGTTAGACACTGCTGGGGTTGTCTTGAAGATAGTAAGATAGTAGTAGGCATTATTCAAGAAATGTTAGTAATAGCTGGTGACTAAACAGGTAAGATTTCAGAGTTAGGATATTTCTGGAATACTGCCATTGGAAGTTTAGAGAAAAGTGTGACTCCTAACAACCATGCAAGACCTGGTAGATCTCCACAATGGACCAGTCCAGACCTCAGCATCCCTGAAAGTGTTCAGGTTTTCTTGGATAGCAAGAAGCAGGAAATGGTTCTTACGTCTAAGACTGAAATTTGGAGGTGTGGAAAACTGGAAGAGTGGAGGAATAGACTGGACGCGTTAAATACTAAGCAGTTGTCCTAACCCTGAAAAGTGAATAACTTGCACTTAATGACTGGAGATGAAATAAATGAATGTTTTTTTTTTCCACAGCACCATGTGATTTTTAATGACAGACTTGATATGTCTGTTCTGGAGCACAACAGCAAACTCATGAATAATGCATGCGCAGCCCGGGGCTATAGATTGAGTGTGAATATTCATTAATTTGTTTGCCCTTTGGGAGGTAATGCATATTCAAACAAAGGCGGCGTGCTTGGACCCCTGTTTGCCAACTCGGCCGGCCGCGGCTCGCGTGAGTAAATATGCGAAGATGGCTCCTCTCAGTTGTGCTTAAGTAATCGTGTCCGAAGGAACCCCATCCCCCCAAACCCCCGCCCACCCCATCATCCACCTCTGTCGACTTCGCAAGAACATCACGTCGGCTTTGGTGAGTGGGTAAATGGTTTAAACTCGGCTTACCCGCTCCACAGAAGCAGCCCACCTTGCTCTTTAAGTGCTAAGTCACCGCAGTGGTGGAAATCCTATTATTGGCCTGGACAGGAGAAGCTCTGATTGGACTGATGGGACGGAGCAGGCCTCGCTCACCCGGGTCAAGACTAATAAGTCTCAAAATAGTCAGCCTGCTCCAAATGAGCACACTTCGCCATGCAAACGCACAGTGGCAAGTGTAATGAGTCAGCAGGCAGATCAAGTGTGAGCTCCAGTGCAGAAACAGAACAGAGCAGTGCAGCCCCCACTGGAGCTCCATCCTCCGTACGCTCAGACCGTGAGGGAGAGAGAGAGAGCGTGTTATACAACATCAGGGTTAAAGCAGACATCCCACTACACTCTTAAAAATAAAGCTTCCTAAATGGTTCTTGGCTTGGATGTACTGTTTGAGGAGAAACCTTCACGTTATGTGGAGCCGCTTTCAGCGTTAATAGGCGAATCCACCATTTGTCCTGTTTTATTCCTTCTCCTGAGGTCACATTCACATTTATGTGGTTTCATGCACCATTTCTACATGACCATCTTCCAATACTCTTCAAAATAGAGGTGCCAGCAGAGGTTCTTTGTGTGAACCATTTTTGGCTCCCTAAAGAACCTTTTACAGGATGATTCTTTGGATGGATCTCATTTTAGATATTTCAAAAGAGGGCTTTAACAGCATTTTGATAGGATGATCAACCCCTTACCCATGTAAGGGAAAACCCTTTAGGAGCCCTTGTAAGAACACTTAAATTGGTAGAAAAATGATTTGGCAAATGTTCTTTATGCCCAAACTAAAATGAGTCTTCTGTGGTGTTGCATAAAATACCCATTTTAGTTAGACAGTTGATGGTACTGTGTCTTTAAGACTGACGTATGTAAATGAGCTGTGTTCTGATTAAGTGTTCTGTATTATGTAAAAAAAAGTTTTTTATATCTGCAGTGAGCATATGTAGGGCTAAACTGCTGCTGGCAGAGGCAGCATCTATGTAAAAGCATTGATTTTATGATGCCCAAGGCCTATTAAGGATTCACTTATATGTCATTTATATTTCTGTATAATCTGTTTTCTTACATGAATAATCCACTGGAAAGTCATATTGAGGTCGTTATGGCATTATGTACCCCAAAACAGTCATAATTCACTCTTACATGATCAATTTTTTAACCCTCTCTTTGTCCTGTAAGCAGGCTGTTCATGTTACTGTGCCTTACTGTGAGCGAAATGTAAGCGCCCTCTTTTCTGATTGGACGTCCTGTGTCCTGCCTCTTTTAGAAAGCAGGCGGGACAGAATTGCTGTAAACTGAACAGAAGTATATTTGTACAGTTTGGACATATAAACAGTGTGCAAAAGTTTGGGTACCCCCAGTAAAATGTGTATGTGTATCTCTCTCTCTTCCTCTCTCGACCGACCGACCGACACACACACACACACACACACACACACACACATATATATATATATATATATATATATATATATATATATATATATGTACAGAGAGAGAGATATACACATACTTTTCCCTCACTGTTCGTATGAGTATATATATAATGATCAAAAGTTTGGGTAAAATTATGTGTATATATGTGTGTGTATATGTGTGTGTATATGTGTGTGTGTGTGTGTTAATTAAATATTTAAAAATTGTGCACTAAAATTTGCAGACAAAGGCAATAATATTTAGGTTGTTATGATTGTTCCCTGTAGAAGGTGTGCTAACGACTTACAAATCAGAAACGTTTTACAAACGTAACATGATGAGGGGGACCCAGACCTTTGCATATGACTGCAAATGCATATTCTGACATCACAAAAACACTGAATTAAAATTCCAACTCTTTAATTTCAGAAACCACAAGGAAAGCTTTGTTATACCTATGACTAAAACAGGGCCATAAAAGAAGGCATGACGTTTCTGAATCTGGATGAGTCTGCTTAATAAATGAGCCGAATGTTAATGACCTGCAAGGCTGCAAATGAGGACAGCATCAGTTCTTGAAATAAAACGTTCTCCTCAGAAATACATGTTTCCATAAATAAATAAATAAATAAATAAAGCTAGAAAAACCCACCCAGCCACCCTCCCACATGCGTGTTACACGGTGGGCCATTTACATCCCCTTCCTCACCTCTTACTTCCCAGGGAAGAGAATGCTATTAAGGATAAATTGGTTTTGTTTAGGCGCTGATTTGCACCAACTTCATCAATGACCTCTAGCAGCGGCCAGCCTCCGAGCACACGCGGCGAGGGGAGGGCCGCTCAACGGATCAAGATGAATGACTCATTAGGCACAGATTGATCGCGGGCTGAAGGCCTGCGTGGACATTTCATCATTAATATTTCAATTTAATTACTCTGCAGACGCTGCAGCCGTGTTGACTCTGTAGGCCTAATTGGCACGCCAGCCTGTGATATATGAAATATTGTAATGAGCAGCTTTTAGATTTATTGTGGTTTGCATATGTGCATCTGTTTTGTCTTGTTCCTTTTTTTCTTTATTTATTTTAGAATCATTATTTTTACTTCTTGTACACTCCTAAACATAAAGGGAACCAAAAAGGGTTCTTTGGAGCATTGCCAAAGAAGAACCGCTTTTAAATCCCTAAAAACCTTCCAGTGTGTGGATCTTTAAAGAACCGTTTGTTCTAAACGATGCAGGAGACTCAAGAACCTTTATGTTTATACCAGGAACCACTGAGGAACCATTATATTTCAGGGTGCATGAAGTTTTTCAGTCAGCACTCTGCCATACCTTTCACTTCTTGTCCTAAACTCCCAAAGGTCTCACGAAGGGTTCTCTGACCAATGCCAAAGAAGAACCACGTTTTGTTCCCCCGTGGTTTATTATTTTGTTGTTAGTGAGATAATGTGAGGGTGAAGAACCCTTCTAAAGCTGAAGGGACCTCCACATAATGTAAAGGTTCCATATTAATTCAGGCTTTTGTGAACAACCACATATCCAAACCACTGAGGAACCTTTATTATAGTCAGCAACCTGTTATGTATGTCATACATACCTACAATGAAGGGTTTCTTTGAGCGATCCCATACAAGAACCATTTGTTAATTCCTAAATGCTACTTTGCATGAGTGAATGGTTCTTTACACTCTCAGTAAAACGTAAAGACAGTGGTTCTGTATAGAACCATGAGCATTCAAAGAACCATCTGCATGCTTAAATGGTTCTTTGCATGGTGAAATGGTTGTTCAGATTGTGAAGAATATGTTGCATATGGTTCTATATGAAACCATATTCAAAAAGGATCTATATTATACCAAAAGGTGTTCTCCTATTGTTACAATGTCAAGCTTGCAACAACAGAAGAACCATGTTTTGTGTTAAATTGAACCACATACAACACATTCCCCATCAATCTGAAGAACCATGCAAAGACCCCTTTAAGCAATTGTTATTTGAGTGATACAGAACCAGTGTATTCACTAAAGAACCCTTAGAAACCATTCAGAAAGGTTTTATATAGCACTAAAATGGTTCTGCTGTGATTACAATATCAAGCTTGTAACAATAGAACAACTGTTTTTGGTGCTGTAAAGAACATGTTCAATGCATTCAGCGTCAATCTGAAGAACTATTTCACCATATAAAGAACCATTCAAGCATACAGATGGTTCTCTAAGTGTTTATGGTTCTATACACAACCATTGCCTTTACCAAAGAACACTTGAAGAACCATCTTTTTTTTAAGAGCGTACATGATGGAGAACATGTTTTGTATTGTCCTTTGAAGAATAATTTCAAATGGTTCGGTGTGGCACCAAACCTTTTAGAACCTCGGAACCTGTTATGGATGTTCAATTTATTCTCCGCTTATGTATCCTACACAAGGTGCCTAAAGGATTCTTTGAGCAATAGTGTAAAAGAGACAAATTTGAAAAACAGATATGGAAAGTGAAGAACCTTTTAAAGATCTACAGAATCTTTACATATTAGTTTTTAAACCAGTTTAAGGGTTCTTTCTAGAACCTTTAAGTGAAAGTACCACTGTGGGAGTTAAAATGGTCATTCACACACACATGCATCTTATATACACAAATAGTTTGCTAAAAGTTCCCTACATCAAAAGGTTCTATAGGAAGTCAAACATGGTTCTTCAATGGCTTTTCTCCAAAGAACCCGTACCCGCTTTACTGTTAAGAGTTTAGAGCACGAGTTACAGGACTTTGGTAACAATATGTACTCTGCTTTAAATACTACTTTGAGGGCCGTGGAATTTAATTCAAATAAGTAGAAATGCTAATTTTATGCAAATGCACAATTGTCCCAGGTATTAAAGAGAAACTGGAACAGATGTATTATCTAATGTGTGGGGAAAGTAAATAAATAAATAAATAAATGAAAAACAGAGCGCTAGGCTGACCCAGATAGGCTGTGGGCTCTGGGGTTTGTGCTGGATGTGTTGGAGATAAAGCCGGCGTGGTTTTTGTCTATTGTTAACACTTGGCTCAGGCTGACGTGGGTCATCTGCGGAGTCGTTTGTCATTGCAGGGTCGATGACTATCGCGTCTTGTTTGCGGCTCTCTCAGCTCCTATCACCTGTGCTCACCGCAACGCTGGTGACAGAGGGACACGTTCATTTCCTCTCAACAACTGCAGACCCATAAAAGAAGGACACTTATAATGTACATACTACGGCTGTAAAGATGCATCAGTGAGTGGTGACGCATCGATCCAAGAGCGTATTGAATTCGGAATGACAAAATCAATTGTAATCGATTCAAATGGTAACCAGACCTCGTTCTGTTCCTCTGCATTTGCACATTCAGTGTACTGTTAAAAACAATTCTGAATATTGCAATAATCAGATTTAATCACAGCGAGATTTGAGATTTCATTATGTACTGAATTGCTTCCTATGAGTGAAATTTTAGATTTCATGACGCATTGACTTTTTTGTCAAATAATTGGTGGTCAGTTTGTGGCCATTTGAGATTTAAGGGTGCCATGAATCACTTTGTAATTGTATATGTATCGTATTTGTAATTTGAGATTTTATAATGCATTTAATCATTTCCTGAAGAACTCTGTAATCACATTGAAATCATTATTGGAACATGGTGATATCTGTAGTTTCATGACACACTGAAACATTTCTTAAAGAATCTAATTGGATTGTGGAAAATTTTGAAATTTCATAATGCACTCCATCACTTTCTAAAGAAATACTTTCTACTTGAGGTGAAATTTGAGATTTCATATTATATAATTTCATAAAGAATCAGACTAAAACTTAATTGAATTGCAATTAAATTTGAAATTTCATGATACTGAATAATTTCTTAAAGAATCAAATTAAAACCTAACTGAGTTGCAGTGAAATTTGAGATTTCATGATACTGAATCATTTCCTAAAGAATCAGAGTAAAACCTAGTTGAGTTCCAATGAAATTTGAGATTTCATGATGTGCTGAGCTGCTTCCTGAAGAATCAATATCAAATCGTGGTGATATTTAAGATGATATTTAAGAATTATTTTCTGGTCATAATTGAAACAGAATGCTATGGTATCGTTTTCTGAGGAATTGCAATTGGAATGTGGTGATATTAGATTTTTCATGATGTACTGATCCAATTTTGAGGAAATTATTAAGAATCAAATTTTGGTGACATTTTAGATTTCATGATGCGCTGAACTGCTTCTTATCATAACTGATATCAAATGTATTCAAATTGTAAAATGTGTTATTTCAAGATACATTGATTTATTCACTAAAGATTCATAATTGAATCAAATCATGTTCAGAGATGTAAACCCCTAGTACTCTGTATGCCTTGAAACCTCTAGTGCTCTGTATTTTGCACTATTTGTTCACTGTTTCTGCCAGTGCGGGTGACTGGAGCTGGATGAAGGGGCAGCTGCTCTAGCTCTTATGCGAAGGAAGAGATGGTGGAGGTAAAGGAAAGCAATGCATCAGCATATTCTAATCCGTAAAGCTGAATCCTGATTATTCCTCTCGTGAAGAAATCTTCGGTGTGCGTGTGTGTGTGTGTGTGTGTGTGTGTGTGTGTGTGTGTGTGTGTGCATCTGTATGTCTGTTTAAATCTGCAGCTTATGTCTGTGTGCTTGTGTAAATGCACGGCACATATATGTGTGTTTAAATCTGGGTTGTGCATGTGCACTGGTTTACATGTTCACATGGATGTATTGTGTGTGCACGTGCAAGGGCATGTGCGTGTTCACTGGTGCACCCTCATGTCACCTCAACTCTGTGAGAGTGTCTGTGTGTGCTTGTGCAAATGCATGGCACGTGTGTGTACATGTGCGTACCAGCCTGTTTAAATCTGTGCCGTGTGTTTGTGCCCTCACACTGGTGTGTGTGTGTTCCCATGGATGTCTTGAGAAATTGAGATTTCCTGATGAACTGAATCATTTTCTAAAGAGTCATAATCCAATCTTGCTGATATTTAAGATTTCATGATGCAAAATTCTTTAGAAAACGATCAATACATCACGAGTCTCGAATATCACAAATTGATTCAATTTCACTAAAGAAAATGAATTTGAATAATTGAATCAAATTGTGATATTCGAGACTCGTGATGTATTGATCGTTTCCTAAAGAATTTTGGTGATATTTGAGATTTTATGAGGCTTTGAATCACTTCCTAAAGAATCGTCAGGGAATTTTTCGATTTTGTGACACGTTGAATAATTTCCTAAAATTAATAATAGAATCAAAATCTAAGGACATTTTATATTTCCTGATGCACTAAATCACTTCCCTATGAATGATAATCAAATCACAGTGATGAAAGAATCATAATTGGTTTTTTTTTTATTGCATGATCCACTGAATCCTTTTCTAAAGGCAGTGATTCAAAGTAATTGAATTGTTTTGAATCTGAGAATTGTTATCAAATTGAGGTAAAATTGTTTGAAATTTCTCGAGGCATTGAATAATATTCATTGAATCATTTTCATTGAATCAATTTGTGGTGACATTCTCCACTGAATCGTTTCCAAAATCATACCATATTAAATTTAACATGGTTTTAAATTTAAATTTTTAACTTTATGATGCATTGAATCTCTTTGTAAAGAATCATTACTGAATCAACTGTGGTAAAAATGTTATGATGCATTGAGTTACTTAAGTATTGTATTCAGATTGTTGTGAAATTTGTGGTTTCATTATTGAATTGAACTGTTTTCCAAAGATGATTGTAAAATTATTTAAGTTGTGGCAACATTTTACATGTCATGATCTAAGGAATCATTTCCTAAAGAATCATTATAGAATTGTAGTAGAAATTTAGTTCATTTAATGATGCCTTAAATCATAATTGAATTGTGGTGATATATGAGATTTCAAGATGCATGTACTTGCTTCAGAAAGAATCAGAATGTATATATGGTGGTAATTGAGACTTATTAAGATGTACTGAATCATTTCTAAAAAATCCTAGTGGAATTCTGGTAGAAGTTAAGATTTTATGATCTGCTAAAGCATTGTCTAAATAATCAATCATAACTGAATCAAAGTATAATAATGTTTCAAAATCCATGATGCATTGAATCAATTACTAAAGAATCAAACATTTGAATTTTCACAATATATTGATTCGTTTATGAAGAATCATGTAATTCAATAATTGTAATCAAATTGTAGTAGAAATTTTAGCTTTAATGTACTTTATCACAATTAATTAGTGGTGTTGTTTGAGTTTGCATGACTCAAGAATCCTATTTTAATCAGAGCATGCCGATATTTAGAAGTTGATGATTCATTGATTCCTATTCAAAAGAAACCTAAATGGACCAAATCATGGTGACACCTCTGTAGTCCTACCGTTTGTGTAAGTACGTGTGTTTGCTCGTGCAATAGCATGACACGTGTGTGTGTTCACATGGATGTACTGTGCATGCTTGTGCACGGGTGTATGTGGGTTCACGCATGCGCCTTGCCGCCGACCTGCTGCCTGTCGTTGGGCTTGTTTGAGAGTGGGCGGAGCCGGCTGCTGCAGGCCTGTGCCCTGATTGGTGGGTTTTTGGAGTAAGCCTCTGGGCTGCTAGATGCGAGGAGAAGCTCAGATGGGCTTTCAGTGATTCCACATGACAGAGTTCAGGATGCACGCTTTTGTCTAAAAAGCTGCAGGACGTCCAGTGCTGAGGTGCAGCCAGGTCTTTTTGCACAATATAGAGCTGTTTCCAGTGCCCTCAACACCAACAACACTAATTACCACAGTCAAGGCACTGGGCCATATGCTGCTACTGCATGTTGTGGTAAGCCTGCAGCCTCTAGGTCAAAACCTAGTCATAATTAAGTGCATCAAACAGAGGCAGAGTTAATAATAGAACATACAGCAATATAAAAATAGCAGGAGTTTAATATGCTGGACTTTACACAATGGATACATGGACTACATATGGCACGACTCTTTCTAGAGTGACTGCATGTGTGTGTGTATGTGTGTGTGTGTGTGTGTGTGTGTTAGAACCGCTTAACATACAATTTGTTAGCCATTATTACCATGTTGTGCTTTGCTGTACTGATATTGCAGAATGCTTCAATATGGAAATGAACCGTTAACTAATCACTAAAAGTTTCATAGTGCTATGAGAATTCTGATCAATCAGGCCATTGCTGATGACCCAGATGAGTTTCTGTGCGTATTTAGAGGAATCAAGGCATGTGCAAAAACTACATATGCAAAAGTAATAAATAATTGTCACTAATAAAGCACACCATTATTTCACTGTTGTGTAATGTATGTACACATGAAACATATTATTACACATGTACTTACATCAAGTCATTGTATCACAATTTAAAAAAAGTTTTTGCCCTCTTCTGTGAAGTTACCATTATGGATATGGTTTTATGTTTTGGACAATGACAAAATATGGAATATATAGGTTTTCATTTATTACATATACTTAACTATAGTTTTTCATTTATTACATATTACATATTACATATACAAATCTATGTATACAATATACTGTTATACTATATATATATATATATATATATACACAGTATACTGCATGTATTACATAGCTGCACAATATATTACATATGTTTTTTGACATGGGTTGAAAATTCCAAGTGCTCTTTACATTGTGTTAGAATGCCATGATGAATGGATCTATATAAATGATCCATCTTCTTCCATTCGAAGAAGATTCCTTCTTATTTTGGAGATACAAGGTTTTATCTTGACAGGGACATATACATAAAACATATTGTATATATAATTACTTATAAGTACTAAGACATGCTGCAAATTGTATATATTACTGTGAGTACTAAAAGTGCTGCCATATTAAGTATATATGTAATAGTATATTATGTATGTAATAGTACATTATTTTATACGTGATATAATACTGGTGTTAGAACAAACACCTTATATTTTCGCAGAAATAACTTTACAAGAGAAATCGTACTTTTAATGTAAGTTAATGTTAACAGAAATATTTCCAAATAATTTTATTTCATTTCCTTTGGTCCAATCACCATTAAATTTACACACAATGTAAAAGTCAACAGGCATAACGGTTTTGTTCTGCAGCATATATATATATATATAAAGAGAGATAGAGAGAGACTATTATTATTTATAAGTACTCATATATATATATATATATATATATATATATATATATATGCCC
>CM067497.1:5629430-5642305 GCA_034552555.1 Semaprochilodus insignis
TATATAAAGAGAGAGAGAGAGAGAGACTATTATTATTTATAAGTACTCATATATATATGCCCTATATTTATGAGTAAGTAACTACATAAACATATATATTATGTAGGTATATATATTATTAGGTGTGTGTATACATATATATAATGTGTAATAAATATTTGTGTAATAAATATGGGACATATTATTATTACATATAGGTAGTTATAGGATACATTTATTATTTTATGACTCTGCATCCAGGCAGGCTATAAAAACAAGCATGTGTGTTTATGTGTGTTTATTCTTGTATCTGAAGAGATACTGCATTCTCAGTTGAAGGTGTTATCTATGATTTTACCCCCTCCCTGCCCTCTGTAACCCCCACTCAGCACGCCACATGGTCCAGGCCTAATCCGGGGTCAGGGGTCAGGCCTGCGTGGCGGCCGAGTCTGTCTCTGGGGTTTAGGGGGCAGATGGGTGCTAGCCGTCTCATTATCTCACCCAGGAGCAGCCTTGGGCCCAGCAGGGACAGGTACACAAGCAGCAGCGCAAGGGCAAGCACACAACACCGACATGTATTTCAAAGCCTCATCAGCACAGTCACACAAACCAGCAGCAGTACGCTGACTGGATTCAAATGTGTGCATCTTTTCCACATGCATAAAATACATCACATGCACACAGCTACTGAGAAAAGCAATTCAGCTGAGAGTGCGTGAATGCATTTGCTGACAGCCACACCAAGAGGATCATGGGAGGCGTGGACCCTCCAGAGAATGGACTGTTTGTGTTGTTTAATGTCACTGTTTGTTAGTTTAAGTTGTGTGTGCTGTCTAATGTGTTATTCTGTGTCAGGAAAGGGGCTTAGTTAGGGGTGTTTTGTGGATGGTGTGGGTGCGGTAGCATCAGGGTGAGGCCTGTGGATGGTGGTGATCTCCCCCGTGAGTTTGTGCGGGTGTATATATGTGCCTTTCTGCTAGTGTTTAATAAAATCATGGCCTCCACTGTGTCTTACTCTACACAGCGCTACAATATATTTCAGTTTGATTATTCTGATATTATATTTCAATACAGTAAATTTGCCATGAATGGCACTGCTTGTTTCACCAATTGTACTCATTATGATAACTATCTTTGGACGGATTTACAATTTATAATATTTTAATTTATAAAATTAACAATTTAATCAGTATGTAATCGTTTGTTAAAGACCATAAGTAATTGTCTAATGGTTACAATAGTTGCATTAATTGCCATGTGTCATAAATAATACAAGTTGCAATCTTAAGCCTAATACCTATGACCTGTTATTATAAAATATTATGTTTGTATGTATTAAGGTTGGAAATCTGGTTCAAACAGTATTTAATGGAGTAGCTTATGAGGTTAGTCGTAGCATTTGCACTCACCCCGTTATTGACCGAACTGTTTGTAAATAGGGTGTTGTCTATTTTCATTTCAAAATAAGCATTAATCTTGGTCACATACTTTAAACTACACAGTCGAGTCACATTATTATGACCACCAGCTAATATCCATAGTAACCACCATGTGCAGCATGGACAGCAGCTTGACAGGCTGGGAGTGACTCAGTTAGGTCCTGGTAGGTTGTCACAGGTATCTGGAGGCATGCTGCCTGCAGTGCATCCCACAGCAGCTGGAGGGTGAATGGGGGAGGATCCACAGAGCGAACACGATGATCAAGGTGGTCCCACAGATGCTCAATTGGGTTCAAGTCTGGGGGATTCGGGGGCCAGGGTAGTACTTGGAAGTCTTGGTCACGCTCTTCCTACCAATGTCGGACATTTCTAGCCATGTGACGTGGCATTGTCTTGCTGGAAGATCCTATCCGCCCCAGGGAGGGCAATCAGCATGTGTGAGTGTACGTGATCTGCAAGGATGGATTCATCCTCAAGCCTAATATACCCTCCAAGCCAGTTCACGACACATGACTTCCTTCATGAGCTACGTGCTGCTGCCATTGAAAGTAGGATAATAATGTGACTTAACTGTGTAAATTATTAAATATGCCATACAATGCATTTATTCAGCATATCAAGTATGTGTCCTTAGTCAGCATGAAAATATGCCCTGGTGCAGTTTTACAAACCCATTTACACCCTATTACTTGGCCCTAGAATGAAACCAACTGTTTTCCTTTTTATGGTGAGCTCATGAATACGAAATAGAGGAAAATATAATGACCCTCTGTGCAAATTAGCTTAAGTGTCATACTCCTTAGTTAGCTAAGTTAACATTCGTCTTTTGGAGCATGCTAGTAGCTAACGGAACATATACTAGCTGCTCCCTCTCCATCTGGACATCAACACACAGTAAATTAAAGTTGTTCATCTGCTTCAACTGGCAAGCACTGATACAATCACGCAGCATGGCTACTACTTATAGGCTGCTGTTGGTGTTGTGATGCTAATAAAGGTGGAGCTGCTCCTCTCTTCAGAGAAACTGTCCAAAGTGAAATCTGCAGAGCAGACTAACTAACGATGTGGGAGCTGATGAGGAGCTTGTTATTCGCCATCTTGTTTTGCAAAATTTCCATTCCACCTTAAATGTTGCCACCGTTACATTATGGCATCTGTACATGCTGGAGCATTTAAGGTGGAAGGGACCTTTGGATTAAGAAGCTGACTTTCAAATATGAAGCTGACTTCAGCCACATTTAAAGACGAACATCAACCATGTCCAGTTGACAGTTCAGCTCCTTGGAAAGGGTATGAAAAGTGCCGGCATCACCTTCACGGCCTGGAACAGTAGTTTCTCCATATAGGCCACCATTTTTGTTGCTGTTGCTCTGTTGTCGTTGTTATTGTATGTCATTTTTGTCATTCATGAGTGAAGACTGTGATGTAACAGTCTAGGGTTTTGGAATTGGCCTATTTTACCGCCCACTTTTATAAATGTGGGATTTGTAAATGAAGGAGGAACAACGGTGTTTGAGGTTCACAGTATGTCGGTTCTAGGTACCGAGCTCTCCTTGTTCAGCTATGCCAATGTAAATACAGTTTTCCCCTTTTTACAGCACCTTCAAGCAAAAACATGTGCCCCACTTTTCCCTACATCTGTTATTTAAATTAATAAATGAATAATTTATTTATTTATTTATTTTGCATTACTGTGAAGGACGTAGAAGACATTCTGTGGAACCAGTGTTTATGACTAGGAGTTCATTGCATATTCAGCAAACAGAAGCTTGATGTCAAGAACTATTCTTGTTCTGGTGCATTCAGAATTTGGGATTATGAAATGTTAATGTTTAGCATGTAGAATTTATCTGTGATTTAACTGATTTAAAGTGAATAGCACAAGCGGCTGTGAAGAAGAGGTTGCGTAACTTTCCTCGGAGAGCCTCTGACTACTTCTCCACTCTTCTTTTTGTTCACGTTTCCCCTGTTCTGTTCTTTCCTTACATCATGGTTAAAGAGAAATCACATTGTGTCCTACGGTGTTTTAATGACTCGGCTGAATGATGGACATGTAAGTTAATGCAGTGCAGAGGTAGCTGAGGCCTGTGGGCACACCATTAAATGAGATTGAATGTTGACTGTCCGCATTGTTCCCCCAGCTCCTAATTTGGACAGCTTTTGCTCAGGGGACCTTATTCGCTGTAACAATGCAATTTGCTTAGCCTTGAAACACACCCAGAGCCATGCTCCGGCTTTATTGCTTCCGTGTTCTCCCTCTGTTAATGCCAGCATCCCCCAACAACAAGTCCCTCAGACAAGTACTGGATGTCCATCAGAAGCAAAGAAGCTCCAGACGACTGCTTTAAAGCCCAGTGATGGAGGTTTAGCAGAGGTGATTGTGACTGTTTTGTAACTCGTGGAGAAGAATCGGCCTATCCGTGCTTCACCCACGAATTTGGCCTCTAGCTACTGTTGCGAGGTGGACAAGCTATACTGGAGATTGTCAAAAATAACACTTGAATCAATGAAGAACATTGTTTGTTTATCGTTTCAACTCATACTTATAAAGGATATATGTGAAATGTCAGATCAGGTTAGTGTAGGTTGCGCCACATTAATAAAGCGATCATTAGCATGACTGCCAATTCTATAGCTGCATTTAGAATCAGTACCTACTGAAGAACTACTGGGGCAGTTGGGGGCTGGAGGTTAGCGAACCAGTCTCGTGACTGGAGGGTCACTGGTTTGATTCCCTGAAATGAGAAGACGTGACTGAAGTGCCCTTGAGCATGGCACACATCCCTACAATTGCTCCCTGGGTGCCATGGATAGGGCTGCCCACTGTTTTGGGCAAGTGTGCTCACTGCCCCCTAGTGTGTGTGTATGTATATGGGTCTTGCGCTTCATGGATGAGTTAATTGTGGTAGACAAATTCCTCTGTCATTGGCAAATGGTTCTAATTCAAAGAAGTAGTTGTTTTGAATGTTCAGCAATAAACCTTTGGGAACCAATTGAATTCACTGTTGCGGAAGCCAGAAGCAGGAAGCAGGATCTTCCAGGCCTTATGATTCTAACTTCATAGAAGCATTTGAGCTCAAATTATTGGACTACGACTCCTGAGTCACTATTAGGAACAAATGGGTTAAATTCACCCTGCAGAAAGGAAAATTTGAGAAGCAGAAATAGTAAATTGTCCAATTAGGGAGTGGTGTAGAGATAGATACAGAGGTTCTACTGTTTGCCAGGGCTCCTCACTAAAATAGTCCCTGCTGTATATGGTGCAAATTATATACGTTTAAGCATTTTTTTCGGTCCAATTTGAAAAGAAGTAGCAATGCTAACTCAGAAAAGAGCAAATATGATGTGTGTGCACAGCTGCGAGTCATCCTGTAAAGCCTAGAATGGGTCCGATTTGGCAGGAGTTTTCCTCCAGAGCACGTCATACTTCCTAACATTAACGCCACAGGCACAGGCTCAAATGGAAAGTCTGGCTTGATGTTTAGGTCTCACTTGCAAGATCAGCACACTGATGGAGATACGACGGCAATAGTAGATCATTCACTCACATCCCCGGAAGACACGACTGCACCGAGTTTTGACTGAGTTCTCTTTGAACGTAGTGAACACACTTAAACACATCACATTCGGCTGGTGTTGGGGTCTGAAGCACAACCCGTGTTATAAAATGTTCTTCCACACTTTGCATGCAACTACACAAATGTCCAGCTCTTCCATAGTGTGGCTGTAATGTAGGTGGCAAACAAATGAAACGTATGGAATGTCTTTTGCAGGCTTCAAATGTCTGCAGCAGCATTAGTGTGACACTTACATACTATTTGAAACCCCCATAGGAACACTAGCACAAATGAGCTAATTAGCATTAGCATTAGCTAGTTTAATACTGATGCGCTAACTCTAGTTCTAGGCCTTTTCTTTTCTAGGCCTCTACCTCTAGGTCTAGCCTTAAAAGGCATGGCTCGACATTGCAATTCACAATACAGCAAAAGCTGTGTGAAAAGCTTTGATTAGCTACAACCGTCTTAGCAACCTGGCAACATTTGTGCTTTTGAGCGCTTTTGTGGGCGGGGCTTTGATAGAATGTTAGAATAGTTTATATCAAGGCTTTGGGGTTTTTGACCAATGCTTTCAGAGCACATGAAAAGTTATAACAGGCCTATGCAGCTATAAACGACAAAATCAAAATGGAGAATTTTATACACCTGTACAGGTGTGCAGGGTCAAAAACAATGAACCGCTTTTCACTAAATATGAATGGTTTTAAATCAACATGTCCGAAACAGCAGTGCACTTCTATTGTTGATATATGTGGGCTCATGGTTTGGAAAATAATCCCCCCACTGTCTGATTTGATAGCAGAATTGTTCTGTGTTTTGTCTTTCGATATTCGGAGCGATTCGTCCGTAATCTGCCCGCATTGCATTTCCAGCGCAAATGTCGTATTAAAATAGTCCGGTTAAAAAAAAAATTTAATACATCATAATCTGCTTTTCTAGGTCTGGATTAGATTTTCACATTAGAACAAATCAGCGGGGATGACACAAGGGGCAGAAAGTGAGGGCTTTGAATATATTAATTTCCCCCCGACGTTTGCTGCGCACTGGGTTCAGCTAGAGGAAGCAGTAATGGCTACGAGAGCTGGATGTTTTTACACACAGGGAGGATTAGTCCCAAGAGCTGCCAGAATGAATATTAAAACATACTCTGATTGCACACGTCCAGTTCCCTTATTACTCTCCCTCTCCTCCGCCGGGGCTCGGGCATGGGCGGAATGGAAAGTGACACAGTATAAATCCCAAATTGAATAAAGTAGGGAAGGCCTGTGTGGCGTGAGGGGATGGAGATCAGATGCAGGTTTAGATGGTTTGTGGCACGTGCTGAGTGTGTGAACGGTGTAGTGAGAGTGTCACTGTTATGTGATTGCTGTTGGATTGTACATATATTGTGTATGTGGGAGGGTGTGCGTCTGTCTGTGTGTGTGTGTGTGTGTGTGTGTGTGTGTGTGTGTGTGTGAGGGGCAGGCTGAACTGCAGGGGAGCAGGTGAGAGGCAGGCAGGAGAGGCTCAGCATGTTTTTGTACATTTCCAAGGCAAAAAAAAGTCCCAACTGTATAAAGAACAGAGACAAGACTGTTTCACAATGTGCCCCAATTCTTATTGGTTACTGGGGTTAAGATTAGGGTCAGAGTTAGGTTTAGGGTTAGGCTTAGAGCATACACTCTATTAAATGTATATTAAATGTTATATGGCATGTATTTTCTATTACATATACAGTAGGTATTTATATATGTAGTGTGTATATGTGTATATATATTTTGGAGGTTATTACTACATAGATACAAATGGGATATATTATTACAGTACATAATATTATAGGGTATAATATATGTTCTCTACCCTGAAAGTTAAGAACATTTTTGCCTTCACCTGTGGCTTTTTGGAGATATAAAGTGTTTGTATGTATATGTAACATGTATATGCATTATTAGACATAGGTACTTTCTCTGCTGTACATATATCAGAATATATATATATATATATATGTATATATATATATATATATATATGTGTGTGTGTGTGTGTGTGTGTCTGTGTGTGTGTGTGTGCATGTGTGTGTGGGATATATTATGATTATTACATATAATTATGTGTCTACATTTGCAAATTACACGTCTGCACACACATGTATATTACTTTATATAATTTATATAGTATATATGTTATATAATATTATATACTTTTTATATTATATATTTTCTTCCTTTCCCCTGTGTACCCTGCATCTCTTTTTATCTTCCTCAGACTTGCCAAATTGCACATTTGGAAATGTGTACATATTACATAAAAGTGTATATTTGGAGAATGGTGTAATACTGGTGCATAGTAATGTGTAAATGTTTATTGTCTAACGTATATACATATACATATACATATACATACATAGTACTGCAAGGGACTTTCACTCACCTTCACACCTGTCTAAATGTGATGTGACAATAAATGTGATGTGATTTGATTTGACATAACATATACAGGACACATTAGTACAACACATATAAGCGCAGGTATGACCTCCCATCCTAACACTGTACAAATACAAATCTGTATGTGTGTGTGTGAGCGCTGGGATCACTGGGGCAACTTTTCGGTCAGGCCTGTCAGAGCCGAGCCTCAGCAGGCTGTCAATTCCAGCACAAAACAGAGAAAATGGAATACATTTCATCCCTGGCCTCCTGCAGGTCACCAGTGACAGCACTGTTCTTCAATTACCAAGCATCACTGCCCTCACTAGCACACACACACACACACACACACACTTCAGCGTAGAGTGCTGATGGAGTTTAAACTGACCATGCTGAGACTATATTACTGTGTATTTATATACTGTATTTGTGTCTGTCTGTGTGTGTGCACAGGAGAGATACTGCATAGCCATTTGTAGGTGTGTGTGTGTGTGTGTGTGTGTGTGTGTGTGTTTATGCCTGCATAAGTCTCGCAGCACAGTTGGACTGTGGCAGTGATTTTTTAGGCCTTGATTTATTTACGATGTTTCTTGCTGGAAATCTGTAATCGTGTTACGGAAGGCCTAACACCTCCAAAAGTGAGTTATTTAAAGACATCTTCAAGGGATAAAACCACCTTGAAATCAAACAGAAACTCATTTAAAGCATCATCTCAACAGTGCATTAAGTAAACACAAAGCAAAACAGTTCTGGAAAAAAAAAACAATTTTAAATCAATGTCAGCCATCTGCCTCGCTGTTCACAATGAATCAGATTTCGCTCGGTGCGCCACCGAGCCGAATACAGCGGCCTCGCATTCATGAACAGTCCTGAACTTTGTAGATGTGCTCACAATAATGAGGTTATCTAACACTTAAAGCAGAATCCTGAAAGCCATGCATTGTAATAGGGCCTCTGGAAGAATAGACGCATGGCTAAACAATAGAATAGATTTAGCATAAGTCAATACTATGGCAGATTGAGCAGCTGGACCCTTTGCTTATTGACCCAGGTCAGCAACCGCTTTGCGTTGCCGTGTTTACCATTCATTCCTAGCTATTTAATTACAGGCCTCTTTTAAAAGAACGGGGAAGCGGCTTGGCGTGGCACCGGTGCGCGTAATGATTGTCAGCTTTCTTGATCTGCCTTCAACTTTGAGGTTTTAAAAACTAGGAGAGAAGAAGGAACGATTTGTTTTGTCTTCCACTAGCATCTTCATTTTCAACTGTGATATTGTGTAATACCCCTGAGCTCCAGGAGTCCTATTTTAGGAGTTGTTCCAGGCTGACTCAGTTAGCATGTCTCTCTCTCTCTCTTTCTCTATCTGTGTCTCTGAAGGCCTACGAGAGCAGGTAGTGCAGAAATCGAATGCAATCAGCTTCTTGTTAAACTTGGCCTGCCCAAGCTCCGCCCACAATACGCCTTCTATCATAGCTAGGTTGCACTAGATTGGACAAGTTTACAGAAAACAGCTTACCAAATAACTCATTCAATCGGATGCTCACTTTGTTTAGAGTTGCAACATTGATTTCCCAGTTTAACCCTTCAAAAATCAAAGTACACTCATCATCAAAAGATGAGTTGAGTGAATAATGTGAATAAATGAATAAATGAGTGAGCACTAGTAGATGCGTATGTTGAAATACTTTGTTTTGCACTTATACTCACCATGACCTTTCTTCTCTCTAGGTATGAGCACTGGGTTGGGTTCCCAGGTAGTGCACTTATGCTATATATATCTGTGTATTATTCTCTCTAGGTAGCAGCACTGGCCCTTGTTCGGGCAGTGTCTGAGCTCAGGGTGAGTTTATCCGACAGAACGCTAAGCACGGTTGTAAGTCGCTCTGGATAAGAGCGTCTGCTAAATGCCATAAATGTAAATGTAAATAGTTGCACCCAGAAGGAAGTGTGGGATTGCAATGCTGTTGGGAAGGAAGATAAAGGTTACCAAAATGATGATAAATTTAGGCTGATATGGCCAATATTTATTGAGCTACACATACAGAAGTAGCGTCTCTCAGTATGGTGTCGGGCCCCCATGTTTGCTAACACAACATGCCAGACCTCTCAGCAGAGTTTGGTACGTAGTACTGATCTACCCTGGACCATGTTGCTGCTCCTTCAAATATGAATCCCACTTTTGCAAAAGACAAAATTCCAAAATCCCAAAAAGTTCCAAAATCCATTGCATAACAGTCTTGACTCATAAGTTTTCACATCCCCAAAAGTTATAATTTATAATTATTAAATAAAAAGTCATAATTGAGTGGACTATCTACCATTCCAATCTGTGATGAGGATAGGCACTTTTTATACCCTTTCCAGGGAGCCAAGCTATCAATGGCCATGAGCAATGGCCATCTTTAAGGAAGGCTGAAGTTGGCTTTCTATTCTTCAGCTTCTTAAACAAATGTTCTGTTCCACCTTAAAGACTACGGCTTGCACATGTGCAAGAATGTAACTGTGGCACCATTTAAGGTGGAATGAACTACGGCTCCCACATCTAAACAAGACAGATTTTTCCATGGTTGCAGATCAATAACTTTAATTTACTTTGTGTTGTTGATGTTAAATGAGTGTAGTTGAATGAAACTTCCATTCGGATCTTCTTTCCCTGATTTTGCTTTGACCTAGTAGCCATAAGAATCCACCTGCTGGTCAGCTCTGCCAAGAGGGTTTAGTAAGCCTATCAGCTACAGATCAAGCAAAATCAAGGAAAGCAGATCATCTATGACTGCCCAACCTGGTTGACTGCATCTTGACACCAAGTCTCAGAACTCTGTAGTGGGTTTTATTGCCTTTTCCAAACTGGATTATTCACTGATAGTTTGCCGTGCCTAAACAACATTGCTCCAGTTGGAAAGGGCAAGGGCTGCTTATTGTTATGATGTATGTACCAGGTACCAAGTTAAACCATTGCTGGGTTATGAAGTCTCTAGTTGTCTGCAAAATGTAGATATCAGGTTCTAGGGATTTAGATGTTGGACTATGTTGAATGTTGGTTTGAATATGTGTTCTGACTTTATTCACGTGCACAAGCTCAAAGTCATTATGAATACACTATAAAATTATTGTGCATGACAATTCCTCTTGAGGTTGAAAGACGTTTCAGCCAAAGTTCTGTAAACCCAGCCCAATATTTCCCACACAAGCCTGCAGTGCCATTAGTCTCTTCACATTCAATTGAGATATCGCTGTATCGCCAATGTAGCTTAGCATAATAGCGTTACATAAATGTCCTTTACAGACGGCATTAAAAGCTGGAGGCGTGTCATTAGGTGTAGTTGCTTGTCATTTTTGAACGTTGAGAAAGCACTCTCTTCTTTCTGAAGTTGCTCTTTGGAGGGCGAGTTGTAGCCCCAAGCTTCATGGCTTGAATAGAGGACCTTCTCGTCTCGCTGCACTTTCAAATAACCAACTGCACTTTGACTGGGTGGACATGTTTACCATTAGCAAGAGAGACGGCAGTGGCAGGACAAAAAAAAAAAAGCATGTGCCTCGCAGGTTGAGAGTGTATTGTCGGCTGAGAGTGCCACAGCATAATATCTCGTGAGGTCTGCTCATTCACTCCACTCGCCAACCATTCATTTCTGCACTTACCCTAACTCCATAGGCTGCTTTTGGCAGCTACGCTGTGTAGAGTGGCTTACGTTGAGATGGTCCACCAAAGAAACAGGTTAAAACCCACTTTTTCCCCCTGCCGTCATTTTCTACGTCAAACAACTTCAGGCTCAGTTTTCTTCATTTTGAATGCCTGTGGCTTTTCCAGGAGTTTCCAGGGGCATTCTGTGATTTGTGTTTTTTAATGGGAGCTGCCATATTCAATAAAAGAGGTCCATATATGTAAAGGTAATAATAACTCTACATATAACACCATGCCACATATCCATAATATCCAGTCTTCTAACAGCTGGGTTTCACTGAGAGGGACCAGCATAGAAAGTGGTTAAAACCTTCTCAGTATCAGCAGCAAACAGTTCTGGGCTTAGTTTTGAAAGTGCCATAGAACGGAAAACTGTACTGGCATTGTTATAGTTGAATACAGAGAGTTTGTTCATTATACCAAATACTTTTGGTATAAAACTTTTGGGTATAAAAGGCAAGAAGGTTCTTTATATGATATGGGATTATATTTAATTGGATGGCTCTTTAGAGAACCATTTTGGTAAATGAGATGCATGAGACTGAAGAACCCTTTTTTCCTAGAACTGTACATCCAAGCTAAGAATCATTTTAGGAGCTTTGTTTTTAGTCATTTGTTTTAGTGTAATGTGCAACACTATTGTTACCCGAGTTATATTCTTCTTCTTCTTCTTCTTCTTCTTCTTCTTCTTCTTCTTCGTCTTCTTTTGTTCACTAACTAATGTTACAGTTGTTACAGATATTGACACCATTCCAACTCTGGAATGTCCAGTCTGATCAGGAATGGTGTGCTTGTATACAGCCTTTTGATCCGATGTACGGTTTTCCAGAAAACTTCATTAAACTTCACATGATTTTATTTCCCATTAACAATGAATGGACTGAAAAACTGCTGTCTATCTTCTGTCTCAGTGTTGGTGAGACCTGCACATGTCTGTTTGTCTTTTTTTGTCATCCCTCTTTTCTCTCATAGAGTCTCATTCATTTTTAACCCCTCCTAAACTCTATTGGTTTCCTTTACCCAACAACCACCAAACTGCATGTACTCACTCAGGGCAGGTCTTCAAACTCTAATCCACAATCATACTGACTCGCACTTCTCTATATGTCATTTATTCATCCCTTGTTCATCCCATAGAGTCCCATTCATTTCCAATAGCACCTTAGCAGCCACAACAACCATCGGCTGCGTAGTCATTTCAGGAAATGCACTTTTCTAGCTGTTAGCATTGTTCTCCTATAGAGGAATCCATTGGAAGGTTCTTTAATATATTTTTAATGTATATGAGATGCACAAGTGCGAAGAAACTTTTGAAAAAGTTCAACTTAGAAGTTTTGCCCCAAATCAAAGTTTTTCCAACAGCCATTTATCCATGTGTAGAACCATTTAGGCACTTAAAGAATGTCTCATGCTACCAGAATATTCCAGTCCCCAGTCTTGCTAACCCGTGTCCAGTAGCTCAAATGAAGTGTCTGGCTCCTGTGGACGTCCTAGGCCCTCCTATCATGTCCTCCGTTTCAGAGGCTTCAAATCAATACCGGCTCCACTGATGAAATTTGCAGCATGAGTGCACACTGAACTCGGGTCGACTCGGGCCCACTCCGATCCTCTTTCACTTTGCTCCTCTGATTATTTTAGCTTTCGATGCAAAAAGGGATTGTATTTTTCATTCCGATTATACACAGTATTTTCTCTTTTTTCTCATCGCAGCTTTGTAGATCGGGGTGGCGAGAGCGGGATAGATTTGCCTGCTAGCGTGGCAGGCAAGGCTTTTAGAAGAGCTTTCATAATACGCTCACACAAAGGGAAGTGA
>CM067497.1:5642558-5664285 GCA_034552555.1 Semaprochilodus insignis
TTGTTGTTGAGGCAAATATCAGCGCTGCCGGCTACGTTTTAGCCTTACGTAACTAATTATCATGAAAGTAGCATGATGTAGCATATCAGTGGTCACCATTCCTGGTCACCACAGGTCCTGGAGATCTACTTTCCTGCCTTCCTCCAACCACAGTTTTTTTCCACACCTGCTCCATATAATAAACTTCATCAGAAGTCTTCTATTGGCTAGATTAGGTACGTTGGAAATAGGTAGAAGGGAGGGACCATCATATTGCAAGTTGGAACTAGATTGAAGAAAAGCACCAGGGCCAGGGTTGGTGACCACCGTAGTACAGTCATCATCAATGCTATTGGGAAGGAAGATAAAGGTTACCAGGAACAATAAATGATGATACATTTAGACTGATATGGGTAATATTTATTGAGCTACACGTACAGAAGTAGTGTCTCTCAGTATGGCGTCAGGCCGCCATGTTTGCTAATGCAACATGCCAGACGTCTCTGCAACTCCGAGCCAATGCAACGTAATTTCGTTCTAATGCGCAATGTACAGTGTAAATTTGAATGACAATAAAGTCTGTCTAAGTCTGAGGATTTGTAGAGGTTCCTAATGGAGCCCTACGATAATCCATCCCATGCAGCTTAAATATTCTTACACAGTTCCTGCAGATTGTGCGGTAGGGGTGGAGGTGGAGTGACACCAGGCTTTCTGGACGTGTGACACATGACAACAAACCGTTCATGTTGGCGCGGAA
Organism: Semaprochilodus insignis; assembly: GCA_034552555.1. Taxonomy (NCBI): domain Eukaryota; kingdom Metazoa; phylum Chordata; class Actinopteri; order Characiformes; family Prochilodontidae; genus Semaprochilodus; species Semaprochilodus insignis. Next base: position 5,643,295 of record CM067497.1, read on the forward strand.
CACGGTCCCTCCACACATGGATTCGTTGGTCATCTCTATCAAGACAAAAGAGTGACTCGTCCCTGAAGATGACCTGCTGTCATTCTGAAACACTCCATTACAGTCTTGTACGACACCATTGCAGTCTTTGGCGACGTTAGTCACATAGTGTTAAGGGCAGTCGTCGTAACCGTCTGCATACATGTAGTTCTGTGTTGTGCAGTCGTCTGCCAGTGGTGCTGGCACTAACAGGATGCTTCATGGAGGACATCACTGCTTGCTGAATGTACAGCGATAATGCCTGTGCCTGCTTATGTCACATGAGCGGCCGAGCATGAAAATTTAATCATTCGCATGTCTCACAATGTCAAACCTACCCACCAAGTTTCATTCGTGTGGGTTGATTCCATCTGGGTGCAACTATTTGTGCAACTATTCTTTTAATGGTAAGTGTATATAAACGTTGTTAAAGTTTCACAACATATCGTTCACTCTTCAGAGCATGTTTAGAGATCTAAGGCCAGGCATACACTGAGCAATTGATCTTTGCTGACAAGTCCCCCATTGTGTACGGACAAAGCATGCGATTTATAAGCTCAAACTGCATGAAAACGCACTGTCCAACAGACATAACTCGACATGGGTGCTCATACTGCACATAAAACACAGCCCCTACAGACAGCTCTTTCTACGAACAACTTCCAATAACGCTGTTTCATTCAAAACTAAATGCCGCTTCCGAGCCCTTTGCAGAAACACTGGCTGAATTTCACATGACTCCCTGCTCCCTACGTAGTGCACCCCGTAGGATTCACAATAGTGGCTTCTGCACCCAAAACAGTGCACCATATGTCTAATAAATAGCTTTATGGGATTAAATATTGCATGTTTTGTGCACTGTGTAGGAAAGAGAGGTTGGAGCACAGTCAGCATATAGAGATGCTGCAGGTGCCTCTGTTTATGTGTGTTCAGCTGTGTGGTAGTGGTGGTTGTGATTGTTTGTGTGTGGTTTAGGGTGCGACTATTACACTTTTGACACCAGTATGGTGGCAGCATAGACAGAGAAGCGTGAAACATAGCGTCAAATAAGTTTGTAGCTTGAAGCTGCAATATTTAGATTTGAACTGTAGTTCAACTGCACAACAATTTACATAAAGGTCAGTCATCCCTGTATCCGCATTTTTGTTTTGTTTTTCTCAATTTTTCAGGAATTATCATTAATTGGTGTTTATGGCTATTGTTGGCTATTATGTCCCCCAGGGTTCAGTTCTCGGACCTCTTTAGTTCAACGTCTATATGCTGCCTTTGGCCAAATTCTACAGAAATACAACACTGATTACCATAGTTAGTAAGATGATGGACAGATATCTCACCAGATGACAACAGCCTAGTAGACTCACACTGTGTCAATGTATGTGGCATATAAATAATTGGATTTTTTTTTTGAGAGAGAGAGAGAATTTTGAGAAGGGAATTAGCGTTAACAAACACCTTGATTTACCTTGACCCATATATTCCCCTAATTAGAAAGACAAAACGATGTGATACATCATGGAGCAGATCCTGCTAAAATATCATGCAGAAAGGAATTGTGCAACCATCTTGTGCAACTGATGACGACTGTTTTTGTACATAAAAGTGATTAGCAAACCTCAGGAGGAAAAAGAGAGTCAAACAAGAAAAACAAGAAAATTCAGGACCCTTTAGATAATATAGTCAAGGTCACATTTGCATGAAAATGTCATTAACAATGAAAGCTGAAGATGATTAGGTCAATTCTAGATATAACGGGGCTTTATTTCCATGAAATCTTCATTTCATTATCAGAACGGCATTCTGTATGGTTTGTTGGGTTGCCAGCATGTGAACTGCTTTTTTGTTGCTCTGCCTCGTTCTATTGATCTTTACACAAACATGTGTCTTGGACAGAACAAACCCCTCTCACTTCTAAAAACCTGCTGAAAGAAGAGGCATTGTTCAGAGCGAGCAGTGGAAGAATGCACTGGGGAGTGGATGTGCTGGAGCCGCTGTAAAGGAGAATTAATCTGGTCCAAAACAACCTTTTATTTTCTGCAGGCCGACTTTTCAGCCTTGACTAAAAGCAATTTGTTTTGGCCCACTTCTAGCGCTCCCGTGTACCACTCTAAGAGCAGTGTGGCATACGAGCGAGAGAGTACGAGAGACAGACAGGGGGAGAAAGAGAGAGAGAGAGAGAGAGAAATGCTGCTTTAATCAGATTAGGTTTGGCTACAATCCCAAACCGAGGCTGAAGTGCAGTGCTTGTGGTTTCTGAACGGCTTATGCTAAGTCTCTACCATGGAAATAATCTACCCTTAAAACCCAGGAAACAAATCAACTATGCTAAGGACATAAGTCGCTGTCATTAGGGAGTGATTAGGAGAAACATTTTTATACTGTGCACCGCATGTGTCACCAAGCAGAAGAAAACAAGCCATATGTGCTGCCCCTCCATGCTAAGACTATGAGCTAAGGCCTCCCGGCCACATGTCCATCCTCTTTTAATGCACATATTTAAAACGATACTTTAATGAACGCTGACACAGTTTACACGGCCGATCTCATGCAAACAACTGGCTAGATCACAATCATCCATTTCAGACACAGCCGGTTTAATCAGAAGCTTTTCAGTCGCCACAACCATTCGCTTAGCACTGTTAGCCATGCAGACTGACCTGCTTAACTGCAACACTAAACACCATCATGTCTGAAGTAATACAGTACTGAGAAACAGCCATTAACTACTAGCTCTTCATTTTTCAGGCTATATTTCTGAGGGGATAAAAGATCATCCATTTGTCATCCGTTTTGAGTTATAAAAAATAAGACTGAATTTATGGGACGTTTTGCTAAGTTTTCCAGGTTGAACGTCGTGTTTCATCAAAACTATGTACAACATTGCTTGAGGTATATTTTCTTGTAGGTATGTCGTAAGTGTAACCCAATAAGCAGTGACCTGTATATAAAGCCTGCCATATTAAAAAGTCACTGTGTACAATTGACTGTAATAACGCCTTCTACAAATGCAGCCTCTGCAGCTTGGTGGGGGCTCCTAAAACATCCATGGAGGACACCAAGAATGGCCTTCTCAGCTGCCACAACACGTAACTCAACAGACCATTCAATGCACCACCGTTTCCATCAAAATGTACGTTCTGCTGCTTTTTGTCTGGGCTGAACGCAGTCTTGGTAGACCATCAAAACTATCCCCATCAGAACAGCACATGAAGCTTTTATCTTTGAGAGAGTGGAGAACATTTAAACTTATTTCATATGTGTGGACGCTCTATGTATTTGGATGTTGTTGGTGATCTTAAAGACTCTACAGACTTACAGTACCAGCTGATGACATGTCTAAAACAATACACACCCTGATATACCACATATACTCTTGATGTATCACAGTATTGTATTTCTGCCATATCTCCACCTCTGATATATATTCCACTGCACTTCCTGTTATATTAATCTCCACTGCAGGTTAAGAAAGCTGTTTTATCCTCCTATAAAGTTTTTAGGGTGGACTGCATAATTCCATGAGTGCTGTTTTATAATTTGATGTCTTCACTTTTCCTCTAAAGTAAAGCATTCAGCTAAACATAAGGAAACCGTCTACAAGCTGTGTCTTTTGACTGGTTCTGTATGTCTACATGAAAAGAACTAGGAAACAAGCATGATGTTGCTTGATTGGAAACAAACAAAATGGTCAAAACTGGTCATTCCTAGCAGAACTCTCAAATGTTTCTCCAAGCTTATGTGTTTAGTCATATAGGGGTTAAACCAGCTTCTCATACTCGTTTCTCATTCCACCATAAATGATGAAGCAGTTGAATGCAGGTGCACGTATGGGCACTAGCTTGTAACCGCTGCACTATTTAAGGTGGAATGGAAAACTGAATATGAAGCTAACATCAGTAAATAACACCTTGAGAAATACACCAGAAATCAAATTCAGGAAGTACTCTATGGAGTTTGTTACTTTACTGATGTACACAGTCACATTTCTCCTCTATCAAGCTACAAACCATGTAAGTGTACCCACAAAGGTACAATAATGGTTTTAAAGTCTAACTGTGTGCCTTAAAAGCATTTTCTCCTTTAAAAGATATATAATTCTATATATCCTAACTAAAGGTCCTGAAGACATACCCTTGAGGGTGCCACTCCAGTGACTCCCGTATCTTTTTACAGCAATTTTCATATGTGAATTATGTAAAGATGAACAGCAGGAACTGAACGAAAGAAGACAAAAAAATGAAAAAGCTACTAAAGGAGCATGAGAACATATCCCGGCAGAAAGACAATGAGAAAAGCTTAATGACCTGGGGATTAGTTTGTAGCATATTGACTGTTTTGACGGTCACCAGGAAACCACTGTGGTTTTTGTCAGTAATAAATAGTAGTATAAAACAGAAGAGGAAAATGCCCAAAATCTTATTCTGCATAAAGACAGGGCTGTGTGTGAGTGTAGCAGGAGAAATACAGTATGATTTTAAGGTAGGCTGGTTTGCATCATGCAATTCCCAGTCTGAAAGCATGTTTCACTCTGGCCCTGATGATTTATGTAATATATGGACTGAATTGCTCAACACTGTGGACCCACAGTTTAACAAAGTATGCAAAGAGCAGTTAGATGCCATTGATCTGAAGTGAATGTGTCCTTAAATCAGTGCATTTTAAGAGCTGTCACTGATCTTCAGTCAGCTTTTTGTTGTTGTAATGGGAAATATTATGATGTTATGTGTGTATAACATTTCTCGCTTGCTAATCATGTACTGGCTAGCACATTTGGGTTATGCTGAAAATGAGCTAAAATTGTGTCTGCCAAAACAGTCACTACTGAAGCGGTTGGTAATGTTAGTAATGGTGGTGTTATGATTGTTTGGTTTTTAATGTTTGAAATGTTTGAGGGTTTTTGTTTTAAACTCAAGGCAAAGGGATTTTAGTCTGAAGTCTGGATCAGTTTAAAGTCCAAAACGTGTTTTCAACTATTTGACTTTGAACCAATTGGGTAGATTGATCCTTGCATACTCACTGGTTGGAACATTAAGTGAGGTTCATGTTTAGGTTCATATGAACTCTGCATTCACATGATGAAAATAATGAAAGCAATAAATAAAACTGAAAGTAGTAACTGAAAGTAATAAATACATTCAGGTGAAAGTAATAAATACATACTGAAAGTAAGAATTGAAACTAATAAATACTAAAATAATGAATACATACCCAAAGTATTAACTGAATGTAATAAATATATACTGGTGAACTGAATAAATACTGAAACAAATAAATACATACTAAAAGTAATAATTGAAACTAATAAATACTGAAATAATGAATACATGTAGGATATAATACTTGAATGTAATAAATACATACTGGTGAACGGATTAAAAATACTAAAACTAATAAATACTGAAAGCAATAAATATATACCAAAAGTAATAACTAAAAGTAATACATGCACATTGAGGAAAGTAATAAATACTAACCGTAATAAATACTGAAAGTAATAAACACATACTGAAAGTAATAACTGAAAGCAAATAAATACATACTGGTGAAAGTAATAAATACTGAATGTAATAAATACTGAAAGTAATAAGTACATACTGGTGAAAGTAATAAATACTGAATGTAATAAATACATACTGGTGAAAGTTATAAATCCTGAAACTAATGAATTCTGAAAGTAATAATTACATATGGAAAGTAACAAATACATACTGGTGAAGCTTATTTTTATCACTCATAACTATTTTTAACTAGTTGTAGTTCTTTAAATGAAAAAAAAATCAGAGGGTTAAATTTGAGCAAATAAGATGCATGTTAGTAGTAGCAATTGACTACACATCATTTGACAGCCCTAATATTGTAGCATTAAAAATGTACAGTGTTTGGGATGGGTGGAATACAGGTCCTCCCTGGTAAGATGCTGCTTAGGGCTCTGTTTGTGTGAGTACATGTGAAACGGAGCTCAATATAAACGTCAATCACTGCGTGTTTAATTGTGTATATTCTCGTGTGCTTGCACTTTTGATATTTGGATGAGCGCAAAGTTTCTGAACCGTGCGTGTGCGTACGCACGCGCAACACTGCTGTGGGATTGCAGGGAGACTGTGGGCCGTGGGACGAGTGCTAGTGCACTGAATTATTTATCAAAGCCTCAGAGAAGTCACTGAAGTCTCTCTGTCTCTCTCTCCCTCTCCCTCCATGATGCCTGTGTTTAAAGATCTGATAAAGAGGATTCGAGCCTCAGAGCGGGATCACACGCCTCAGCCGACAACATTTCACCTTCCTTTAACCCGCCGTTTAATAGGAGGCAATCGATGTGATGCGCTTAATTCCAACGCGGCAGCGTTCTCACACCGCATCTGTCGTCTGTGCTGCATACCACTCCTCCACTGGAGTGCAGATTCATCAGGGCATGCTTTCCTACAGCCATGTCAGCCGGGGCCACACTTACTTTGTTTGCATTCCCACATGGGCCCATATCAGCACGGGACACTTGTTATCTGGTTTTTGGGCCATTTCATTTCATGCTTGCTGGATTAGATCTAACAGATGAGAGCATGATGGCGTTTTGTAGCTTAACTTATTTGCATCCATTCGGAGCGTTCACACTACATCCTTCAGGTACGGTGGCTGGTTACAGGCATGCCCAGCCTGAGCAGCATGTGGTGCTTACATTGTACTAACAGCATTCTGTCAGATTAGTTGAGAGTGTGTTCGTATTTGGCAGGTCTGATTCAATTCAGTAGAGCGTAGTGTGGTGTTTCCACACATAGCCACCATCTATTTTACACTGAATCCTAACAACGCAAGACAACGCAAGCCACTCAGAACTGGGATCCTTTAAAACGGGATGCACCCGGCCACTGTTCGGAATTCAAAGCTGAAAACATTATCAACATCTTTCAGAAAAGCAGCCGAGCGAAGGCTGCTCAAGGGTTGAGCAGTTTCCCTTAGCAACAACAACAACAACAACAACAACAGCAAACACGGAGAGAAACAACCCATGGAAAGACAGAGTTGAAAGATACATTTTGACCAAGTAAAATGGGCTGCATGCATTGGCATTGGCAGTTCCACTGAGGCTCATGGGGTGCCGATAGCAGGAGTGCCAGCTGACATTCCTGTGAGGCCAGGCCGCTTATAACTTACTTATGTTAAGTCACAATTTAATATCCATAACTCAGGCATACTTAGTAATATACATTATATGGACAAATGTATGTGGACAACCCTCCTAACAGTATCTCAAAAAGAGTGCAAACAGCAATGCAGTCTCCATAGACAAACACTAGCAGTGGAATGGGTGATACTTTGCCACAGGCCAATTTGTGAAATTTCTGTTCCGTTAGATCTGCCCTAGTCAACTGTTACTTCATTTCCACCAACAAAGTGCTAATGCTCATGCCCGTGCTGGTGCTGGTTCCCAGGATCTACTGAACCCGTTAAGAATGGGCCCCCTTTTCCACTGGTTTGAGAGCTAAGCGATTACGTATCTAGATGTGGGCGGTCCTTAGTCCGTAAGCAGAAGTCGGCGGACAACACATAAAAACAATATGGTGGAACATTTTCTTCAAGTGCAAACTGTACTTCTTGCTTCGAGGGCATATATCTTATCATCTAAAATACACTTTTCTAGCATTTGTTCGGAGCACAGAGGGATTGTCATAGACAGCGATAACACGCAAGACGACTTGTAGTTTCGTTTTCTCATTCCGTTATGAACATGTACTGTTATATGGCAGCATGTTACGTTTCGTGGCCCTTACGTTTCTCACATTACAGATCTCCTGCACATATTAAACGGCAAATGTTTTGGATTTTTCACATTTTAGCACATTCGAAGACCGATGTCTCCAGTTGAATGCACTCATCCATGAGTACTGGTGGGATACGATTGTTCCCGAGTTCAGCTCAGTGCAGTTCATCATGCAGCGCCACGCCCCACGCACTTGCATCACGGCTTCCACAGGACCAGAGAGTTAATGGTGCTGGAACGGCACTGATTGTTCAGGCCACAAACCGGTGGAAAAGCGCAGAGCGGTTAGAGATTATGGCACCGGCACTATGTTGGTGGAAAAGGGCTCATGAGTGCTGTTATTGTGAAATGGATGCATTTAGGAGCAACAACAGCTCAGCCACCAAGTGCTAGATCATGCAAACTCATACAGCACTGAAACTGCCTCTGGAACCAGCGTCAGCACAAGAACTGAGCTTCACGAAATGGGTTTTCATGGTAAGCAGCTGCACCCAAGCTTAACATGACTATATGCAGTGACAGGGGTCTGCTGGCCTGGTGTACAGCTTGCTGCTACTGGACTATGGGGCAATGGAAACATGTTCTCTGGAGTGAAGAATCATGCTTTACTATCTGGCAGTCTGACGTTCAAATCTAGGTTTGTCAGAAGCTGGGAGAACACTACCTATCAGAATGCTTAGTGTAAAGTTTGGTGGAGTGTAAAGTTTGGTGGAGGAGGGATAATGGTCTAGCGCTGTTTTTCAAGGCTTAGTTCCAGTGAAGAGCAATATTCCAGACAATTAGATGCTTCCTGGCAAATTTCCTGGCAGCAGTTTTGGGGAAGACCTGTTTCCTGTTCCAGCATGACTGAACCCCTGTGCACAAAGCAAGCACCATAATGAACACATAGTTTAGTGTAGTGGAACTCCAGTGGCCTGCACAAAGCGCTAACCTTAACCTCAGTGAACACCTTTGGGATGAAGTGCAATGCTGATTGTGAGCCAGACCTCACAAATGCCCCCTTAGGCATAAATATCCACTGATCCACTTCAAAGTCATGTGAAAAGACTTCCCAGAAGAGTGGAGGCTGTTACAGCCCCAAACGGTATGTGAATGCACATGTTGGGATACCCAACAAGCCCATTTAGATGTCCACATACTTTTGGCCATACCGTGTAAATTGACAGAGGGTAATCAAACTATTTGCACCCAAACTCAATAATACATACACACAGGGTTTCTCAGCCTTAGGACTGTGGTCAAGTTAGGACTGGCTAGCTCTTCTTGTTAGGGTTCACTAACTAGCAAGCTGAGTATGTTGCTGGCTTGAAATTGCATGATACTGATCTTTTGCTGTTGAGAACCCCTTGTCTTTAAGGTAACACTAGCTGTAATTTAGCTAGTTATTTAGCTAGCAAGTTATTTTAGCTATTTAGCTAGTATGTAGGATACAATTTACTCTGCTACAGAAGCTGCTTGTAGCTAACTGTATGCTGTCATAGCTGCTAAAATGATGGCCTGTCTGCTCAAAGTGACCAGTTTGGGCCATTTTGTTCATTATCTAATCAAGCAACATCATGTTTCCCATTTCTTTCCTTGCAAACTTACAGTACCAGTCATAAGTTGCGGCTACCAACAGAACGTTTTCCTTTTTTTTAGTTTAATGCTTTACTTTGGAATAAAAGTGAAGACGTCAGACTATAAAATAGCATTTATGGTATTATGCAGTCCACTCATGGAATTATGTCCACCATAAAAAAACAGGTGGATAAAACAGTTTTCTTAGCTTGAGAGGACCAATTCTATTGGTTTGTCCAATGAATCATGAATATTTACTTTATTTAACTGAAAGGGCTTTTAAACTGTGCAAAAAAAGAGATAAAAGTTTTATTTTGTAACTCAATCTATATTAGAGGTGGCGATATGGCAAAAATATAGTATTGTGATACTTCGAGAGTATATGTGGTATATCAGGATATTTATTGTTTCAGACACCTCAACAGAACTGTCAAGCGTAAGCCTATAGGTCAGAGGTTCTCAGCCTCTCCACCCCAATGCCCACCTGATAATAACTGCAAAGCATAGCGACCCACCGGAAAGCTAAAATCAACTTTTATACAGTATCTCACAAAAGAATGCCAACATGTACTGTGACATACTGAAGCAGAGCATGATCCCCTCCCTTCGGAAACTGGACCGCAGTGCAATATTCCTACATGATAACGACCCCAAACACACCTCCAAGATGGCCACTGCCTTGCTAAAGAAACTGAGGGTGCCAGACCTAAACCCTATTGAGCATCTGTGGCGTCATGGAGGAGTGGAAGAGGATTCCAGTGGCAACCTGTGAAGCTCTAGTGAACTCCATGCCCAAGAGAGTTAAGGCAGTTCTGGAAAATAATGATGGCCACACAATATATTGACACTTTGGGCACAATTTGGCCATTTTCAGTTAGGGGTGTACTCACTTTCGTTGCCAGCGGTTTAGACATTAATGACTGTGTGTTGAGTTATTTCGAGGGCACAACAAATTTACACTGGTATACAAGCTGTACACTGACTACTTTACTCCTTTCACTGGGTTAAAGAAAATACTGATATGTCCAAATTCAAACAAATGAGCTGTGAAAGCACCCTGAGAAACCTCTCCATCAGCTATGTTCACTCAAACTGACTCAAACTTTAATTAGCCTGCTACTGTGACGTGTTGTATGTATGTGTATGTTAATACACATATATTTATATTAATATTCTTAATATAATGCTAATATGGTTTATATATGATGGTTTTGGTCCATTACAAACTACTACCTCCACCTGAGTACCTGTCTTTAAGTTAACCATGAGCATCCATTTAGTTGGTGTGTCTAAACTTTTGGCTGGTGCTGTATGTATTCTGTTGCACCTGCGCAGCCTTTGTCAGCATATTACATATGGAAACAGCGACTCTGGAAAGGTTGTTGCCTGCACCTTCGGTTTAGCTCAGTTGCAAGAAGTAAATGTTTTTTCTTCACACTGAAAAGCGAGGTAGAAGTTCAGTGTGTTGACATCTTTAGATGTGCCGGAAGGTCATGTACTACATTAGCATTGGCATTTTAGGAGGTGCAGTGCTTTCCAACAGTGCAACATGAAATGTCTCCTGGGAAGCCATCCATGAAATCTAAAATGGGTCAATCTATGAAGATGTGAGAGCCAGTTGCCTGTAATATATGACATTCAGAGAGGTGTGGAATCTATCCACCTACTTGGTCTGGAGCCAGTATATGAGTGTGCATGTATTTACGGCAGTGTGTGAAGGTACGATAAGGTCTATGGACCAATTTCACACCCACTCTTTTCATTCCAGAGTAGGTCTCGTATTTCATCTCCCCCGACGAAACGCACACAGGTACGTGCAATCATATTTGCTATCATGTACTCATTTTACAGGGCCAAATGATTTGGTAGGTGTTAAAAAGAGACCATTTTCTTATTTAATACGCCAGTATCTTTCAAGCTAATCTCTATCTGCTGTATCTCGAGCATACAGTCAATCACCACTGAAGACACATTTCAAGCTTTTTCCCATATAGAAAATCTGTTGACTCATAATGGAAGTTTTTGGGCAGCGACTGCTGCAAAATAGCACCTCTTTGAATACACTGTAAAGTATTCCGAGCTGTTCCTGAAGAACAATGGAATTTATGCAAGTTGGGAAGTTTTATTCATCATTTTCATGATTTCATGCTTTGAGAGTTTGCAGCGTATCCCACACTCATGCAGTCACACAATTAGCAGTTGAATATGGGGTATGATGGGTATGAAAAAATTGGGTATGAATGGATTTGGGTATGAATCCATCCCTGCAGGTCACATACAGACATGATGATTGTCCTCCCTGGGGCGGATGGGATCTTCCAGCAAGACAATGCAACATGTCACATACGCTACCCGACACTGGTAGGAAGAGCATGACCAAGACTTCCAAGTACTACCCTGGCCCCGTAATTCCCCCAGACTTGAACCCAAGTGAGCATTTGTGGGACCTCCTCGATTGTCATGTTCGCTCTATGGATCCTCGTCTTTGCACCCTTCACCAGCTGTGGGATGCGCTGCAGTCAGCATGGCTCCTGATACCTATGACAACCTACCAGGACCTTAATGAGCCACTCACAGCCCGTCTAGCTGCTGTCCGTGCTGCACACAGTGGTTACTCTGGATATTAGCTGGTCATAATAATTGGACTCGACTGTGTATGTTCGGGAATTGAGTAAACCATTGCTAGGCATGTATTGGCTTGAGTTCTCTTTAAGATTAGTTAAAGGTTGTCACTATTGAAACATTCTGTTCAGTCGTGGTAGTGTAAAATTTTTGGAAGTGTCTAAATTCAATAATTTATATTAATAGAATAAACATAATTAAGGCATAGGGTCACTCGATGCAAAGGGAACTTTATTAAATATATGTTTGGTAGATTGATCCATATATGTTTGGAAAGCAAATATTCCATCAAACTGAAGATGAGCTGATAAAACATTACATTAGTGAGTGCCTGCTGGTGGAAGTGGAGTGCAGTAAGTGAACTGGCCTCCTCGGTCATGGCCTTCAGTGCCGCAGGCCCATTGAGAAGCGCAGGGACGGACCTCTACATTCACTCTGGCCCCAAGAGCACAAGAATGGCCCTGTCATGCCTCAGCTAATTACTGGGACAAGTGCCTGAAAGTGAAGCAAACACATAAACGCCAGCACCGCTCCCAGCTATCCAGACAAAGGCCCAATTGACTCTGCGAGTCTCCATTCATTCTCCAGCCAATTTGTAAACATCACAGGCATTAACTTAGACACCCGTGAGCCACAAACATCTTAAGCCGCAAAGTTGTGAATGCTGGGCTCAACACTTTGGGCAGAGGGAGAGAGTCCAGCCTCTGAGGCCAACAACAGGAGGTGCAACCTTAATTGAACCGAAAATCAAAAAACATAAAGCCAGAGGGCCCCAGTTCGACAGTTCTTGGAACATGGGATGCATTGTTAATTCAGAGTGAGGAACAGGATTGAAGTTCTTTATGCCTTGGATTTTCCAGCCATTAGCTAAAACTAACTGTTTGAAGGTCTGGGGGGGGCAGCTTTCAAAGCCAAAACTGCAGTAGGAGATCATAATAAATTGGTCAGTGTCATGTAATGAGAGCAACTAGCCAGTGCTTGTAGATTAGCCTGGCTTCTCTAATGTCTAGGCCTCAGACTGTCTCTCGTTACAGCTGTAGAAATGTATTATGCTTATGCACCAGAACTGAAACAAGAACATGAGAAAGTCTGAGATAATTAACAGTGGGAAGAAACTGATTGTGAACGTTATAAACCAAGCCAATGTGACTTGAGAAGGCGGAGCTCAAAGTAGAGGCCAGTGGAGTGTACGTCTGCATTGCAGTGGACAACAAGCCAAGTAAATAGATGTAACGTTTGTCAGCATGGCTAAAAAGTTCCCATGGAAAACACCAATGAAGGATCTGCTAGGTAGCTTGTTTGGCTTGTGGTAGTGACTGTACGTACACATGTAGAGAGGGGGCATACACTTTTTAGCAACTGCGGTCCAACACCCAACGCTTAACAAGTAGTTCTCAGATGTGTATTCTCGTTAGTTTGTTCAAAGTGTACTAAATATGACTGCATATGAATTGTATCTCGTCGCTGTCCAAAGAAAAACATGTATCTCCATTTTTGTCGTCCATTTTGACTTCCATTTTGACTTTGAACACAGCTGCCGTTTACATTGTATGGAAATTTCGTGATGTATGGACCAACAGAAATGGCTCAATGTTGCTTGGAAAAAAATCTAGTTCCACTGACTTACATTAAAATGACATTAGGTTTTTGCCCTCTCCTGTAAAGTTGCCATTTTGGACAGCGGCAATATGTTACATTTGGGATTTTAGCGAACGCTCTTATGTCTGTGTGATATGAGGAGTAGGGCACCTTATTGTTATGATGGTCTTCGTTTCTAAATGGAGAAAAACTCCGGCCTCTTGTGCACCGAGTGGCTTGTCCATTGCATTGTTAAGATTACAAATCAGTAACTAATGGGAATTATCTATGAATCAAGACCAGCCAGTTTTGTTTATTGAGCATATCGCTGTTTTTCCAGTACTGGTGGCCAGTTTTCTTTTAGTTATACACCATTGCTTCCAGGAGGTGACTGACTGAAATAGAGGACTATGTTAGAACTGTAACCTTCAAAATGCTGGGTATGTGTTAGCCAGGGATCCTAAACAGGCAATCTGTTACACCTGTTATTATCCCATTCAACATAGTGTGAAATTGTGTTTTGGAGAAACAAAAATGAGTAATAAAGCGAATTAATAGAGTGAATTATCCTGTCTGTTTTATAAGCATGTGGTAGGTGACATGTTTACACATTGTTACTATCACTTTCAGTTAGCTTCTGCAACACAGTCCCTTTTGGTTAGTGTAGCAAACTGGATGTTCAGCATGTTGCATGGAATAGTGGAGCACAGGCCAAGACATTCAAGTATTTGAGCAAAAATAATATTGTTTAATATTGATCAAGCTACATCAAAACTTACACCTCAGACAAATACTGTCACTAAAATCTACTATAACAGTACAAAACACAATTGAATTCAGGAGTGAAGGAGTGTTTCCAAACCAAATACACCAAAATATATTAATATAAATCAATTTAGTGACAAGAAAAAGCAAATATCCACAAACAGTAGTATTTATATTTTTATTCATATGCCATCTCTGATATGTTTTAGATTAAACTGTACTTATAAAGCTTTATGTTTTGGAATCATATGAGAGAATACAGATTATCATGGCCTACTTTTACCAACACGTTTGCCTGGCTTTGGCAAACAACAAAGAACCGCAGAAGTCGCACTGATGGCAGCTGGGTGAACTCATGCAACAAAGTCTGCGATTGAATTTTCCCATTCCACCTTAAATGGTGCAGCAGTTATGTTCTGACTTGAATGTCGCCATTGCCAGAACTGTGGTCAGTTTTTTCCCTAGTAGTCATGGATCCTAGCATAGAATGTAAAAACACCGGCTGCAGTAGTGGAGCACATGAGGCAGGCAAAACAAACTGCAGCAAGTATCGCAAGAAGTATGTTGAGCGTTGTAGGCATAACAGCATGTTAATACTAAAACCCTGCACCACAACCGCCCCCCCCCCCAATGGAGGCTGTACTTCAGACTGGCTAGCTCTCACTCTGAGTCAATGACATACTTCCAAATGGTCTCTAAATGGTGCTGTATTACAGACAACAAGAAGGTGAATACAGTAATGCAGGTGTGAATTCGGTGACTTACTCAGTAGTTGCAAAACACCTACAATGAACAAAGTTGTTTTGGCAGTACACAAACTTCAGGTCTTCAGGCTGAAGCTCTCTTTCTCATGGTGAAATCGCCTGCAAACTCCACACTTGCTGTTGCAGTAGGAATACAGGAACATGACTAACAGCATGTTCTGCCTGTTGAACTGCACAGACTATCCTCATTTTACCCTGCATTAGTTTGTGCTCTGCTCTTCCTGGCGACTCTTTGCAAAACTTACGACACTGTAGGCTGAATGGAATGTTTGCTAGCGCTCTGTTCAGCTTCTCGATTGTTGCTATGAAAAAACATTTATGTCAGTTACATCCCTATCATCACTACCACCGTTATTAGCAGCAGTTAAACTTCCACCAGCCCCTAAACTGCCAGCTCTGATCAGCTCTGTGATAACTGCCTGGTCCTGATGTACAAGCCTTCGCTGCCATATTTATTTGTCCTTATAACTGCATTCAAGTGTTGCTGAGCTCATGTTTGAGCAACTGCATGTCTCTCTCTCTCTCTCTCTCTCTCTCTCTCTTTCTCTCTCTTGCTGTCTTTCTCTCCACTTCTCACTCACTTACATACTAACTCACACTCTCTTACACAGTATAATTGCTGTTTCTGAGACTCCGTGCTCTGCCCTATATCCTTGCACAGCCCATTTACATCTCATTAGTCCGGCCCATAAAGATGTGATGGCACTAATAGAATGACAAATCTACCTTGCAGCTCTTAAAGTAGGGATTGTCAGGGGTTAGCCTGTGCTAGTAGAACATGACCTCAATCTAAAAAAATACAGCTTTTCTGTATTGTACAAAAGCCAGAGAGCACCTTCTTTTATTTCATATCCAGTCAGAATTCCCATTAAGTACAAGTCATTCCTCTTTCAGGAGATGTTTCTGGGAATAGTGGATACGAGTAGGTACAGTTGCATAAGGAAGGGGGGGATTTGAGCTTCCAAAACTGGAATTGGTAGACCACCAAACTTGTCCCCATCAGATAAACAGCACCTAAAAGCATTCTTCTGTGAGAGATTAGAGAACATCAAGCTGGCTCAGATCTGAAAACATCCACAGGAGTTTCTGTCCCTCCTTCCACTCTAAGAAGACAACCCAACACTATGAACCTTAAAGGATGTGTAGCTGTCGGGAAGCCATTACTGAGAAAAGGAAATAGACAAAAAAGAAAAGATCGTTTTCAAAGTCACCAAAGAAACATCAAGTAACATTTACTCAGAACACTGGAGTGACCAACCAATAGTCCAGTCCTCAACGCCATTCAGTGTGTTTGGGAAAGAGCGGTCTATGATAATTACATAGTACTTGATATCCCATCGAAATCCCATTTAGGATGTTAGCAAGCCAATCACATTGCACTTGACCCACAGCCTGCGGCAGCTTCCAAACCTCCTCTCCAGAATCTGCTTCCTTGCTAGCCCAGGATTGTGAAAGCACCTGGCATGGTGTCCCCTCTCCCCTCTCCATAATGCTGGCTCACCAACCGCTCAGCTACGCACTGCGGAGCGCCTAGGCCTTTCACAGTTCAAGTCTTTCCATGCCAGCCCCGTCATCAAGTCTCACTGCGCCATCTTCTTTGTGGAGCCTCACAGCCCTGTCCCCTCCATTACAGTATTTCTCCGTGCTCTGTCTCTCTCACCACCCACCAGTCTGACGTTTTTAAACCAGCATTCCACTCCAGGCAGCTCTGGGAGCTGGAGGGTTTGTGGAGGTGGGGTTTGGCGCTAGCCCACTTCTGACACCACTGAGGCAGTGTAGTGTAGAGTAAGACACATTACAGCCCAACAAACAATGTGTAACACATCTCTAAACTAACAGATAACGACATTTAAACAGCATTTAAGTCCCTTTTCTGTGGGAAGGTGCCTCCCGTGAGCCCTTCAAGTAGCCAAGCTTCCTGAGATTCTGCACTGAGGCAATAGAGCAGTGTTTCTCGACCCTGGTCCTGAATTCACTCTGCCCTGCACGGTGTAGTGGATTCCTTGCGTTAATACACACCCTGCAACTCTGAAAGGGCTTGGTAATGAGCTGATAAGTTGAATCAGGTGTGTTGGGAGCAGGGAAAGCACTAAATTGGGCAGAGCAGGGTGCCTCCCGGACCAGGGATGAGAAACACTGCTGTAGCAGAAGTCAATGTACATTACTGGGGTCAGTTTCTTCAGCACCTGCCTACTGGCTTGGGTTTGATGGGTATATGAAAGTGTGTTGAACATATCGTTCATGGTAATCGATCATATGCTATAGATTCCGAGCCTAGGTGAAAATACTGGAGGATTGCTTTAATGTGTTTGTGAGGTTGTTGTTGTAGATGAGTGTAAACCGGTGTAGCTTTCTGTTTATTCCAAAGCACACTCTGTTCTCAATGACTCTGCGCTGACTGTTTTATGCTTGATGCATTAATATGGAAGATACGTCCATCCTGATGTTCCACATGACCCTGCCAAGCTCCATAGGGTGACTGAACAAAGTCTATGAAGACATCAGATAGAGCTGAAGTATTCTTCTCTGCTTGCCCTCTCTCTCTCTCTCCCTCTCTCTCTCTCCCTCTCTCTTAAAGCAGGCCCTTAATACAAGTTTATAATTAGTCGCATGCATACCCCACAGTGATTAGCGCAGGCATAAGGTTGTTAACACTACACTTCTCCATTTCCCTGCAGAGTTTCCATTTAATTAGACAGAGCATCATTGCTTTGTTTTTTTCTCTAGTCATCTCCGTTACTACGCTGAATGAAAATCGCATTTGTTGTGACACAAAGAGCAACGAAATATGAAAAGTGTGTCAGATGTGGCAAAGTCTATCTCCCTAAAACCAAATCACATGTTCCAACAAACAAACACTGCATTTACCTGGTACTGTACTTTCTGTCAAAGAGGTAACCGTCAAGCACTCACCATCAAAAGAATAGCTGCACAAAAATAGTTGCACCCGGAAGGAATCCCAACAGCCACAACAGTGAACTTTCAGCGAGCAGTGGTGCCCTCCATGAGCCATCCTGTTAGTGCCAGCACCTTTGACAGATGGCTGCACGGCACGGGACTACATGCACGCAGACCGTTACGACGACTGCCCTTCACACCATGTCAACGTCGCCAAAGACTGCAGTGGTGTCATACCAGGCTGTTAAGGAGTGACTCAGAATGGCAGCGGGTCATGTTCAGGGATGAGTGCTGCCTTTGCTTGGTGGAGACGTCCAACAAATCCATGTGTGGAGTCACCATGGTCAGCACCAAGATGAACAATTTGTTGTCAGGTGTCACATGTCCAGAAGGCCTGGTGTCACTCCACCTCCACCCCTACCGCAAAGGTACCGCACCCCTGCTGCAGGAACTGTGTGAGAATATTGAAGCTGCATGGGATGGATT
Source organism: Semaprochilodus insignis (assembly GCA_034552555.1). Lineage (NCBI taxonomy): Eukaryota > Metazoa > Chordata > Actinopteri > Characiformes > Prochilodontidae > Semaprochilodus > Semaprochilodus insignis. Next base: position 5,661,733 of record CM067497.1, read on the forward strand.
ATCACAGGACATCATTAGGAACCTCTACAACTCCATGCCAAGACGTTTGGCAGGTTGCGTTAGCAAACATGGCGACCTGACGTCATACTGAGAGACACTACTTCTGTATGTGTAGCTCAGTAAATATTGCCCATATCAGTCTAAATTTATCATCATCTATTGTTTCTGGTAACCTTTATCGTCAGTCAGGTACAGGGATAATGCCCAACCTTGCTCACGTCACACGCGCGACCGAGCATCATTTGCATGTCTCGCAAAGTCAAACCTACCCACCAAATTTCATTCATGTCGGTTGATTCCTTCTGGGTGCAAGTATTTATACAACAAGTCTTTTGATGGTGAGTGCATATAAACTCAGAAGACATGTGTAGATTCACCTGTTTAATTGAATAATAAATACAATGGCTAGATATGCATGGTAGGGCAGATGTGTTTGTAAGCTTGCTGTGTGTTGTTTTACTCGAAGCCTTTATTTGGTTTGAATAAAAGCAGTTGAATTTGCTCTTTGGCAGATGAAGTCATTTATATTAGGTTGATATTGAGAGGGGGCCTGCTTCCTGTGACCGCCACTGTAAAGAAGGCAGTAAGATTCTCTTTGATCATTGCCGAAATGTTCATATCTTCAACAGTAAAAAGATTAGTGTAAATTTGCACACACCTCAGTGGAAATGCAGGCTGGCTGACTCTGAAGTCACAGCATATAGTGTTGTTTTGCTGTTATTACAGTGAAAGTCAAACACCTAGCAGCTCATCATTTACTGTGTTAGAAGTATTTTAGAGTGTAAGACATTGTAAACATTAAGGGGAAAGATAACACCTTAAGCACTGTACAGCGGGACATACTGCCCCCTGAATAGAGACTCAAGCACACAGCAGTGACTGACACCTAGAAAGATGGGCAGTTTTTAGCAGCGCTGGTTATCGATCCACCCGCCCTGTATAAGCACCCAAAATAATGCATTGTAATGAGCTGCAATTCCCTACAGAACGACAGAGCGCTGCTGCTTCCACTGCACGCAGCACTATCTGCCCGAGCCTTCTCTACAACAAACACGAATTAACAACCACTCTGTTTACTACAGTGACGTTCGTCATGTATCAGGATTCTTATGGTAAATGGTCTCAATAGCATCTGGAAACGACCTGAATGTTTATAATTTGTTATTTGATGGATTTGATGTGCCTTTTTTCATATCTCTCTCTCTCTCACACACACACACACACACACACAGCATATGTCCAATGACTAAAACTCTTCCCATTAATTAAGCCATTAAGAGGTGAACAGATATTCCGAGTGGTTTGATGTGAAATGCTCTGTTATAGAGAATCTTAGAGAATTGAAAGTGGTGGTGATAGGAACTAGACAGCTTTCATCTTTACATAGAGAGAGAGAGAGAGAGAGAGAGAGATGGTAGTGAACCAAATATATACAAAATCATCTTTTATAGGGTACTTTCTATTGGGAGGGTTCTATCCCAAACCTTGAAAAAAATTATATCTGTAACAATGTTAATACATTATTATTACAATATTATTACAAGGTTTTAACAATGCTGTTACAATGTTGTGGGTTTTTTATTTTTTGTTTGTTTCTTTTTTATTTCTATTGAAGTGGTGTTGAAATATATAGTTGAGTATGATTTAGCATGAGTCCGATTTTACATTTTGTTAATATAAAAAAAACTTTATTCAAAACATACTTTTCCACATTTTCATGTCACTGCCAAAACTCATAGAGGTTTAGTTTGTAGTTGGAGCCATGTTAGTATGTAGTATGTTAGCCATGCCCCTATATTTTACAGCAGAAAGTTAGACTGCATCCCTGTCCCTCATGGCCACAATAGATGCCATTGTTATGAAGTACATGCATCCCTGCCTGAAAAGTAGTGTGTAACATTAAGAACTGTTGCTACCAAAACATATATATTTCCCACAATCCATATTTAATTGAAAAATATAATGATTTTATATGTGTTCAATGCTGTGACTGCTAGTCATGAATTGGCTAATGTTTTAAATTTCTGCTCAAAATGGGTTAAAATTGTCGCAACAAAGAGAAAGTTTCAGTAATGTTATGGTTGTTTTAGCAGTGAGAAAATGTCATTTTCAATGATTTATTTTTATTAAGAAACATAATTAAGGCAAAATTATATAGTCCAAAGTCCAAAACGGTTAATAGGTCTGAATAATATATTGTTCCTGTTTTGCAGTGTACAAATTGCATTAGGCAGTATTGGAAGAGTGTTACTCTTAGAGGAATAAGCATCCATTTTTCTGTTATGTATTGATTTTCCTGTCACTGTTTAATTGTAGATTAAAAGTATTTAATAGATTGAAATGTCAATACACTTTTTGTCTTGTAGCAGAAAAAGTGTACTCCCCTTTTCTCTCTCTCTCTCTCTCTCTCTCTCTCTCTCTTTCTCTCTCTCTCTCTCATGGCGTCAGTGCTCATCTGCATGTCCTGTCAGCAGCAGTGGCCAGAGAGGAAACTCTGAATCAGCAGATAGAGGAACGCTCAGCTCCGCTCCGCATTACGGATGCCAAGAGGTG
>CM067497.1:5664608-5694066 GCA_034552555.1 Semaprochilodus insignis
GTGGTGGTGGGGGGAAGGGCATGTGGATTTGCGGGGGGTGGGGCCGCGAGCCTGAGCTGCAGATTATTCTGGAAATTGCCAGCTGCAGCGCTGCCTGCAATCAGGCTAAAACCGGTTCTGACTGGGGGAGGTGGAAGTCACTGTCAATTTTTGTCAAAGCCAGCCCCGGTGCCTATTTATCTCCGCCAGCTGAATGGGAGGACATGCATTACGGCGGATGTGAAAATGTCCCAGCACCTCATAGTCGACTTAATAATTCATCCGCTCTCTTTCCTTTCCCTCAGAAAGAGAGGCAGAGGCAGGGAGAGAGAGGAGCAGCCTCTGATTAGCATCGTCCTGTGTTTAAACCTCGAGCAGCACCAGCGTGAATGGCCGCCGCACAGGCTAAATCGATAACAGCGTTTCGCTAGCGTAGCTGCAGCACTTCCTTTCAGGACACTGTGTTTTTTTCTGGGGCGGCAGCTCCTGCACAAATCAGCACCGGGAACTGAACATTATTAATATACTGAACTGGAATTTAGCATTTCCTTTGGTCCATATGGTTCCATATGGTGAAGGAAAATTCCTTCAAATGTAGTTTGGATCCAGTTTACAAAAATTTCATTACACACAATTTATGTGTTTTTTGCTGTCCAGCATATCAAAAACCAATCTGCATACCACCTGGATATGTCAAATATGGCAAAAATGGGATTTGGATTGGCGTAACTTTAGACTGCTATGAGGAAAATTCACTATTCATACACTCATCATCAAAAGAATAGCTGCACCCACAAAGAATCAACCAACAGGAATGAAACTGATGTGAGACATCTCACAGTGTGAGACATGTGAATGATTCAAGTTTCACGCTCGGCCGTACATGTGATGTAAGCAATGACGGGCCTTACCACTGTACCCGACTGACCCAACAGCCACGAATGCTGACATTCAGTGAGCAGTGATGCCCTCCATGAGTCATCTTGTTGTGTTTGTGCCAGCACCATTGGCACATGGCTGCACGACGTAGGACTACATGCACACAGACCATAATGATGACTGACCTTAACACCACATCAACATCATCAAATTGTGTCATGCCAGATTCTCGTGTAGTGAGAATGGCAGCAAGTCATCTTCAGTGATGAGTCCCACTTTTGTCTTGGTGGAGATGACCATCGAATCCATGCCCAGAAGGCCTGGTGTCACTCCACCCCTACCACACAATCTGCAGGAACTGTGTGAGAATATTCAAGCTGCATGGGATGGAATACTGCAGGGCACCATTAGGAACCTCTACATCTCCATGCCAAGTCATCTGAGAGACGTTACTTCTGTATGTGTAGCTCAATAAATATTGCCCATATCAGTCCTGGTAACCTTTATCTTCCTTCCCAATAGCATTACAATCTCACACTTCCTTCTGGGTGCAGCTACTCATTTGGTGATGAGTGAACATGCAGGACACTATAAATATAGCACTTAAAGAAAGCTGAATTCTATAGATTTACCACCTTTTTAGCAGTAACTTTAAAATGTACAACAATTCCATACAGGCCTATTCTGAAAGCAAACAATTCGGAGAGCAAACAAATAAAACTGTGTGTGGTGTATACATCATGAACTAGATTTTCACCCATCCGATTGAATTCGTTCTGATTATAGATCAAGACTGAGGTGCTTATATTCACACTCTACTCAACGATCTGATGAAAATTTCCATTTATATGCACACTACATGTAATCAGATCCAAAATGATGCATATATTTGCAGAGAACCACCCAGTGTAGACATTACAGTGATAATGTGAGTCCAGCCAGAGTGAAATGAGCTGCAGTAAGAGTCCCCTGAGCTTTCAGTTGGAGCGCTTGTGTTTTTACTAATTTAAAGTTATGGCAGGAAATTTCACATGCACCTATTCATCAAGGGGTGAGAGGATAACGTCATGGCCTGCAACATTCTGAGACACATACACTAGATGGCAGAGCTGCTTTTACTACTCTGGCTTTTAGCTTTGTAAAACGCTGATTTGAACCCGTTATTGCAAGCTTTACGATGGTAGTAACTTCAGGCTCCTGCAGATGGTGCTAGACAAGGATGATGGGGTTATAAATACCTGCAGTGTGAGTGACAGGATTCATACATTGAGAAGAGGTGGTACAGCGCAGTGAATGTCTCGTTCCATGTGTTGAAAATGGCTCCAAAGCAGATGTTAATGATTGGCTAAAAGGAGTGATTGTATTTGGGCGTGCCAAAGACTATAGTGTGAAGGCAGTAGCTGAATCTGCAGGTGTATGGAAGCATACGATCATACAGGTCTATCAGCAGTGGCTAAAATCCCAGTTTACAGGAAACTCTCCTCGCAATTGTGCCAGGGAAGGCATCCACCAAATCTGGCCCAACTGCTCAATTCTTTGGTACAAGAGTGGCTAAACATTCATGTGGCCTACATCCAGAAACTTGTCTCATCCATGCCAAATCCATGGCGGCATTACACACTCAGGCTGCATGTAAACATGGCTATTGTAAAAAAAAAATGTTTTTTTTAAAATGCACCGTTATTTACAATTTTGTGGAATTACCCTGTAAGGAATTTTTCAAGTTGATCGAACCTTGGCTAAAAAAAAGTGATTTTTTTATCTTGTCATTTATCATATTAAATCAAGTCTACTGTTCACTATTGTTAGTACTGCTGATATGAATTCAAATTCGATCGCAAATAAAACAATGAAAATGACACATAATAACCACTCAAACAGATATCCTTAGAGGATCATCCCGGCTATGGCTCTACCAAATATCATTACAATCAGCAGAGATTATAAGGCGTTTCTCCTTATCAAACTAAATGTAGTTGTTGAACATGAATGGGTTAATAGCAAAAGGGCCTCACAGGGCCGCCACTCTTAGTGCAAGCCTTTAATCTTAATCTGCAAGGGCACATGTGCGTGCGCCCTGAGCCCTCAGCCGCTGACATGCACGCACGCTTCCTCCAGTGACATCAGCACACGCGCAGCGGCCATTTTCCAGAAGAGCGAGGAGAATTTGTAATGGAGGGAGCTAAGCTCAGACGGGACTGGATCCCAAATGGCTTCCATATAGAGCACTGTTTGAGTGTAAAAGCCATTTTTTTCATGGTTAGTGCACTGTATATGGAGTAAGGAGTCATCTGAGAGTCACTCAGAGTGAGAGAGCAGAGATACAAAAATAGAGACAGAGAGAGTGAGAGAGAAGTGCATGGCTACCACTGCATCATGCGCTGCAATAGGCATGTAGGCTAAGCTACCAGTGCTTCATAGAAGACTTCATATTCATATTTCTACACACATTTTAGATTAGATTAGATTAGATTAGATTCAACTTTGTCATTGTGCAGAGTACAGGTACAGAGCCAATGAAATGCAGTTAGCATCTAACCAGAAGTGCAAATACAGTATTATTTACATAAAGTGCAGTAGTAATAAATATATACACATAATATAAGTATATCTATATGCATATATAAGTATGTGTGAGAGCAGCAACAAATGAATGTTGAACTGTAAGAGTAGTGCAAGTAGACAGTCTGTATACAATAAAAATAACATCTGAGGTAGAATAATATGAGAACAGTATGTAAACATGAGTATACAGGAGGTTTGGCAATGAATAAAGTGCATCAACAGTACAGAAGGTGCAAGTAAGTCTATGACACTGAACTTTCAGTGTTAGCGGCTTGCTAGCACTACCGCTAAAAGCAAAAGAGGCCTCAAAACATGTTAGCATGGAGACTTCAAAGTAGGTTATAGCAAGGCAGGGCGTCCTTCATGCTAGCTGTGAGCAACTGCTTTACCTGAAACTAACACAGCGGCATGCGTTCCTCCTCCACTCATGTCTCTCTCTTTTCATTGCCCAGTGTCTCTCTCTCTCTACCTCTCCTGTGTGTCTCCAGTGAAGCGTTGGTGATTTCTTTAGGCAGGGTAGGACCTGCCCTCGGGCTAGCCAGTGGAGGACCAGAGGGGAGTCACACACTTGTATATAGGCCTCATTCATCTTCTCTTCTCTTCTCTTCTCTTCTCTTCTCTTCTCTTCTCTTCTCTTCTCTTCTCTTCTCTTCTCCTCTCTTCTCTTCTCCTCTCTTCTCTTCTCTTCTCTTCTCTTCCAGAGCATCCTGCTATGCTGCTAACCTTTCTACCCAGACACTCCAGTTCAGGCTGATATATTTAGCCAGTGCTTCTCCAGCTCTCGACTGTGGAGTAAGGCAGAAAGGAGATGGATTGCAGTGGAGAGGCCAATACAAGCCTAAGATAGCACTGAAACCATGCAAAGAGGACAGCAGCAGTATGCAGGGTAATAGACTTCGAGTGTATTGATGATATCACTGGTCTGAAGACTCCCTGCAATTCGCAGCTTGGCCTTCATCGAGTGTTGGTGCTGCTCAACACCTTAAATTCTAATGCTGTGTTTATGTTATGATGGTACACGGACAATGGCAAACCACGTATTCCACTGGTTACTTTACCAACGACGGCAGTGTACCACAGCGGAATATAACATCCAACCACACGTCTTCACTGATTATACTTTTGCCATGAGGCATGAAGCAACATTTGTTCAATGCCAATATAGTAGCTCACCATAACAAACTGCCAGCCATAGTAGATCCACCAGCTACACACAGAAGAAAGAACCATCTTGAGGCCTGTATTTTTGTTCAGTTTAATGAACTAATAACACAATTCCAAACAGTGTCAGAAACCACATGAGCAAGTCTTTTGAGATTACTTAGCAAACTGACTTTGGCATGAGACAAGTATGGAATGATTTAGAACAGTTTCTACAATGCTAATTTGTTTAATTTGGTCTTAAGCTTCTGTTGCTTACGCGCTGCATTAGGCCCATAGCTCTTCAGTGGTGTAACACTACTCAAACTTCTCAATATGATATGTATTGGGTTTGATACAAGGCGTGTAATGGTTCACATATTTACAAGTATTTTTAATACTGAGATAAAGATTAGTTGTTTGATATCTAATGTGCTCAGTTTCTTTAAATCTACAGAGCGCTAATTCTGTTACATGTTATATTAAGTGCTACTAATAACTATGTAATTACACAGTAACAATGCATGCAACAACAATGTAACTTGTAGTGAATTGTTTGCTGCTACAGATGGATCATAGCAGTACTGTTTATGCAAACACACATGTGAATCAACTTCAACAACAGCTTTTACTCATGTAAATGCAAAGTTAATCTTGACAGCCTATTTCCTCTAACGTAATTACACATGTATAATAGGATGAGATGTGTAATTACACTTTGAGAGTATTTATACTGTATATGCACAGAAAATGCCAAATATCCTAAAACTTAGGTAGCTGTAGTAGTATGCTTGTGTTGTGGAATAGTAATAGTGATATAAACACTTAGCTAGAGATAGCTAAGTGTTATGATAATTGCCATTTCCTGTGCACCTCCTACTATAATCAGCAAAGTATCTATTACACATGCAAGAAACTATGCCATCAGGATACACTTGTGTGAGTAAATGCTGAAATCGATATCCATTGTGTAATGTTCACATAAGCTGTACTACTGTAATTCGTCTGTAACAGTAAATACATCACCTATAGTTACTCTGTTGTTGCATGTGCTGTTAATAGGTAATTAGTGAGTTATTAGAGACACTATAATATCGAGCTACAAATTCTGTATTTTATCAACACCTGCTGCACTGTATGCTAACAAATCAAACCCTGAAAATCACAAGCCCTAGACTGAGGTGAGGTGTGCCTATAGGCTAAGCCCCACCTCCACTGACAGGATGCACTCAGTGTTGATCATTAAGTGGTTTCCACTAAGGCTAAGGTAAATGGGCTTGAGGGGTGTATACAGTGATACACTTTTACATTTGCATACTGTGTCAAATTCAGTGTTTCAACACATATTAATATCATTACACCAAACAAGTTGTGTCTGATTCAATACATTTATGTCAAGTGGGAATTGTGTACATTTATGGCTAAAGCATCACTTTAGAGGGATAAATGATGATGACTAAGGTGAAATCCCAGAATGCAACCTGGAAAAGTGTTTTCCGAAAAAATGGCATGGCTGCATGTGGAAACAGCTGAAAGAATGGCCCCTCCTACTCTCTCCTTCTCTTTCTCATTCTCTCTCTGTCTCTCTCTCTCTCTCTCATCCTCATGTCAGTTACTCCCACGTGCCTCTTCCTCTTCCTCCTCCTCTCTCAGGCTTGTTCCAATCTTTGCCGTGCCTCTGCAGAGCAGTAATCCCCTGACATTTGGCGTTTTCACGTTTTTGCAGTTTGGAATTCTCATGCTTTGCTGCTCTCTCTCTTCCAAAGCAGAGTCAAGCATCTTTGCTGGCCGTTTTGTACGCAGCTGTTGTAAGCGTTCGTTTGGCAAAATGTGTAAAGGTGTAAGCAGAATGCAAGCAACAGAGGTAGCATTAATGTAATACATAATTATATATATTTATATATAATTACATAATTTTATATAATTTTATGATAATATATATATATATACATAGTGTCTCTGTCACTATGTATAGTGTCTCTGTCCAAAGAAAAACAAGCATCTCCAAGATGACAAAATGGTAACTTTACAGGAGAGGGCAAAAACCTAATTGAATTATAATGTAAGTCAAGGGAACCAGACTTCTTTTTCCAGGCAGTTTTGGACCATTTCTGTGTGTCCGTTCATCGTGAAATTTTCACACAGTGTAAACAGCTGCTGTGTTCAAATGATGCATAAAAGTAAAAATCAACAAAAATTGAGATACATATTTTACTGTGGAGGTGATTCATGCACATTTCAGTATACGATTTTGAGTCACATTTGGAGTGTTTTACTCTTCACCATTAAGTGAGCTTTCACTTCATAATCACATTATATTAGGGGTCTGGTAATATTGTAATATAGGTCCATTTTAAATGACATAAGACATTCTAATCACGTATAATGAAACTGATACCTGAACCTCAGTTACTTCTTTAGTATTTACTGTTCTATATCTCCTGTATACCTAGAAATTATATTAATTGTATCTCATTTGTAAATCACTTGACTGGTGTATGAAAGGTGCTGCATCAATAAACTTGCCATTCTTCAAAATTCAGTTTGAATAACCTCAAGCATTCAGATGTTTTAGATAATATATCTGTTATCTATCTATCTATTCCGATAGCACTTTTGGTTTTGTTCATATTTACAGCATGTACAGCAAATCTTCACATGCCATGTGGCAGAGCTCTAACCTTACGATATGTACAACAGAAATCAAGGGATGAAGAAGCAGCTGGATGTGGTGGGGGAGGGTTCAGGGATGGATGCAGAGGGGCGGCAATTATTTGGAAATCCAGGGTGCAGGGCTTCATAGCTAGTGGACAAGAAAAGGAGATTTTTGTGTGTCAAATGAGCGAAGAATTCAGCAAACCTTACTTAGCCAGAGCAAGGTTCTGGTTCCAGCAGAGTCTGTCTCCGGGCTCCTTCTTGGCTTTAAAGGAGAGAAAAGTTGTTTCTCATAGCGCCACTTTACATAACCGTAAAGCCATACGGGACTAGGCTGCTATCTTTTTGAATGGGGAGGGACCTAAAAACAAGAAACCAAAGGCCAAAGTACAGTTTCAAAGACATATTAGAATTCACTGGTAAAACAGGGCACACTTTCACAACTGAGGGACACTTTACCTGCTTAGCCGTCAAGGCAGCTGCCTTTTTTTTACTTGCAGGACTTTTCCTGTATTGCAGGACTTTCCCTGCAAACAGACAACATGTCAAACGTCTCTGTGCTTATGCATGCAAATGATAACAGTAATAAAATAAACAGAATTTACCAGCCAAAATTGAACATTGAAAATTCTTTTTCAGCCAAAATTCAACAACTTTTTTTACATTAGTTCGCCTGGCTTTGTCAATGCTAATAAGAGTACTCAAAGGGAAACCAATATTACAGAATTTCTGCATAATTGAATGAATGAGATGGAAACAATGTCATTAGAGAGGTCCGTGTAGGGAAACTTACAGACCCAGATTTCTTTACAGTGGTGGTGATGGGAACCAGGGGTCACCATGTCTACAACACAAATATAGCCATGTACACTCATCATCGAAAGAGAAGTTGCACACAGAAGGAAGTGTCAGATTGCGATGCTATTGGGAAGGAAGATAAAGGCTACCAGGAACAATAAACGATGATACATTTAGACTGATATGGGCAATATTTATTGAGCTACACATACAGAAGTAGTGTCTCTCAGTATGGTGTTGGGCCACCATGTCTGCTAAGGCAACATACCAGACATATTGTCTTTGGCGACGTTGATGTGGTGTTAAGGGCAGTTGTTGTAACGGTCTACGGTCTAATGTAATCCTGCGTGGTGCAGCCATTTGCCAACAGTGCTGGCACTAACAAGATGCATCATGGAGGGCATCACTGCTCGCCAAATGTCCACAGCTGTGGCTGTTGGGTCAGTCAGGTACAGCCATAAGGCCCGTCCTTGCTTACGACACATGTACGGCCAAGCGTGAAACTTGAATCATTCGCGTGTCTCACAATGTCAAACCTACCCACCAAGTTTCATTCCTGTGGGTTGATTCCTTCTGAGTGCAGCTGTTTGTGCAACTATTCACTTTTTTGATGATGAGTGTTTATTCACTATCCAAAAATATTAGTAAATATTAATGTTGGCTTAACAGGGGAAATTCTGGAAAAATGAGCTTTCCTTGAGGAAAAGAGTTTTTACTTACCACCTCCTGCATGTACCCCTCCACCATAATTAGACTTTAAACAATACATCATAGGACACAACTTAATCTCAAAGCAATAAAACAATGTCTGAGGCAGCCTGTTCATAACCATTTCATGCAATAACTTTCTGGGAGGGAACTTAAATTCTATGGACGTCTGGGTCCCGTCACCACCACTGTGAACAGTTCTGACTAGGTAAGAATTCTCTAGAATGGAGCACACCAAACCACTCTAAATGACTTTGTTCTCCTTTTCACCATATAAATATGAAGACATTCAGACAAATCTCTGGAGTTCCACTTTAAGGAATAATCAACACCTCAAATTCTATAGCACGTATGCCATTTTCGGACGGTAAAGGTGAGGACCCACACACTTGCCAAAATCCCAGTGTCGCCTCAGCCGTAATTTAAAGCAGTGATCTCCGGCCTGTGCTTCAATCCGCAATCAGCTCGGAAGGCTGTGAATTATGTTCAGTTCAAATGAGCCTATTTGAATATGAATAATACACAAGGTGGAGTGCATTATGTTAATAGCTTTCAATTAAACACACACATCTCCATATCTGCTCCCTTTCCCTTTGCCTTAAAGGAGCTGGAGTGGAGCATCAGGCTTGCTCGGGACACTCAGGACAAAAGGCAGCGCTGATTTGCCATAATAAGGCTGATGATTCCCAGTATTCCTTGTGTTTTGGACATTTGTTGGGCTTTGCGGATCTCTGAATGTTCTTCGTCTGTCAATAATGCTGCGATTGCTAAGCTAATGTTTTACTCACCATCTGTGGGTGAAATCAGAATTTCCGCAGATGAGATTGATTTGTGGCTAATTAAATGTCAAACACTGTCAGGAAGCCTCAGACAGTTAAAACTGAGAAGGAGCTGCTTGGTCTTATTTACCTGTGTTATTGACATACCATAGATTTCTTATGCCAGCTGCTCCAGCTTATCTTTATATGTCAAGCGATTGTTCAATAATCATTCGCACGTGAGACACTTGCAATAGACGGACTCCGTCAGAACAAAGCCGCACACAGTTTGTATAATGAAATACATCTGCAGGTGTCGGTCTATCTGGCCTGGCCTTCGCTGTCACTCTGACCTGATGTCATGGCTCCAGTCAGGAGAACCATCGTGGTCATGTGACCTCGCCCCAGAGGCCAGATGTTTAGTATTCTTGATCTGGCTGCAGCATGGCAGGGGCTCTGACAGGCAACACTGCCCCTCAGTCCAGCAACGCTGACCCGAGCCATCTGAACTGACCGCAGACAGCTGAAGCCAGCGCCTCAGGAATTTAAAGGAGAGAGCTAGAGGCGGAGCTGCTCCATGAGGAAAAACTGCTCATGTGAATTGATATTCACTTCGTCCATTCAGGATAATTTGTTCAACCTGGACAATATAGGCAGCATATAGTGACCACTCTCCTTTGGAAATACAATATATAAATTAAATTTTTCGGTGCGGCCAATCATTCTCTGAGTAGAGAGTTTTTTTGAGCCATTTGTGCTTTTACTCACAGAGGAATTTGTCTTCTGCGTTTAACCCATCCGTGAAGTGAAACACACTAGTGAACACACACACTAGGGGGCAGTGAGCACACTTGCCCAGAGCAGTGGGCAGCCCTATCCACGGCACCCGGGGAGCAGTTGGGGGTTAGGTGCCTTGCTCAAGGGCACCTCAGTCGTTACTGAGGTTCAGGGAATCGACCCAGCTACCCTCCAGTCACAAGGCTGGTTCCCTAACCTCCAGCCCACGACTACCCAATAGATGCACCCATAGGAAGTAACCAACAGGAATGAAACTTGGTGGTTAGGTTTGACATCGTGAGTCATGCATATGATTCAAGTTTCATCAGTCCCGCTTTTGTCTTGGTGGAGACGACTAACGAATCCGTGTGTGGAGGCACCGTGGTCAGCGCCAAGATGAACGGTTTGTTGTAACGCGTCACGCATCACACGTCCAGAAGGACTGTTGTCACTCCACCCCTACCGCACAATCTGCAGGAACTGAGTGAGAATATTCAAACTGCATGGGAAGGATTATCATAAGGAACAAAGCCCCTTGAGAATTCTTTTTCTCAACCTTTAAAAAGTGTGGGTTTTTTCATCACAAGGTGATGTTATTGAGACAATCAGCTGGAGGAGTGAGTTATGCACAGTGTTTGATTGGGAGCACCTGGTAATTTGGTGAGGTCAGTACTACATAGTGACTGGAAACAGGAAATCTGAGAATGCAGCAGCGTAATGACAAGGTATTACAGTCATTCGTCAGAGGGAAGGAAGATGCTAGATTGTGATAATATAGCCTGGAAAGTTTTCCAAGTCTTCTTCTGTGGGGAAACGTGGGAGAACATCAATTCTGCTTGCCCTGGTAAAGATGCATATTTACTGTATTTGGAGGAAATGAACATTTGCGGTTGGCTAATTATCATAATTATACACGTTTCTATGGAAACCCTCCTGTTCTTTAGTTTTGATTCATTATGTTTTACCTTCCAGCAGATTGTACTGATTGTGTTGGGGTGCAGAAGAGGAAGCACAGTGGCTGTAACACATACGGTTTCATGCTGGTCGCAGATGAATGAAGTGCGTATTGTAAAACTGGGCAAAGTGGTACATGGCCAAAGAATGTGTATGTGGTAAGATTTAACTGTTTATGCTTGGTTTAAATATCGTATCATATCAATATTCATATACAGTATATGTCACCGTCCAACAACCAGGTCTACAGGAGTTCCAGTCTGATGTATTAATTCATTTAGAAATTTGCAATCCTATTTCCATCCAGAATAATGGAAACTGCGTGTGACTCCAATCAACAGCTCAATTATCCTACCTAGATTTTATGACTTGTGAAAAGTAACTGTGGATTAGAGTACAGAACGAGCAGTAAGTTCCAATTACAGCTGCCAGAGTCTCAGCTGGACAGGGACTAAACCTATCAGAGTGTTTTTATTGCTTTATTTTATAATGTCTTTTTGTTCACCATGTATCTTTTACTCTGAAATAAAACTCAAATTCATATTCACATGTAAAACATGGAAGGTTACATGTAAAACCATGTAAAAGATGTGACATACTCAGTGCGAAACCATATAAGACCAGGTTACATGTAAAATTATGTAAATATGTAACTGTACATGTAGAACTTATGTATAATATGTAAAGTTACATGTAAAGCTATGTAAATATGTAAAGTGCTACATACAAAACCATGTAGAACATGTGGTTATATGTGAAATAAATGTATTAACATTACAAGGATTATGGTGTTATTACATATAGGTACTTCCATATATAATACAAATTAGACAGTATTATTATTAAACATAGATATTCCCATGAATGTATGTGTATTTATTAAACACTTACATGCATATAATTAATATGTGGCACATTATTACATGTACATACGTACATAATAATGTACATATAATATATATAACATACATATACAGTATAATGGATATTTCTGTTACAGATAGATAATTGCATGTAAAGGTTACATGTAAAGCTATGTAAATATGTAAAGTGCTACATGCAAAAACATGTATCAGTATGTGCAAAACCATGTTAAACATGTACAGTTACATGTAGAACCATGTAAAACTAAGTAAAGCATGCAACATGCTGAGTGTAAAACTATATAAATTAAGGTTACATTACATTACAGGTACAATCATGTAAATATGTAACTGTACATGTAGAACGTATGTATAATATGCAAGGTTACATGTAAAACTATGTAAATATTTAAAGTGCTACATGCAAAAACATTAAAAGCAGTATATGCATGTGTAAAACATGTTACACATAAAACCACTGAAAATATGTAACATTACATGTAAATCCCTATAAAACTTGCAACATACATGCAAAATCATATAAAACATGTAACATTATACATGTAAAACCATGTAAAATATGTAACAGTACATGTAGACATTATGTAACGTTTACATGTAAGACCATGGAAAACTTACATAACAAGTTAAACCATGTAAAACATGTAATGTGCTACATGTATAATCAGGTAAAACACCTAAAATTAGATTGCAAAATATGTAACATACATATTGTGAATAATATGTAATGTTACCTGTAGAATAATGTGACACATAATACATAGACATAATATGTAAGAACATGTGAAACATGTGAGGGTACATACAAAACGTATGTGAAATATGTACTGTTACATGTAAATACAGTATAATGTTACCAATAATATTAAGGTAAAATGTAATATTACATGTTAAACAGCATAAATAATACATGTAAATCTCACTGTACTGTACTAATGACTAAAAACTATGTGTGTGTTTGATGCTTTCTTCAGCTACATATACTGATAAATAATGCTACTGTATTTCTATTGCAATACTACTGCAAACTGAATTTTAAGATATTGAAATATATTTGTGTTTTATGTTGTATAAAGTATTAAAAGTGTGTGTATGTGTGTATGTGTGTGTGGTGTGTGCATGTTCATAAATCAGGCTTGAGTTTTTACTAGCTATCCTCTGCGTGTCTGACGTTACTGTTAATTGCACCCTGAGAAAGTCCTCATCTACTTCACTCCAATCTGCTGTTATTAAATATTACAGTAATACAGCACCTTATTTGTGCTGTGGATCTCAAAGCTGTAGCTTATTTCTGAAAATAAAAAGTCATTTGAATGATGGGCCTTGCTTGTTTTGGCAAAATACTCTTAAACTCTGCTGAAGCTGAAGTACACTAGAGCAGGCGCAGCAGCTGTGCAGACAGATGTTCAAACACACATCATTATCCATCACAGTCAGTCGCTAACGTTCATACCGTACACCCTGTGTGTTGAAACTATATCAAAGTTTTGCATCATTCAAACTGAGTGTTTATGGCCATTGTGTTTTGTTTGCTTGCACACAGGAATGTCCTTATGTATGTAATAAATGTATTATCATGATAAGGATTATAGTGTTATTACATATAGGTACTTTTATATATAATGCATATGAGACAGTATTATTATTAAACATAGATATTCCCATGCATGTAAATGTATAACACTTATATGCATATAGTGAATATGTGGCACATTATTACACATACATGTGTACATAATAATTTATATATAATATATATAACATACATATAATATACAGTGTAATGGATATTTTGTTACAGATAGATACTTACATAGATAATGCTCATAGAACATATTATTGGGTACATATGGTATAGATATTTTATATGTATACAGTATGTATACATACATACACACACACACACACACACACACACACATATATATGTATATATGGGATGTGTTGTTATTACATACAAACACTTACATGTATACAGTGCATGTGTGGCACATCATTACATGTAGATACTTACATATATAATATACAATATATGGTTTATTATAGAATTATGAGTTTATTATCTATAATTATAGCAATAACACGTATAGAACATATTAGCCCTATTACCATATTATTAGCCATATATACGGCTAATAATATGGTAATATGACTATGGGACATTATTATTACACTTTGACCCTTAAATAGATATAAACCACGTAAAATATGTACTGTTACACGTAAATATAGTATAATGTTACCAGTAATGTTAACATAAAATATAATATTACATGTTAAACAACATAAATAATACATGTAAATCTCACTGTACTGTACTAATGACTAAAAACTATGTGTGTGTTTGATGCGTTCTTCATCTATATATACTGATAAATAATGCTACTGTATTTCTATTGCAATACTACTGCAGACTGATTTAGGAATGCAATATAATTATAGCGATAATACGTGTATATATATTTGGCTGATAATATGGTAGTATGGCTATGGGACATTATTATTACACATTGACCCTTAAATAGATATAAACCATATGAGATGATGTATGTATAACCTCATATCCTGATACTGTATATGAATAAGCCTCTGTGTAAGTGTGATTGAGAGACGGAGGTGGACGGCAGTGAGGTGGACTGGATCATGGTGTGGAACTGTCCACTAGCAGGTGCTGAAAATCTAACGCAGTGTAGACTCCTCACTCAGGCAGACCCGCTTGGAGAATTAACTAGGCAGTAGAATTTAAGCTGTACTTAAAGGAACACATGTCTAAATGACATAAACCCAGCACATCCCTGTTCCAGCACAGTGCTGATCATGTCTGAGTGCTCTTCTGTGGAGCCTATGGAGGAGGCAGCAGTTACTAAAATAAGACAGGTAAAAGCCGTTCCTCTGCTCGCTAGCTGTAAGAGGGTAAGAGTGAATTGTGCATTCAGTCTTAGCGAGTGGCTCTAAACCCCCCGTCTGCTCTCCTGCTGTGGGGGGCCATTGGGGGGGGTATTGATGTAAGACTGAAGCACAGAAATGCAGCTTCACTTCCTGCTGCTCTCATTATTCTCACCTGTGACGCAGGGCTAGACCCGTGCACTGAAACATTAGCCAAGCTATTTATACTCTTCTCCTCCCTCTATTACTCCGTCTCTCTCTCTCTTTCTCTCTCGCTCTCTCTCTCACTTTGTTGTTTCTATTACACTCTTTCTCTAATGCTGTTCCTGTTTCTCTCTTTCTCTTTTTTGTGCATCTCTCTCCTTCTCTCTTTCTCCCTCTCTCTCTAATCATGTCTCTCTCTCATTCTGTCTCTATCTCTCGTTAGTTAGTCATCAAACTGCCCTTCTCCTTCTCTTTCTGTTTTGTCTCTTGCGCTTCTCTTTCTGTTACTTTGTCTTTCTCTCTCTTCTACTTTTTTATTTCATCTCCCTCTTTCACCCTCTCTCTCTTAGTTTTACGCTATGTTGTGTAAAATGTCTATCTTTTTCCTCTTCTTTTACTTTCTCTGCCATTCTCTCTTTCTTTCCCTCTCACTCTCCTTCCCCTATCTCTCTGTCTCTCTCTCTGTTTCTCTCTCTATTTTGTGTATCTTTATTTATATGTTTATCTCTCCTTTCATTTTCTCTCTTTCTGTCATTATCTGTCAATTCAGTTACGTTTTAGTCAGTCTAAATCACTTCAGTTCAGTTGAATTCAACTGAATTGAGTTTAATTCAAATCGATTCAGTTCAATTCAGTTCTGTGCTGTTCTGTTCCGTTGCATTCAGTTGTGTTCCATTCTGTTCCGTTCCGTTCAGTGAATAATAAGAATGATGGTTAACATGGTTTTATTATTATCAAATAATAACATGTTAATTATCAAACCTCCCCCTCTCTCTCTGTCTCTCTCTCTGTCTCTCTCTCTCTCTATGTATATATATCTCTCTCGCTTTCTCTCTCTCTCTCTCTCTCTCTCTCTCTCTCTCTCTCTCTCTCTCTCTGCACTGTCCTCATGACCTTGGTAGTGAAGCATGCTCTGTGCTGTCACCTTCTGCACAACAGGGCTTCTACATTTCACAGGGATATAACTTATATACTATTTAAGGACAATTATTATTATTATTATTATTATTATTATTATTATTATTATTATTATTATTATTATTCATCTTTTAAAAACTAGTGTCCTTCTGTTAGTCTGTCCATGTAATATAGAACTAAAGAATCAACTGACACCTTAATTTTTAAAAATACATTTCACTCACATTTAATGTAAAGACTGATCAGTGTTCTCTCTTTGGGCACACCTGGTCAAACAACATGGTTTTTTGATTTGCAAAAATGAATGAAGTGAAGATACTTAATGCTCCCTCCACAGAGAACACACCTCTGCCCACTTTAAAGGAGAGCTACTGTTTATCTGCTTCATTTAGTGTACAGAGGAAACAGTAAATAAGATGTGGCGTGTGGAGTTATGTCACATCTTACATTTTATATCTTGTTTGATTCAAATTTAAAATCTCATATACCTTTCAGTGGTCAGTTATGGCTAGCTAGCAAATGGCCTAAGCTAGTATGCTGACCAAGCAAGCTTAATGATTGTTTAGGTTACAGGCATCAGACAACACTTCAAATGCAAAACTGAATTTCTAATTACACTCATCATCAATAGAATAGCTGCACCCAGAAGGAACTGTGGGATTGCAGTGCTGTTGGGAAGGAAGATAAAGGTAGAAGATAAATTTAGCCTGATATGGGTAATATTTATTGAGCCACACATACAGATGTAGTGTCTCTCAGTATGGCGTCTGGCCGTCATGTTTGCTAACGCAACATCCCAGACATCTCGACATGGAGTTGTGGAGATTCCTAATGGTGTTCTGTGATAATCCATCCCATGCAGCTTCAATATTCTCACACAGTTCCTGCAGATTGTGCGGTAGGGGTGAAGTGACTCCAGGCCTTCTGAACATGTGACACGTGACAACAAACCATTCATGTTGGATTCGTTGGTCATCTCCACCAAGACAAAAGGGGGAATGTCACTGAAGATGACCCGCTGCCGTTCTGAGTCACTCCATGACAGTCTGGCACAACACCACTGCAGTGACGTTGACGTGATGTTAAGGGCAGTCGTCATAACAGTCTGTGTGCATGTAGTCCTGCGTTGTGCAGCCCCCTGCCAATGGTGCTGGCACTAACAGGATGACTCGTGGAGGACATCACTGTTTGCTGAATGTCTGCAATCGTGGTTGTTGAGTCAGTCAGGTACAGCGATAAGGCCAGTTTTTGCTTACATCACATGTGCAGCCGAGCATGAAACTTGAATCATTCGCATGTCTCACAATGTCAAACCTACCCACCAGGTTTCATTCCTATCGATTGATTCCTTCTGGGTGCAGCTACTTGTGTTCTTTTCATATTAATGTTGGTAACCACTCTGGAAAATTAGCCCTGAAAAAACTATATCCACTTATTTTAGTGCTTCACAGTTGTTGTGCTTTGTTGGTGGAAAATGGATACAGCTGAAACGGCAGTGCAACAATCCTGAAATGAAACATCCCTCTGAAAGTTTCCAAACACCCAGCGGTGCTAAACGGGGCCTAAAGATGTTATATGGAAGCCCTTGACAGATTTATTTTTAACGGTGAAAATCATCCTTGAGGGTGGCAGCATGGCCGGGGAGGAGCTCTTCCTCCAGCAGAGAAGCACAGATGGGACGGGCATGGGGTTTGATGGCTTGGTTATAAGGTGGTAGTGCTGACTGTGTGTATGTGTGTGTGTGTGTGTGTGTGTGTGTGTGTGTGTGTGTGTGCGCACTAACACATCGCAAGTCTGAACCATGTAGCATAATTACAGCACACAAAATTACTGTACTAGCTGTGTTATTCTTGAACAGGTAGCTTCACCTGTGTTTAGTAGCCAGGCTTAAGTTGCCTCTTCATTTTACACACGCAGTTTGAAGAGGTTGTTGCATTTGACCTTCACTCCAATAGCCGCCATTACTGAAAGAGATTCACCTCCCCCCATCTTCCTCCACACTCCTCAATCTTCGCTCCAGGTGCGACTGACAACCTTCCCTTCTGTTCCTGCAAAACCATCCTGACGAGAATTCTCATGATCCTCTCTGAGAACGTCCTCAGACATCACATCCCTTTCCATGGCCACATGGGCTACCTTCACATTACCTGGTTGAGTAGGGGCCCAATAAAGATGGTAGGGGGTTTGGCTGCCCAAGGCTCCAATTGCGTCCCATTAAACCCTGCGTAGTTACACCACTGTATCTGACCAGTGTAGTGTAATTCTGGTAATTTCATATTTATTGCAGTTGATATTATGTTATGAAAATATACATAATGATGCCAAGGTGCTTTTTAAAGATTGTTAGCATCGTTTAACAACAATTGCCATGATGATACCCAAAACCATGTTCATTTTGAGCATGGTAAGGAAAGAGGGCATCCATCCTGCTTGGACAAATGCATCTGTGAAGGCCTCAAATGGACAATCTCAGACTTGCAGACTCAATCACAATTACAATGCCGACCATAAACGACAGCGAATACATGACTGAATTGAATTTGTTGTGTATGTGTTCATATGAAAGAAAGTTGACTCACCATGTAGAGGCACTGAGCGGGACAGGCTGCTCAGGCTCAGTGAGAGCACTGCCCTCTTCTGGTGATAACAGAACCTGCAGCTTTGCAGCACTGCAGTCATGCATAGGATGATGATGATGATGATGGCCTGTATTTAAAGGCTACCCAGCATGGCATTAACCCCTACAGCTCTATGCCCGACTTCATGCATTCAGGCTTTAACAGGGCCGGCCACGTTTTGGGAGGCCTACATTCTTCAAATTTACCTTTTATAGGCTTCACACACACACAACTGCACCATAACAAGTCACCATGGTGACAAATGAAGCGCTCAGTGATATCAGAACGTTCCTATGCAGGCCGACGTTGCGTGCCACGTTACTGTCTGCGGTGTTCTGTCTCCGTTTATGTAATAGTCGTCCCGAGCTTGTTTTTTGGAGGAGCGCTCTGACCCAGCTCTGCTGTCGTTGGTTGGTGCTCCTGGGCTGTTTGGGGGACTCTAAAGTGCTGTTATGTAATCAACTCCCCCCTACTCCGTCCCATCCCACCCCACAGAAAAAAAGCGAGTGTGTGAGAGAGAGAGACAGAGACAGAGAGAGAGAGAGAGAAATGCTACAGCTTTGTAGGTCTACACATCTCCCATATAACACTGCAGTGACTGCAGAGCAGAAACACAGCAAACCAGTGACATCCGATAAAGATACACAGGGAGCAGATATAAAGGCCTGCACACGGTTAAACGTCTGAAGTCTGTTTAAGTGTGAGAACAAATTCTCGCCTAGCTTTTAAGACCGAATGAGGGGTTTTGTGGATCATGTGACATGAATATTAAAGTGGTATAGAAAAATATGCATTGTAGTCCATAAAAAAAAAAGGTATGAAAGTTGGGTGAACCTGGCAATGAACGAAAGAAGGTGTGTAATGGAAAAAGCATGTGTTCTGTGGACAATCTGTTGACCCGTATCAGCAAGAAAAAAAAAATAGTTTGTTCTGAAAGTCCATACAATCTGGCAACCTGCTTCAGCTTATGTAGAAATAAAGTATATTGCTGAATACGACCACCTTCTTAAATACTGACAATTCAATTTCTGCCATTTGTAGAAAAGATGTACTAGAAAAAAGGGTGAATTCTTTGGATATGTAGCATCTGGCATCCGTTTCAAAATACATGTAAATATGTGTAATGTAAAAAATAGGGTTGTGCTCTTAATTTCTGTATAATCTGGCTACCTGTTTTGGCACACATTATGCAAAAAACAAAGGTGTCCTTTACAAAATCTGGCAACACAATTTGCCATATGTACTGTAAAAAAATAAAGTGCTTTCTGAACTGATGTACAGTCTGGAAAATGGTTTCAACATACATATGGTGACTTGAAATAAATGCAGTTGTGTTCTTAAATACCTAATCTGGCAGCCCATTTTGACATGCATGCAAAAAAAAGTTTGCCATTTGCCATGTTGCCATTTGTGCAAAATATGTACTAGAAGAATTTAAGTAGAAAGGCTTATACTAGGCGGAAAAGCCTGTGTTTTTAAATTCGGCATAATCTGGCAACCCATTTTTGGATATATGTTATGCAAGACACCAAAGGATGAGTGTTGGCAACCCAATTTTACCCTATGTAGAAAAGATGTACTGGGGAGAAAATGGTGTTAACAAATGATGTACAACCTGGCAACCCATTTGATCATACATACGTAGAGGAATACTGGGAAAAAATGGTTGTGTTCTTAAATTCCACATGATCTGGCAAGGAGCTTTGACATGAAAATAGGTGGAGTGGAAAAAGGGGGGTTTAATTCTACACAATCTGGCGACCTGGATACATAGAAAAATATGGGCTGTACTGTCTTTTGTCTGATTTTTAAGGAAATATTTGATGATTTTATTTATTATTACATTCTATGATCCATTCGGTTAACGCACTGTTCTGTTCAGCTATTTAGTAGCCTTGTTTCTATTAATATGTATAGTGAAAAAGGACATCTGAAATGAGGACATCCATCCTTAAATACACAGCAGTGGTGGAGTGGGATTAGCTGATGTGTTGCAGTGATGCTTTCTGTCTCCTCAGTATTCTTTATAAACAAGTAACATGGTTTTGATGAAGATACACACACACAGCAGGTGCACATAAACAAATGGTTATTTGCACTATAGAGGTGAAACAACGGACACGCTATCATTTATACATATATGAAGTGAAAGCAGAGTTCACAGGCACATAGGCATTTCACACAGGCAATTCCATCTCAGTAATAATAGCAGTGCAGTGTGCTGAATTGGTCTGGCTGTGTGGCGGGGCGGTAGCTAGTATAATTGTACGTTTACAGGCCCTCTATTTGTATTTATTCTGCTCATTTTGAAACACCTCTGACTGTGATTTACCTTTCACTACGTAATTGAAAAAGAAAATCGATAAAGCTCACTCGAGGTTGCTGTCTCCAGGGGAACTCCGGCTCCGGTGGAATGAATAGATCCGTGTTTTTTCTCCCCTAGACTCCAGCCTTAGTAAAACTCTGCTGTAGGAGCCTGCAGCACCTTCGGCCCCAGTGCCCACACGCTGACAGCTGTCGATACATCTGTACCTGTTACACCCTGCCTCACAGCTCAGCCATCCCAGAATAACACCGTTGGTACACAGGATAAAAATATATGTACATATCGTTGACGTCCAAAGAAAAACATGCGTCCTCAAAATAGGAACTTTACGGGAAAGGGCAAAAACATTCTTAGCTTTATGTATAAAGGGAATTTAATGTAAAAAGGGAAGTTAATGTATATAGGGTTTTATTGCAGGTGAATCTG
This sequence comes from Semaprochilodus insignis, assembly GCA_034552555.1. Taxonomy (NCBI): domain Eukaryota; kingdom Metazoa; phylum Chordata; class Actinopteri; order Characiformes; family Prochilodontidae; genus Semaprochilodus; species Semaprochilodus insignis. Next base: position 5,686,084 of record CM067497.1, read on the forward strand.
GAAGATTTCTACTGGCCCATTCAACCTGGTGGTTCAAATGATCCAGAAAAAATAGTCAAATATGGAAATTAATGGTCTCCCTTGGACAGCAATGCATTCAGTATAGGATAGCAATATTCCCTCATAATAACTATACATGTCAGCATATACACTGTATAGCCAAAAGTATTCGCTCGTCTGCCTTCACACGCATATGAACTTGAGTGACATCCCATTCTTAATCCACAGGGTTTAATATGATGTCGGACCACCCTTTGCAGCTATAACAGCTTCATGTTGTTCAAGTCATGTTGGAACAGGAATGGGCCATCCCCAAACTGTTCTCACAAAGTTGGGAGCATGAAATTGTCCAAAATCTCTTTCGCGTGATTGGTCACTCCAGAGAACACGTCTCCACTGCTCTAGAGTCCAGTGGCGGCATGCTTTACACCACTGCATTCAACGTTGCATTGCGCTTGGTGATGTAAGGCTTGGATGCAGCTGCTCGGCCATGGAAACCCATTCCATGAAGCTCTCTATGCACTGTTCTTGAGCTAATCTGAAGGCCACATGAAGTTTGGAGGTCTGTAGTGACTGATTCTGCAGAAAGTTAGCCACCTCTGCGCACATTGTGTGTCAGTATCCGCTGACCCTTCTGTCATTTTACCTGACCTACCACTTTGTGGCTGAGCTGCTGTCGTTGCCAATCGCTTCCACTTTGTTATAATCCCACTGACAGTTTATTGTGGAATATTTAGTAGTGAGGAAATTTCACAACTGGACTTTTTGCACATGTGGCATCCTATCACGGTACCACGCTGGAATTCACTGAGCTCCTGAGAGTGAACCATTCTCTCACTAATGTCTGTAGAAGCAGTCTGCATCCCTAGGTGCTTGGTTTTATACCCTGTTGGCCATGGAAGTGATTAGAACACCTGAATTCAAAGATTTGGAAGGGTGAGTGAATACTTTTTGCAATATAGTGTATAAAAATATATATGCCATATGTCAATAAGCTCACGGGACAAAAAATTACCCTGCATGTTTAAGATGGTAGTAACTTCAGGCTCCTGCAGATGGCATTGCACGAGGATGATAGGGCTTGTGTGGAAAATGGGTCCAAAGCAGATATTAATGATTGGCTAAAAGGAGTGACTGCATTTGGGCGTGCCAAAGACCATAGTGTGAAGGAAGTAGCTGTACGGTCATATGGTCATATGGGTCTACCAGCAGTGGCTAAATCGCAGTCTTACAGGAAATTCTCCTCGCAATTGTGCCTTGAAACCAAATCTGGCCCAACTGCTCAATTCTTTGATGCAAGAGTGTCTGAACGTTGATGTGGCCTATATCCAGAAACTTCTCCAGTCCATGTAAAATCAAATCACAGCTGTTATTGGTGCTTGTGGAGGTATTACACGCTATTGGGTACGTTTCATTCAGAGGTAACTGATTTTTTGTGTGGTGAGCTGTGAAGCTATGAAGTTTTTCCATGTCGGAAAAAAATATATACAGGTGCAATATCTGTCAATATATGCAATCTTCCTCTAGCAATGAGGAAAAGACTGACTGAAGGAAATTACACACATCAGAAAGAATCTGTTGTATGTTAAGGCCATGGGTACTGCATGCTCAATCAAGCCTCCTCACCTCCATCCAGATGTGGCAGGCAGGCTGTGATTGGCCGGATCAATAGCGCTGCTTGTTTGATGTTATAGGGAGGCAGGCGAGGCATATTGATTGGAGGATAATCAGAGAGGGTGCTGGGTGCTGCTTTGCTCCTCTCAATAATTCAGAGGGAGGCTTTGCAGTGAATGGAGCATGTGATGGGGCAGCATGGCGGGGTCCAGAAGACGGCTTATATGCCTATATAGGAATAAGCCATCTTTCCCCCAAGGGCAGGAATCCTGTTTTCCTTTAAGCCGGTGCTTCTCAATCCTGCACTCCTGTAATAAAAGGTATAGGTTCTTGAATGGTTCCTAGGTTGCATGTATGATTGTAGCAAAAACCTTTAACTGGTACAGAAACTACCTTCCTCTGATCTTTGGGAGGAGTTGCCTCACTACAGGATTTGAATACTCAACAATGGTATAAAGGCCCTTGCCAAATTTGTATCCGTGGACTGCTTTGGACTGCATTTTAGACTGCACTTCGGACTGTATTCTGGAACCAGAGCTCAATAACCTAACATCATATCCAGAGTGGTCTCCTCTCTTCAATTGACACCAACAAGGAGAAATTATAATATGTGAAGTTTTTCTGTGGTAGCGCTCCAAAGGACCTTTCTGGCACCTTTCTTTTTAAGAGTGTGGAATTCTAGTGTCCTAATAATGCTGGTATATTTCCTACCCCAGCATATCCAACCCAACCTCACTAAACAAGCCAATCCAAGAGGGTGATACAGCAGGGAACACACTGAAGTATGCAGGGCAGTGGTGCTCCATTTATCAGCCTGCAAGAGCCTGTATATAGGTCTGCACTTCAATTCCTCACTTCTTTGACAACATAATCTACATAAGCTCACCAGACCAAAAAACACTCACCTTACATGTTTAAGGTGGTAGTAACTTAAGGTTCCTGCAGATGGCGCTGCTATAAACCTGCAGGGCATGTGACGGGATTCATAGATTGAGAAGAGGTGGTACAGTGCAGTGAATGTCTCGTTCCATGTGTGGAAAATGGCTCCAAAGCAGATGTTAATGATTGGCTAAAAGGAGTGATTGCGTTTGGGCATGCCGAAGACCATAGTGTGAAGGAAGTAGCAGAATCTGCAGGTGTATGGAAGTGTACGGTCATATGGGTATATCAGGAGTGGCTAAAATCCCAGTCTACAGGAAATTCTCCTCGGAATTGTGCCAGAGAAGGCATCCACCAAATCCGGCCCAACAGCGTGATTCTTTGATGCAAGAGTGTCTGAACATTGATGTGGTCTACATCCAGAAACTTGTCCAGAACATGTCAAATCAAATCACAGCTGTTAAAATCAGAGTCAGGTTTATTGGCTAAGTATGTTGACACACACAAGGAATGAAGATTGAAGCCAAAAGGTACAAGGTACTAGGTTCACCAGTACCGTGCACTGGAAAAGCTGCTTTAGCTTCCTACTAAAGGAATAGAAGAGGTTTGGAAATGAATGTTGAAATGAATTCTGACTGATAAAAACCACCCAAACATAATAAGTGGACCACTGGGAAGTAAACTGCAAGAAAGATTCAAATAAATACCTGAATTATAATAACAACCCAATGGGTTAAGCTTGGCAACTCAGCAAGGCCAGATAGGGTCATGTGACAAAGAGAAATGCCCATCTGGGGACAACTTCTTAAGCTTTTGTTGCTGGATTGTGGCAAAATCAACTGCTAACAAGTGGACAGCCCTCTCTAAAACAACTGAAGGTTTTTAGAAGGTATGTTAAGCCTTGCTACATTACATTATATGCCTGGACTAAAGGCATGCATGTTCACAGGCAGGCATGTCCATCAGACAGCACACTATTGTCCCCTACTGTGAGATCTGCCTTCATTAGGTGTTTCGAGATTTTAGGCTCAGTTTGTTTTTCAATCTTAATCTTCCCCATTAGTGGTTGCACAGACTATGCGACTTCTTGATTTTACTGGTCAGTGGTGTAGCTTTAAGTGTGATGTCCCCTAGTAGCTGGTCATATCCATATGGCACTAACTACATGGATTTTATTGGCTCTCTATGTCTCTGCCATAGGTGAGCGCCCCAGCATGGCTGCCTAGGGGCACACAAATTTAAAAGATTCCGGGGTCTGCATCTCTAGGTTCCCTGAAGGTCCAGGGCTTGGACACATCAAGAGAACAGACCTCTGGAGTTTGGCTTCCGCATAGAAAAGCTTGTTGCTGTCTTCCTGTGGTTTCATTCCTGATGTCATCAGTGATTAGCTGATGTTTATTCGACTTGCATCACATAACTGTCATTCCCACCAACATTTAGCCCCAAATTACTCCCTGTTTATCTGTAGACGTTCTAGTCACACAATTGATACAGTGCCAGAAGCTTTCCTTGCTGTTGTATTTGTGCTGTACTTTGTGGAGCTGCATAACTCTTTTTCCAAAGCCATTTTCAGTCACTTTGAGGCTGCGGTTTCCAACTGTGTGCAGAAGACCTTTACAAAGTCGGAGCCGGTCAGAAAAATTGACCTTCTGAATATGTTTGGATATCTGATCTATGATCCTCCAGCCTCTAGTGGTGCCTTTGTGTGTGTGTGGCGCGGGTGAGGAGATGGCAGCAGGCTGAGAGAGGAGCACTCTTTTATTGCACGCTTTAAGGTCAGCGCAGAGGGGGTGTCCCTCTCTCACCCTCTCCCTTCCTTTATCTCTTAATCACTGCAATTACCCCATGAAGCTGCCTCTGTTTGTTTGGTGTTTGTCTGTTGTATTAGAGTGTTTGTTTGTTTGGGCGCCCCCCGCTGTGCAGCCCACGCAGCGGGAAAGGGGACTGAGACTGTGGACAATGAATGCTAAACCCGGCTAGCCATGAGACACATGCACACTGAGTGCTAAGTCGGGGATGAAAAACGCCAGCGCAGTGGAAAAAGTGCTGGTCAGTGTAGAGTCGCAGTTCTACATATAATGAGATGGTCCAAAAGTTCTAAAAGTAAACCCATCGAACAGGTTCAGGACAGGTTTGTGGCATATTAGCCTTCATGTCCAGGTCTGAATAGGAATTTTCAACAAATCTGTGTGTGGAGGCGTCATGGTCAGCGCCAAGATGAACAGTTTGTTGTCACATGTCCCATGTCCAGAAGGCCTGGTGTCACTCCACCTACACCCCTACCACACAATATGCAGGAACTGTGTGAGAATATTTAAGCTGCATGGGATGGATTATCACAGGACACCATTAGGAACCTCTACAACTCCATGCCAAGTCATCTGGCATGTTGTGTTAGCTAATATGGTGGCCCGACACCATACTGAAAGACACTACTTCTGTAGCTCAATAAATATTGCCCATATCAGTCTAAATGTATCATCATTTATTATTCCTGGTAACCTTTATCTTCCTTCCCAATAGCATTGCAATCCCACACTTCCCAATGTATCCTAGCAGTATTTACTTGCTTTAAGTTGTCAGGAACAAAGAACTAGGACCGACGTGCGCAGAGCCAAAAGCCAGATGGACTTTATTAAACAAGCGAGTAATTGAGCACAGTAACAACACACGAACAAACATAGAGGGAGAAGGGAAGATCGAGGTCAAAGAACAGGCGGAGGTCAAAACCAGGGCAGACAGGCACCGAGGTAACCAAAGTGGAAGGGCTAGGCAAGAGGATGGTCAAAGAAACGAGAGATAGGTCGCTAGCCAGAGTAAATCAAAAGAGAAAGCCGACAAGGGATAAGCAAAAGAGGAGGTCAAAAAACAAAGGGAGTCAAAAGCCAGAGTCAGAATACACAGAGAAGAAACACTCAGAATCGCAAACTACGTTTGGCAAAACTTCGCAATGAGGAAGTATCAGCTGGGCTAAAACTCAGGTGACCTAGAGCGGGGCTGATTGGACGACTGGGGACATGTGGGTGAGACGTCATCGAGCGATGCCCTCTGGGAAGTGGAGTCCGGGGGAGCATGACATAAGTGATTTTACTGAGACAAATTTTCTCACTATATATTGTTTTACTATTAGGGGAGATAATTTGGCTTGTTTCAAACACGTTTCTTGAAATCAGTAAAATTCTCTGCCTACATAGGGAGACAAATTTCTCAGTAAAATCACTTAAAACAAGTAAAACAATATCCCTGGAAAATAAGTTAAAGAGTCTTATAAAAAGCCTACAGCATTAATCTTAAAAGCCCTCCTAGGAGATTGGTGGGCTGTCTGATTTGTATAGGCACACAGTCTACCTGCATGTAGCCACCATGCCATCTACATATTTAAAAATATGTCACTTTTTAGTCATATGTCCGTATGTGTCTTATGGCCTGTATTGACAGCTGCTATCTAGGTCTCTCCAGAACTGGAGCTAATCCAGGGGTGTGTTTAGGGTCTGGATACTGGGCTATAGCCATGGGTCTTTTTTTCTGTATGCACACGTCTCTTTTCACTGCAAAACATTTAATATGCATCTGAATTATATCCTCATACATAATACACCGAATCTTTTGAAGTAAACGGACCCCTGCCTCATCCCCACCCGAGCCGCTAGAGTATTGATTTTTAAGGTCCTTTTTATTTAGCGGCTTTATTTCTGAAAAGCAACGAGTGACAAATCACACAGTGTCTCCGGTTCTCATTTCAGAAATCTGGTCACCCTGATGTATTCTTATTTTCCCTCTGCAGCTCGCTCACTGCATCTGCAGGGCTGCTAATAAATCAGTTGATCAATGTCCTCACAGGTTCTCCATCAGCTGAGGCCTGCAGAGGCCTTTGTGTGTGTGTGTGCATGTGTGTTTATGTGTGTGTGTGGGTGCGTGTGTGTTTGTGTGTATATGTGTGTGGGGGGGGTGCGTGTGTGAGTGTGTGTGTGTGTGCGTGTGTGTGTGTGTGAGTGTGAGTGTGTGTGTGTGTGTGTGTGTGTTTGTGTGTATGTGTATGTGTGCATGTGTTTGTGCGTGTGTGTGAGTGTGAGTGTGTGTGTGTTTGTGGGTGTGTGTGTGTGTGGTTCTGAACGATCGGCTCAGCGTGTGTGATGTCCTCACCTCCAGTACAAGGTCAGATCTCAACCTCTTGAATGGAAAGGGAAAACCTCCTCCATATGCAGCGAATGTCGAATAGAGGGCCTTTTACTCGTTCTCTCTCTCACTCGTCCTCTCATTATCACTCTCCTTATCGCTCACTTTCATTAATTCTCTCTCTTCATCTGTCTCTCACTCCCTATGAAGCACTATTCTACCTGTTTTCCAATCTTCTTGTTCTCTTTCTCTGTCCCTCTTTTTTCTCACTTTCATTTATTCTCTTTGTCTTGCTTTTACAGCAGTGCTATCCTACCTCTTTTTCATCCTTCTATCTCTCACTTTCTCTCATTGTGTCTCTGTCTCTCCTGCTCTTTCTTTTGTCATTAAACAGGTACAGTAATGTATGGTGCTACAGCAGTCTGACCTTGGCCTTAGTGCTCTCGTTCACTACAGCACCCCCCACCCCTCTCTCTTTCTCTCTGTCTCTCTCTCTCACACACACACACACACACCACACACATACAGACACTCACCCACACTCCTTGTTCACTCTCTGACCCGTTGTGTCCTCCCTCCATCATCTTAATGGTTTTCCTGCGCTGCCTTTCCAGGTCACTTTCTGCTGCATCATTCATTCACGCTCACATATCTGTTTACCTGCCTGCCTACCTGTCTGTCTGTCTGTCTGTCTCTCTTTCGTTCTTCCTTCTCTCTTCTCTCAGAGTTCAGTGTGAGTAGCTGTATTAGTGAGTGTGTTGAGTACAGTGGTGTAGTAAGTGTTCAGAGTAGAACAGCATATATGAGGTGGCAGTTCTGGAGTTAAGAACAGTATAACAGTAACAACCTGTCCTTTAATAACTCATCCCTTTTTTCATCCCATCTTTCTCCTTTCCTTCTCTCTCCACACTCTTTCACTCCCCTCCATCTTCCCTGTTTTCTCCCTTCCTTTTCTCTCCTCTCTCTCTTCCCTTTCTCTCTCTTCCCTCTCTGCCCCTTCTATCTTTCTCTGTGCTTTCTCTCTCCCCTCCCTCTCTCCCATCCCTACCCTTTCTCTGTGCTTTCTCTTTCTTTCCTCAATCTCTTATCCCTCTTTCTCCGTGCTTTCTCTCTCTTCCCTCTCTTTCCCTTCTCTACTCTTTCTCTGTGCTTTCTCTCTCTTCCCTCTCTTTCCCTTCTCTACTCTTTCTCTGTGCTTTCTCTCTCTCTTTCCTCCCTCTCTCTTCACTCTTTCTCTGTGCTTTCTGTCTTTCCTCCCTCTCTCTTCACTCTTTCTCTGTGCTTTCTTTCTCTCTTCCCTCTCTTTCCCTTCCCTACCATTTCTCTGTGCTTCCTCTCTCTTTCCTCCCTCCCTTCCATCTTTCTCTGTGCTTT
>CM067497.1:5709742-5784260 GCA_034552555.1 Semaprochilodus insignis
GGCTGGGGGGACTGCAGCTGCAGCTGCTGGTGCTGGTGCTGAGGCTGTGGAGGCAGTGGGCTCTGCAGTAAGGGCTGGGGCTGGGCCAGAAGCTGCTGCTGCACCAGGGGCTGAGGGGGTAGCATTTGTTGAGCCAGGGGAGGTTTAGTGATGGAGCCTTTATCATCCCAAGTACCAATGTTCATGTTATGCTTTATAGGAGGAGGAGGAATCGTAGCACCACCACCCATGCCTGGATTGATTTTAGGCTTTAGCTTGGGCTGTGGCTTAGCAGGTTTTCTAGCTATAGCCGCCCATGACGTGGGTTTAGGAGCCGAGGAGCTAACGGGTGGCACACTGTTGGCTGCCATACTGCTCATACCTGGGGTTCCTCCAAGAGGAGAACCCACGGTTTTAGTGACAGCCGCCATGTCGGACCCAAGCTTGAGTCCAGCCATGCCCTGATCGATACTGCTGAGACCCGGAACTTTACTAAGCTGCGTGTCGCTGCCGAACCCTGCCTGTCCGTCCGCTATGGCCCTCCCCAGAGAGCTGGGGGCATAGCCATAGCTGCTGCTGTATGCTGAGCTCTGCGTAGACTGTCCCTGTGAGCCACTGGTGCCCCAGGTGGAAAAGTCTGCATTGCCAGGAAAGAAGTTAAATCCATGCTGGCTGAGAAAGGGAGGCGTGTTGCCTAGAGCTCCAGGTTGGCTGAATACTCCATCTGGGATGAAATGGTGCTCACCGTTGCTCATCTGTCCATAGGTGGTCAAGTAGGGCATAGGAGGGTCTCCAGCGGTAGACCAAGCAGCTTCACCCAGAGAATAAGGGAATCCGATGGACGGGGCATAGTAGCTGGGCATGTAGGGGTCAGACATTGGTGGGTAGCTATTACTCTGTCAGGGAAGTAATTTAAAAAAATGACTTCATTATATACAATCATCTGAGAAAAGAAACAATGAAAAGTAATATAGTTATATATATTGCAGACAGGTATTATGGTAGCTAGCACTTTTCGAAATAGGTTTCATGTGAACAGCATACTTGTTTATGAAGAAGCATAGTGTTTTGGCTGGACCAACAATCATCCAGTATCTAAAACGCTACGTAGCCAAGCACTTTCCTTAAATGGGGGGTAATAAATTAACTGCATAATAACACTGTTTAGAACCTAACGCGAGGTTTGTAAGTCAGCTCACCTGATTTGTCTGGCTGCTTAAGTAATTCTCAAAGTCATCATCATTTACAGCATCCTTCTGATGCATTGAACCGTTTTGCACTACAGAAAACAAACAAACAAACAAACAAACAAACAAACAGAAACATTATTAACAGCAGAGATGGGTAATGAGGAAAAAGCATCATTTTACAATACACAATATGTTGCAATATGTTTCCCTGACATCTCACAAGCTGTAAGTGACAAGAACAAGAAGTATCAAATTTAGGAAAGTATGAATATAATTATCACTGCTGAACATAATGTGTGCTGCACTAAATCCAACTCAACATGACTAGTTATGCTTCTTTTTAATATGAATAGGCATATCCAGTTGGTCAGTGTTCATCAGGCACTCACAACTAGCTTACCCAGCCCTAAACAGCAGTTTATTTGCACCTCAGTTTGTATGGCATCAAGTTGGCTGCCCCATACAACTCAACACAAACACATGCACGGCATTGTTTGGAGTCATAATATTATGCATGCATTGAAGAAAGCGATACCAAAATGAGGTGCATCCCAGAAAGAGGAACTCTGACATGAGCCAAGCTGTTATTAAATCATTACAAGAAAAATCAAGACTTTTGTGTCACAGTGACAAAACGTACAACATGCTGTAAATGAATGTACCTGTACAAACCAAGGAAACAACCAAGATTGAACTTTATATATCGTTGCCCACCCCTAGTTAAAGCTGGCTTCCTGTTGGCCAGATTCTTATTTAAATTTTCCGTTCCACCTTAAATGGTGCAGCAGTTACATGCTAGCTCCTCATGCAACAAATCTGAACAAGAAGCTGCTGAGAAGGAAGCCGACTTCGGCTTCATGTGGATCACCAACATATTCAGAAACGACTGGAATCCTGGGGCCGACATGTTTTGCGGTTGCTTTTGTGTGTCATGTAGGCTGGATTTGAAATACTGTATTGACTACCCGGGAACTAAATATTTACCATCTTTCATTTTCAACCATGACGGCTAGCCTTGCGTTCTACAAACAAAGAGGGGGCTGGAGGGGGTGGGTGGTGTTAGCGCGCCCAGTATTCCTTATAAAAAGGAACCTCCACATTTAAATAACTAGGTGGATTTCTATTTTGTACTGGGAATGGAAAAGCATTAAAGATCACAATAACCACAAGATGTATTTTATAGTCAGGTGCGGTTGCCTTTAATTTAAGCAGATAATGGCTTCCTTCATCCCTGGTTTGCTGTTCTCCCTAATAAATGCAGCCTTGCTGCAGAATGCTTTCTCCCCTTAGTCCAGTCTGTATTCCGGCAGGAAAGTGACATCAATGCATCTATATGCAAATATATATATATATATTTTCCATTGCAAAAATGATAAATTCAAACTGACTGTCGAGTTGGGAGTTGCTGGAGTGAACGGCACACATTGAAACATTATTTCCATACGACATTAAAGATTTCACTTCAAATGGAGCCCTTACTGTCAAGACACAGAGGTCCTTAGGGCAGTGTTTCTCAGCCCTCGTCCTGCACATGTTAATGTCTTCCCTGCTCTCAACACACCTGATTCAACTTATCAGCTCATTAATAAGCCAGGGGGGGTGTGTTAAAGCAGGCAGTCCACTAAAGTGTGCAGGGCGCCTCCGGAACCAGGGTTGAGAGACACTCCTTAGGGAACATGCCCAATACCTTTCACAATAGTATATGTATTATTAAAAATAGACCAAATCCTTTTACTAGCAGGCTGCAATTTTTGTTGCCACATCAAATGGCTGCTCTCTCTCCCCCACTGAGCAAAGACCAGTGGCTCTCATTTGACTCCAATATATCATCCAGTCGGTCCAGCTTTAGCTAGAACGACATCACTCATAAGAAAAACTGTGATTGCCTCGTTTTCCATAGGACTGAATTCGTTGCAACCATATGACATCATCACAGTGTGACAACAGTAACCTACTACCAGTGGATCTTTGTATTTATCAGGTTTTTTCCATGATAAACAACCCATTCGCTTTATATGGCATATTTTAATAGCACTGGACATGTACACCGATTTATGGCTTAACAGTCAGACTTCCCTGTAAGATCACTGGGAGGAATTCTTGTTTTCCAGGATATGGGCGCTGTAAACATCACACATAATATCCCTGCGTAGCATCCAGCACCATTATAGCTACAAAGTCAAATCGCTACTCCAACAGGTGACGTACCTTTATTTCCTTGTCCTTTAGGTCTCTGTTGTCGCGTTGGCAGCGCATGTGAGCGACGACAGGGAGAGAGAAAAGACAAGAAATATGAAACCGAGACTACATTAAGATGCAATTACCAGCATCGCTGATCGACAAGTGTGCTCATGCTGTGAAGGAACAGAGAGGCCCAGTCTGCAGCAGCAGCAGCAGGAGGAGGAGGAGGAGTTAGCGATGCTTGTATGTGCTAAATAAACAAAGCTAATCATACGTACTTCACCTGTTCATAAATACAGGCCTACAGTCGCCTGAGAAAGAAACGGTGTGTGGATGAACTGTCTATAAAGGCTGGTCTGGGTGTTTATGTGGAGGGGAAGTGAGGGAGAGAGGGGGGTACATGGCAAATGATTCGGCCTAGCAACAGCCATCAGCTAACGTTAGCTAGCTAGCTAGCCTGGTCGCTCCAACACACACACACACACACACACACACACACAGAGCCTTTGCGTTTAAAACCGACATGACCAGGTTAGCTAGCTACATCACTAAAGGCTGTAGGTGGGAAAATAAGTCAGGAAAAACACTAATATAGCCACTCCAGTCGTTCTTGTAACTTACCTGATCGACAGTTGTGGCAGACATCCTCCAGGAGCCCGAGCTACTTGCTGTACTGAGTGTCCACGGTCTCTGCTGCCACTGCTGCCCGCTACCTGTGCGCTGTTCCCCGCTTGACTCTCGCTCTCTCCCCGCTGCGCCTCGGCCAACCCCACCGACTCTCTCACGCTTTAGACGGCCACGGATGTCGACTTGCTGGACTGGTATAAGGGACTCGAGTCGCTCCGAAACATTCACTCAGCGTGTCGTCTGATGGGGAGTAAATCAGCGAGCCCTCGTTTTTTTCCCCCACTTTTGCTCCACAATGGCGGATCGGGTTAGTAGTCTTGCTTTCCGGTTGTGTTCGCTGACCTTCCGCTGATGACGAGGGAAAAGTGGGTTCGTATAATGGCAGGTTTTGTCACTCCTCCAGTCATGTAGGTCCGGTTAGCCCACCTGCCCCCTGACCAGTATATGGCTTTTATTGTCCTGCACCTGAATCTGGTAGATAATGGTCAGTCCTTCTGGAGCTGAATCACGGGAGGGTTTTCCACGAAGGATTACTCAATTAGCCAGATGACTTAAAGGGCCCATATCATGGGAACAAATAATTCCCCTCAGTTTTTAAAGCTAAGGATTTTAATGGAGTATGTTGTTAAAGTTACGTACTATTCACTTCCCAAGCCATATAAGCTTCAAAAACAGCCTGATTGAGTGAAAAAGGCGTTTTCATATGTCAGCCTACTCAGGAGCTGTTTAACTCCAGCCCTTCACAGTGAAGGGGTGTTTCAGTCCAGGCGTTTTGAATGGCCTGCAACACAGGGCAGCCAATCAGAACAGAGGTTATTTGCATATATCAGTCTTAAAGGAACAGTAAGAAAACTAGCCTGTTTAATCCTAAGAGAGGGTCATGTAAAATTAAATGTGCAGTGTGTAAGATTTTGGGGGTTGCATTAGTAAAAACAGAATATATCATATGTAAAACTAACAGTCACTGTGTTTTCCTTAACATAGAATGAACCCTTTGTATCTACGTAGAAAGAAGAAGAACGCTTCTTTCCACAGAACATATTTATCATTAGCTTTGTGCATTAATCGCCATGTAGGATATTATCCAGGAAGGATTATTACTCCTTATCAAAAATACTACCAGCATTACAACAAGGCTAAGTCAGCTTCTCACTCACCAGCTTCATGTTTGGATTTTCTGGTTCCACCTTAAATGGTGCTGCATTCGCATTCTGGTGCTGACATGCAGCTTCTGGTTTGAATTTCCCAGCTCCACCTTAAATAGTGCAGCAGTTATTATAATGTCTCAGATGTCAGTGTATTGCTGCATTGCCATTTAAGGTGGGAAGGGAATTTTTTAATAAGAAGCTGGCAAATGGCCTTATAGGAAAATCTTACCAGCATTAAAAGAATAATTAGGATGCTTTGATAGCCTAAATCAGTAGGTTGCAATATGCAGTTTCACTGCCAGAGGTTACACACTGCTGGGAAATTGTGGCATTGATTTTCAAACGTGGTAGACACANCAGAGGTTACACACTGCTGGGAAATTGTGGCATTGATTTTCAAACGTGGTAGACACAGTTCCTGGGATGTGCCGCATAGTGTAATGTAATGTATCGTGTTGTGTGATTGGATTGTCCTTTGCTCTGTTGTTCTATTTGCTGGACACTTTTCATAATGTTTCAACCATCAAAACATTTATCATTTTTAACATTCATAGAGAAGTTGGTATGTATTGAGAAGGTGTTTCAGTGTGTAGGTGTAGCTGTATGTAGGTACAGTGTATACAATGTATATTTACTCAGATTCATTACTAATATTTAGTTGCTCTATATAAGATCTTTCTGTTGAGTGTTTCCCTGAGGCAGTACTCCAAAAAGGACCATCACTCCTTTTTGTGTGTTCAGTTTTAATAATCAGGTCATTTTGTGAAAGAAACGTGAAGCAAACGTGTTCCAAGTCAGTGGAGTGTGTGGGCCATTCCAAAAGCTTCAGCCTGAAGAAGTTCATTGAGGAAGAAGTTCTATGAAGTATGTCCATGTTTTTGGACCATTGTCTTGTTGTAGAAGCCAGCCTCTTTTCAGCTTCAGTTTTTTACTGACTGCGGCAATGTGTCCTGTCCCTCTAATCACTGCACAGCCCCAAATCGTAATAGACCACTCCCCCCCCCCATGCTTAAAGGAGCACATTGTGAGATGATGCTACCTGTCCAATTCCAAACAATCGTGTGACTGCTTATGCAGTGGCCTTCCATACATACAGCGTTTGTGCTGTGGAGCAAGATTCCATTTCCAGCATTCCTTTTACCAGACAGATAAACAGTCAAATCAGTTACTCTGATCAATTAAAATAGCATTTATAAAAGAGCACGGTACAATTGTTCCATCCTTCTACGGCATTCTGGCTTATGACTGGTTGATAGTTTTCAGCCTGGGAGACCAGCTTGGACATCTGTGTCCAGTAGGGAAGATTTAACAAGTATTTAATGTGAAAATGTTCTTCAATTAAATGATAAAAAAAATATGTTTTTTCCAGTGTATTTTGGTGCGTGACATGGGCAACGCAATTGCCAGTCTAGAGGAAACGTATGTGAATTCAGTGTCAAACGTCTTCCTTTTACACTTCAAGAGTGTCTGAGAGGTGGAAGGCCACTCCAGTGTTAACTCTTATTTTACTTTTATTTATATCTCTTCTTTTTTCTATTTTGGCTGGATAGTTTGGTTGGTGGACTATTCTCAGTCCAGCAGTGATGCGGTGTCTGCTAAAATCCAGCAGCCTGCTTTGTCTGATCCACTCATGGGGCAGCCTTGTCGCTGGTTCAATTCCCTGAACTGACAGTAACAACTGAAGTGCACTTGAGCAAGAAGGCATCTAACACCTAACTCCTCCCCGGGCCCTGTGGTTAGGGCTGTCAACCACTCCGGCCCCTAGTATTTGTGTATGTGGGTGTTTCACTTCATGGATGGGTTAATTGCAGAAGGCACATTCCTCTGTGTGCAAACACAATTGGCAAAAAATGTCTCTAAACTATCTCTCTACTACTCTCTAAAAAAACACGCTAACACACCACCACCATGTGAACGTCACTGCAGTGCTTAGTGCTAAGAGTGACCTACCACCCAAATAATACCTAATATAATAATATAATATGTGGTGGGCCTGGCCATTGAAAAAAAAGGGGATGGTAATAATACAAGGTGCACCTATGTAGTAAGTTGAGCTGATAAAATAGGGGTGCCCAAACTTTGCATACAACAATATATGTTATACATATGTTATTGTCACATTCCAGCTACTTTCCAGCTGCTCCTGCTGAAACAGTTCAGTTTCACTCGTGGAGGCCACAGCTCAGACATGTTCACTGCTCAAACCACCCAACAAGGAGGGCGCAAAATACAGTTATTACTGTAGGAAACCCCCTACATTACAAATAATGTGGCCTGCAATGACTGTTTAGTAAGCGTATTACTCAACTGTAGTTGCTACATGTCCAGATGGCTTGGACAGACCAGTGGGATCAGAATCGAGCAAGACACACAAGCATTAAAGATATTTTGGAGGTCTGAATGGATTGAAACACTGTTCTTACTGGTTCTGGAGCAGTTTAAGTAAGTATGTCTATAATAGAGTGATACAGTGCTTTCAGAGAAAATACTGTTAATATATATATGCAGGCACTCCCTTTTTAAAAGTGGTTGGGTTTAGTGTAGTGGGGTACACCTCTGTCCTCCATGCTGTAGGCTGGGGTTCAATTCCCCGCCTGGGCAACCACCATACATTATACCGATAAGAGCCCTTGTGCAAGACTCCTAACACTGCCTTCGCCTACCGGTGTAAATGTAAACTGTAAGCTGCTCCGGATAAATCACTTCAAATCAAATCACTTTTTTATTGTCACGTCACATTTTCACAGGTGTGAAGGTGAGTGAAAAACTTAGGTGCGAAGTCCCTAAGAGTGTGCCTGCCAGATATCATGAATGTAAATGTACGTTGTGTACGTGCCCAAACGATGCAGGTCTGTATTTTTTTCTTTTCTTTTTTTTTTGTTTAATTTTATCTTCTCTTTACTATAGACAATATTGTCAACTGGATTGTTTTGAAAGACAGAAAAAAACTAATTCTTAATAAAAAAAGACTTTTTATATGTTGTTAGCTTATGGCCCATCTTCATGATATCATATAAATAAGAAACCTAATATCACAAAGAGCTGAGGTAACATGGAAAGGGTCCACGTCTGCTCCACACAGGCTCTCCACTCGTGTCCTTCAAGGCTCAGTGCTGGGTCCTCTTCTCTTTTCTCTTTACACTCATTCTCTTGGCAAAGTAATTACCTCTCACGGCTTCTCTTATCATTGCTATGCTGATGATACTCAACTCATGTTTTCCTTCCCATCATTTGACACACACGTATGCAATCGCATCTCAGCATGCCTGACTGACATCTCCTCATTGATGACAGCTGACCACTTTAAGCTCAATCCCAGCAAGACTGAGCTGCTGTTCATCCCCAGCACTACAGTGCAATGCAATGGTTAAGAGTCGATCTGTACCTCGAGCCCTTCAAGCTTCAAGTACAGCTCGACTCGGCCCACCATCCCTGAAGACGCATGGAAGACAAGTGTCCAGACTCTTCTCTGTCCTGGCTCCCAGATGGTGGAATGAACTCCCACTGGATGTCCGAACAGCTGAGTCTCTCGCAGTCTTCAAACACAGACTGAAGACTCATCTCTTTGTAAAGCACTTCAGTGAGTGAGCACTGATAGATGTGTATGTTGAAATACTTTGTTTTTGCAATTATACTGTCCATAACCTTTCTTCTCTCTAGGTATGAGCGCTGGGTTGGGTTGCCAGGTAGTGCACTTATGCTTTATATATGTCTGTGTATTGTTCTCTCTAGGTATCAGCACTGGCCCTTGTTTGGGCAGTGTCTGAGCTCATGACGGGTTTTGACTCTAACCTTCTTATACTAGCTGGGACACATTATCCAACGGAACACTAAGCACGGTTGTAAGTCGCTCTGGATAAGAGCGTCTACTAAATGCCATAAACGTAAATGTAAATATATATAAACACCCCACTGCTTGTCTATGTATTCAAATAAATGAACCATGAAAAACAATAAACTAGACAAACTCACACGAAGTCGACTCCAAGCATTTCGACTCTTTCGAGTCTTTGGCCAAGAGTCGATACCGCCTCAAAGACGCTTTGGATTCGAAGAATCGATTCTTATGGAATCGACTCCCCATCACTGGTTTAGCACAGACATATAAGCTTCTCCCGGTTGAGGTCCCTGCGCTAACCGGCCGTTAGCCGTGTAGCATGCAAAACATGCTGACATTCATTTCTAACGTGCTGAGAGGCGGTGCCAGCAAAACTGTACGTATGGTATTGTGTGCTTGTGTTTAGACTGTACGAGTTAACGTTTATTACTGAAGCAGAAAACATCCAGCTAGCTCGTCAGCTAACGTTAGCAAGTGAGGCTTAGCTATCTAGCGAGCTAAATCCATTGACCTTGGCTTATACTAGCCTTCTAGCTAGCTAATATGCAAACAGCGCGCTAGCATGCCTAACTAACATATTAGCGGGAGTCCGGTCCTCTCTGCTAACTGTTAGCTGGAGAAGTTCGCTTGAATAGCGTCACTTAGCTGACATCTCACCATATACAGAGCTGCCCAGCAGATGCTGCTGTTTACTAAAGCATCAGCAGGATGGGGACATTTACTGACCGGTGCTGAAGTTGGAAGAGGCAACCTTATTATACAGCCAGTCCTGCTGAAGCGCCAGAGGGCCACGTCTAAGCTGTTTTCGGTATATTAACGTACGAAGAGCCAAATCAAGATCTGACAGTATCAAACATACACTAAGCTGTGAAATGATGTGAGCAGGGTCGGAAAATGTTCTGTAGCCAGACTTATACACCAGGCTGCATTGTCAAACTTGCCTTACCCAAACAGATCATGACATCAGACCTACTGTATAATGTACTTGTCAGTGAATAATTTACATCGGCAAATCAACTGTAGGCATGGAGCGCAGGAGTAATGCATGTATAGAGAGGGCTTGGTAAGTGCTGCAAATCAAAGCGTCCCTCTTACGTCTTCTCCATGTTCTGTTTTCTTTCTGTGGTTGCCTTATAGGGTGCCCAAACAGTGTCAGAGGTAAGATGTCAGTGAGGCTGTAGTGCTTCAGTGCGGTACTTTACTCATAACTCTAGTGCCAGTTGCTATACATCTGTCTATTTCGCTCTTTTGTGCTGTATATCCTACAGCCTTGTTTCCAAAAAACGGGATTGGGAGCGCTGAGCAGTATGTAAATGAAGAAAACAGAATGCAACGATCAGCAAATCATTTAAATCCTTCCTGTAACTGCTCAGTTTGGGACTTGAGGAGATCAGTTGCTGTAGTTTTGCAAGTAATTTTTTTTTCCACTTCTGCTTGATATAGGATTCCAACTGACCCGGTCAGGATTGCAGACAGACCATTTCAGCACCTGGACTAGTTTACGACATTGTACTGTGTGCAGAATGTGGTTTGAAGTCTTCTGGTGTCTTCTGGTTGGCAGCATATGCCAGGTGCACCCATGCACCCCCCAGTACCATCATGAATGCTGGCATGAAACTTGCGTGCTGATAACTAGCTGGATAGCTAACAAGCAGGACACTTTTCCACTTCGCCTCGGTCCATCTTAAATGAGCTCGAGTCCAGAAAAGGACCGGCGGTGCGACAGGATTTCTGGATCTGGTTTCTTCTTTGCATGGTAGAGTTTTACCTTGCGTTTGTGGAGCAGTGATGAACTGTGTTGACAGACGATGGTGTTGGTAGGTGTTCCTGAGCTCATGCAGTGACTTCCACTATAAAATCATGTCTGTTTTGAATGCAGTGCTGCCCGAGGCCCTAAAGATCACGGCCGTCCGGTATTAGTTTCGGGCCTTGTCCCTTGCAGACAGACATTTCTGCAGATTCCCTGAATCCTTTAATGATATTATGTGCCGTAGATGTTGAAAATAGTTGTTTTACATTTCAGTTGATGCATTATTTTCCCATGCTGAGTGCTGATCCCCTCCACTACTTCACTTCTGAAAGACTCCGCCTCTCTGGGATGCTCTTTTTATACCCAGTCATGTAACTGACCTGTTGGCCATTAACATAGTAGTACTGAGATTTTCCACCAGGTGTTTTTTTTTTTTTTACCAGCCTTTTGCTGTCCGTATCTTTTCTTAAATTAGTGTATGAATAACAAGTCTCAGCATGCCGCTAGTTGTACTTAAGTATAGGGTTTAAATGTATCGCACATCATTGCATTCTGTCTTTATTTACATTTTGCACAGTGCCCCAGCATCTTTGGAAACGGAGTTGTCCTCCCACCAGGGTCAGATCTGTTGTATTTGGCTAAATTGTTGTCCTGCCACACTTCTTCCCTCTCCAGTCATTAGTCAGAGATGACCTAGTGAAATAACTGTGTCCTGTGAACCTTAGTAAGTCTGCTATAGAGAAGAGTCTACTTGAGAAAGCTCTTGTATGGAATCTACCTGCTGCCGTTGTGTGGGTGATACAATGATTAGGCTGTTTCCTAAACTAGCCTCATTGGGTGGCTCTTCTCTCTCCAGTCGTCCACACATATCCTACAGCTGCTGTCCGCCATGTCTGAGCTTGCTGACTTAACCTCGCCGCGCGATCCAGCCACGCCACTGCAGCATCCCCCGCCCTCAGTTAGTACCAGAGCGAGATCATTGTAGATCATTATAATAAGGGTTTCTTCAAGATCAGCAGTTTCGTTCTAATAATGACCTCATGCATATTCAGCACGCATAGAAGAACATATTAGCAATTAGATTATGATGCCATCATTCAGCTGAGCACGTTTGCTCTAATTTCTCATATGGAACCGTTCTTCTGCAGAGACATTGCTGTCTGTGGGTGTTCATTCATTCTCTGTTAATGTTCGTTCTTCACGCTGGGCTGCTGATTAACCTGCAGAAGTATTAAGAGTGGTTTTCTTTTCTTCATTAAATGGGTAGTGTTTCAAATGCTTAAAAGATTATGGAATATGGAACAAAAATATGGATTTCATAAAATGACTGTTATGCTGACTAAATTATAGTGCAGTTTTAAATGCATATTAATTATGAAATGCAAACATGTCCAAATGAACTCTACTGAAAAGGACGATATGAACGTAATTCATTGCACAGCTTCTTCATAAAATTCCTGGTTAACCACTCTCTTGATCTGCAGGGCTCCAGACTGGTGGTCTCAACCCGCTCCTATGCAGACTTCACTCCCCAGGCCAGCTTTGACATCAAGGTATAGTACTCTGTGCTCTACAGTGCCCCTTGGTGTCTGGTGTGTACATTTAGCCACTGTTTTCCTGTAAAGTGAACCTGAAAATATGGAAACAGTAAGTTAGATACATAATTAAGACCTAACAGTCACATTGTAGCGTTGTAGCGTTGTCTCACGACTGTTTTCGGTAAGGCTTTGAAAGTTATCTGTGTTAATACTTGTAGTACTGGAGCTCCTAGGTCAGTATCAGGACAAAGTGCAGGTTTTGCTGAAAGTCCTTCTACGTCAGCAGTGTGGCTGGCCAGGCTGTGCATTAGATGCTCCATTCTTTGTGCCAGTTTTTGAAGTTATGAAAATTTCATGACGGTTTTAGAAAACCCTTTCCTGGAAGGAACCATGATTTGAGCCATTGAACCATTTGAGCACTTTTGATGGATAGTCTTCCATTGTTTTTTGAATCTTGTACTGTTCACTCTTCCCTTCTAGAAATGTGAGCTGCACCGCCTGGACCAGGGCCCACCTACGCAGGCTTTGCTGACAAGGGAGCAGGGGCTGAAGTACTACCGCATCATGCAGACCATGAGACGGATGGAGCTGAAAGCAGACCAGCTGTACAAACAGAAGATCATCCGAGGCTTCTGTCACCTGTATGATGGACAGGTGAGAACTGTAGCTTGGGCTACTTTTGTGTCGCCACTAGGGCTGTGAAATATTGGCCTTTGCAGTACTGATCTCACAGAAGACCGCAATGTGCAAAGGAGCTCTTTAGTCTGTTCGTTTTCTGGTGCGAGCATTCTGACTGATCTTGTACATTCTAGCTGTGCCTTCAGTGGGTCATTTTTGGTGGTTGGTTTGACAAATAAAAAATTTACACAACAAGTGTAAGTAGGTTTGTTTGCAGGCCAGTCGTTTAGCTCCATCACATAAAAGATTCACTGTTTTTTTTTTTTTTTTTAATTTTATCACAGTCACAAAAGGTAACAGTATGATCTCAAAACTTGTATCCAGATTTTGCAGCCATAGTGGTCACAAGATACAGATTCAGTGTCATCACTATTCAGCAGTTACCAAACGGCAACTGAAAGGAGTGAAACCCAGTGGGTAGGTTTGACATCATGAGATCAAATCATTCAAGTTTCGTGCTCGGCCATGCATGTGACATAAGCAAGAATGGGCCTTATCACTGTACCTGAATGTCTAGCTGAGGTCGTCCTGTTTTGCCATTGTCCCATATCTTACCTTTTTCACAAAACTATTAACAAATTCTTGTGTGCCAACTTCTAATGCTCTGACCACTCTACCTGTGTTTCCTCTCAGGAGGCTTGTGCTGTGGGCATCGAAGCAGGCATTAACCCCACTGACCACCTGATCACAGCATATCGCGCTCATGGGTACACCTACACTCGAGGCGTGTCTGTGAAGGAGATTTTGGCTGAGCTCACAGGTTTGTCTCCTTTCATATGAGACTCCAGAGTGAAATATAGCTCAGACTTTCACAAAATTCTACATCAGCACATTATTGCAGCACTGAAGCAGTCTATTGCTGTTACCCTTACTATTAAAGCAATCTAACATTATCAGTTCTTCAACCTGATCTCTGTCTGCTGCATCTGTAGCGTACAGACAAGGATTTCAGCATGTTGGCCTTTACTTAGAGTAGAAAAGAAATCCCTCTGACTGGAACCTCACTGCAGCCTTCATGCAGTTGCGGAGCTCTTAGTAAATGTATATGCATATTTTTTTAAAACATAGTTCAGTTAAACCAGATTGTCAATGAAGCTGTAAATTAGTAATAAGGTATACTGCAGTATCTGCATATTGTTGGTCTAAGCGCCTTCCCAGCTCATGGTAAAGAGCCCATTGCAGTTCTTTCATATGAGAAGAACTAGCTAGAGCTGGAGGGCCCACCACCAAGAAGACAGCTATCATGAAGCTTGCTGAAAACCAGAAATGAATGAAGATTGCTGTGCATTTGCATAAAGAGCCATCAGACCTTTTTTTTTTCAATAATAGATTCCCCTAAATCCTTAAAATGTAGAAAATACAGCGTATGATGTTTATCAAAGACTCTTCCTATATGTACGTGCATCAGATAATCCTGCACAAAGGTGTTTTAAAGCAAAGTTTAAAACAAAATACTTTAAAAGGAAAAGGATTTAGTGAAGCTTCTCTCAAGAGTCTTTTTCACCAGGCATAAATTATACCTACACTGCAAACAATGATATCTTGACAAGTAAAATTAACTTATATCTATTTGATATATCTTAAAATCACCATGTTGAGATTGTTGTAAGCTCATTTTAAGGTTATTTAACTTTTTTTTTTTCTCATTTTATTTAACATTGTTTTCCAGTAAGATAAATTCTCTCACTGTATTGGCCGATCATTTTGCTTTTGATTTTAAGAAATTAGCTTGAAACCAGCCAAATTATCCACCAAAATAGTGAGAAAATTTGCCTTACCAAAATCACTTCAAATAGTCTGATAAAATAAGTAAAATATTCCTAAAATTAGCTTAAAACTATCTCAAAATTAGTATGTTAAGACATATCAACTAGATCTAAGATCATTTTACTTTTTAAGATATCATTGTTTGCAGTGTTCTCACTGCTTGTATTTCAAATTGAGTGTTGAAACTTCTTTCAGGCAGAAGGGGTGGAGTAGCGAAAGGCAAGGGAGGATCTATGCACATGTATGCAAAACACTTCTACGGTGGAAACGGAATCGTGGGAGCCCAGGTGACATTAATTTATCCTCTGTATTTTAACATCCACAGTCCAATAATAACCAGTATTTCATAAGGACTTGACTGATATATCAGTTATATACTATATATATACTATTTAAAACGTTACGTTACGTTTAACATGAAGCCGGAGATTCGTTTAGGTGTTTCACCCTCTATAGTGCATAATAACATGAGGAAATCGAGAGGGACCTCGGCACATAGAAGGCAAGGACAAAAACCACAATGAATGCTTCTGACCTTTGACCCCTCAGACAGCAGTGCATTAAAACCACCAAGCTCCTGTAATGGGTATCTCCACATGGGCTTGGGAATGCTGTGAAAAACTATTGTCAGTAAACATCATTGCATTCACAAATACCAGATACGACAATACTATGCACTGTGGAAGTCATATGTCCACATACACATGGGCTTTGAGCTCATCTGAAATTCACTGATTCACAAAAGAAACATGTGCAGTGGTTTGAGTCAACCTTTGATTCACCAACATTGTGTTCTCTGGCCAAAGGATGAGAAGGACCGTCCAGCTTGTTGCCAGCATAGAGTTAAAAAATCCAGTGCCTGTCATGGTTTGGGGGGATTAGTGGGTTTTTTGCACATCTGTAAAATGTCTGAGAAATTTTCCGAACAGAGCTTTATTTTGTGAGTTTAGGAAAGGGAGAATTCAGAACTGACAGGCCTCTTTGAGGTTTTGTAGTTAACAGTAATTAATGAGCATATTATGTTATATAGTCGTTCTTAATTATAGCTTATCAGGTTTTGCACGTTGAAGCTGGAACTTATCAGTCGCATACGTTCACTGTACATTTGTGATTCCACTGTTGTGAGATATGCATCATCCCTCGAAGGTTCCTCTTGGGGCTGGAGTGGCTCTTGCTTGCCTGTACAAGGGTAGTAACGAGGTGTGCGTCACACTCTACGGGGATGGAGCCGCCAACCAGGTCAGACGCTCTTCACGAAAGTGACCTCTCTAGTGGAAGACGGTGACTAATGCTCTCCACTTACTATCATGCTTTGTGTGCTTCTCAGGGTCAGATATTTGAGTCTTTCAACATGGCGTCACTGTGGAAGCTCCCGTGTATCTTCATCTGCGAGAACAATAAGTATGGAATGGGCACCTCAGTGGAGCGAGCCTCGGCCAGCACCGACTATTTCAAGAGAGGAGACTTCATTCCTGGACTGAGGGTAACGAAAAAGGGTGATATGGATTGATTTTGCATTGGCATTGATTGCTGGCACTGATTTCAGGTTAGGCACTGCTGCTGCGTTATGGGTGTGAGTGATGGGCACATGTGCAGGCCCATGCAAAACAATTATATTAATTCCCAGGCTGGCCATTCCCGTTAAGGTCACAGGCCACGAATTTAGGACTACATATCAAAAGAAACTCAGATCTGATTTGAGAAGATCACGCTGCATGGCATTAAATCACATCTGTGTCACAAATGTGCACTTTTAAGCCTCGTAATGTGAGCACAGACTTAGGTAGCTAGTAAACGAGATACACTGGGGCATTTTCTGAGACCACTTTGTTTCCTGTGGTGTGTTTTTATTTATTTATTTATTTTTTTATTTATTTTTTTATGTAGCCCTTTTTTTAATGTCTACCCAGATGCATCACACAAAAATGGTGGTTTGTGGTAGGGCTGCACAATATATCGTTATCAGCATCGTCATCGCAATGTGCAATATTAAGTGATTCCTGGACTCTCCCGGATACACAGAGACGAGTAGTCGCTTATCTGTTTTTGTGTTTGGTGCACCAAAACCAATTGTAGAGCCTTAAAGTTGAAGAAAACAAGGTTCACGCTCACAGGAGTGTTAAAAAGTCATTTCTCAGCTTTTTTATTGTTTTTATTTTCACCCCAGTCATTTTACAGTGAATAAAGTTTTTAGATATTGAGGTTCAAGTCGTTTGGTAAAAATCGCAATATATATATCGCAGGGAAAACAAAATGCCACGTCAGTGTTTTCCAATATCGTGCAGGCCTCATTTGTGATTGGTTACTTTGCATCCAGTCAAACTGCTCAGTCCTGTCAAAGCAGGTGCTTCTGTTAACTGCCAAAACATGTAAGTGGTAGGATTAGTTGTCCAAATATCCCAGACTATGCAGAACAGGCTTACAGGACCATTTGTTGGGCAGACAGTCTGGTTAAGCAGAAAGTCAGTGTAATTATGTATTAGTTATGTAATAACACATAAATCATTCAGCAAAGCAACGGTAATATCCCAAGACTTCTATGTGGTTAAAAGTAAATATTTGACTTGTAGATTCACAAATAACATTTGCAGAGTCAGCATTCTGTAACTGTATACACCTAGAAAATCCATCACACTGAGGACAGTAAGATTATCAGCGTATCACATTATTCTGGCCTGTAATTACTGGTGGCATAACACATCATCAGGGCCTGAAATGAACTAATGGTGCAGCAGAGACAGCATGTCTGGTGGATTTCAAAAAACCCATCAGATGTTAATTATCTGCTGTGTTTGTGGTTGAAACACAGTTTCGTTTATAGAGTAGCTGAATAGTAAGGCTTCCCTCTCTCTTCCTCAAGGTTTAGTGTACTCAATTTATTCGTTTACATCATTCGGGTCTTAGCACACTAAGATTCAGCAGTGCCTCATCACCAGAGGTTGTGACCTTGTATACCAAAAACACAAAACACCTGGCATATACAGTGCTGTGACAAAAAGACTTGGGCATCTAAGATGATGATGATATGAAGAGCTATTTTTCCAAACGTCAGGAATCGTGACAATGCTACAAGCAGGCTAACAGTCCTGCACATTGAATTGACCTTGCATGAAAGTAAGCCTAGTACTGTACTTCAGCCCTGTTATACAACAGCATCAGCTACTCAAACTGTAGGCTGCTACTGCCAAAGCAGATTAACTCCCATTTTTGACCCCATACAGTGTGCTGGTTTGTTTTGATATTTCAGTGAGGTTGCCAGTCTTATGTCATTTCAGTGAACATGAGTGTTTATGTTTTGACTGTATAACAACCTTGTAATTCAGAGACCTTTAAGAGGAACAATTTACATACTGCAAAAAGAATTGAACGTTACTGTTTCCACAGTGCTCAATAGCAGCGTTTTTATTTTTTTTAAAATGAATGTCATTTTTAGTATAGATATAAGCTAAATGCTAAATGCTCACCAGACAAAAAACTAATCACCTTGTATGTTTAAGGTGGTAGTAACTTCAGGCTCCTGCAGATGGTGCTACATGAGGATGATGGGGCTATACATACCTGCGGGGTGTGAGTGACAGGATTCATATATTGAGAAGAGGTGGTACAGTGCAGTGAATATCTTGTTCGATGTGTGGAAAATGGGTCTCAAAGCAGATGTTAATGATTGGCTTAAAGGAGTGACTGCATTTGGGTATGCCAAAGACCATAGTGTGAAGGAAGTAGCTGAGTTTGCAGGTGTATGGAAGCATACGGTCATACGGGTCTACAGGAAATTCTCCTTTTCAGCATGTGCCAGGGAAGGCATCCCTCAAATCTGGTCGAACCTCACAATTCAATGCACAATTCTTTGATGTAAGAGTGTCTGAACACTGATGTGGCCTATATCCAGAAACTCTGTTTTCCAATTTTTAGAGCAGAGTTTGCTGCTCTGTCTCCGCATCTCTGTCCCTGCTCTGCAGCTTGCCCACCAGGATCAAACATCTGGAACAGTCCAGTGGATAGACTAGTGGTCATGCGTGGCTTTCAGCAACACACAATAACACAGTTTATGCCTGCCTAAGAGTTTTTCACAGCACTGTATGTGCACTTTGCAGGTTTACAGTTAGCCTGTCGGTTAATGTGCAAGGTGAAGCTACAAGGGACGGGACTACAGTCAGTACAACATTGGATCTCTGTCTTTCAGGTGGATGGGATGGATGTGCTGTGTGTGAGAGAAGCTACCAAGTTCGCAGCTGATCATTGCAGATCAGGAAAGGTAAGTTTTAGCTGGAGCTCAGCGCAGATACTTTGCTTCAGCTGCAACATCAGTAACAAGCTCTAGACTGTAGTGTTGTGTGGTGACAGTTGCATTTGGGAGAACAAATCTGTAACTCTTGGGCTCTTTGTTGACCCGCTCCTGACCCGTTTGCTTCAGGGTCCGATTCTCATGGAACTCCAGACCTATCGTTACCATGGACACAGCATGAGCGATCCCGGGGTCAGGTGAGGTTAGCGTTAGACCTTTCCCCAGTCGCTCAGCCCTCCTGTGGTGCCGTCCACCAGTGCCATAAGCCTAAACCCAACCTCCCTTGCCACACCCTCACTCTTCCACAATCCTCCCATCTTTTAGTAGATGTAGCTTTTAGCACCGTAGACAACTTCTTTCCTCATTGCCTGCATTCATTGTGTTCTCCTTTTAACCTGTATTTGTGTCCTCCAGCTATCGAACACGTGAGGAGATCCAGGAAGTACGCAGTAAGAGTGACCCGATCTCAATGCTGAAGGATCGAATGATCAGCAGTAATATGGCTAGTTTGGAGGAAATAAAGGTGAGCTCACATTATACGCTTGTGCAGCTGCTAACACATGACTAGGTCCCTGAAAGATACCATGTTTGATCCTTTTTTTTTTTTTTTAAGGCAAAAAAATTTATTTCTATTAAGACTTAATTGTATTGCTTTCCCATTGCTAATTGTTGATGTAGATAAATTATACACTGATATAGTAGCTGCACCCGGATGGAATCAACCGACCGGTATGAAACTTGGTGGGTAAGTTTGACATAGGCAAACATGGGCCTTATCCCTGTACCTGACTGACCCAACAGTCCCGATTGCGGACATTCAGCAAGCAGTGATGCCCTCCATGAGTCATCCTGTTAGTGTCAGCACCACTGGCAGACGGCTGCACGATGCAGAACTACATGCGCACAGACGGTTATAATTACTAAGGCCACGTCAACATCTTGCCAAGGACTGCAATAGTGTCGTGCCAGACTGTCATGGAGTGACTCAGAACGGCAGCAGGTCATCTTCAGTGACGAGTCCCGCTTTTGTCTTGGTGAAGATGACTAACGAATCCGTGTGTGGAGGCACCGTGGTCAGTGCCTAGATGAATGGTTTGTTATCATGCGTCACACGTCCAGAAGGCCTGGTGTCACTCCACCTCCACCCCTACGGCAAAATCTGCAGAAACTGTGTGAGAATGTTCAAGTTGCATGGGATGGATTATCACAGGACACCATTAGGAACCTCTACAACTCCATGCTGAGACATCTGTCATGGCGGCCCATCGCCATACTGAGAGACACGACTTCTGTATGTGTAGCTCAATAAATATTGCCCATATCAGTCTAAATTTATCATCACATATTGTTCCAGGTAACCTTTATCTTCCTTCTGAATAGCATTGCAATGCAACCCTTACTTGTGCAGCAGTTTTTTGACAGTAAATATGTGGCCAGTATCTTAGGGATAATCTGAACCAGTATATCACCTACTTCTAGGTCTCCCTTTAAAATACTGGTTTTTTTTTTTTGCTTTTCTACTGCTTTTCTAAAACCTGACATTATACTGCTCTGCTGACATTTACCTTCCATAAACTGCCACACAGTCCCTCCACAGTACACACATTAGAAATAGGGTCATGGTATCTGAATTGCTCATACCGATACCTACCTAATTGCCAGTAACAGTGCAATGATAGGATATCAGTGTCAGTGTCATGTTAGGTTGTACCATGAAAGTAAGGAATATAAGTGCTCCCCGATACAGCAGCTGTCAGAGCTTTGAGGTAATAGTAGTGAAACTGGACATCTGTTGGCTGAAGTAACAAAAGTGGTAGTTGGTGTTCTCCTCCAAGCATGATGGCAGTTTGAAAAGATATGGTGGCACGTGCTAGCCCTCGCTTTTCCAGCTGGGTGAAGACCTAGCTAGTGGGTGGAGAATCTTCTGCTGTTGTAAGAACTTTTTCTATTGATTTACACATCACTCATGTTGATTTTTGTTTTTGTTTTTTTTTTGGTTTCTCCAAATAGGAAATTGACGTGGAGATCCGTAAGGAGATTGAGGAGGCGGCTCAGTTTGCCACGTCTGACCCTGAGCCCCCGCTGGAAGAGCTATGCAACCACATCTTCTATAATGAGCCACCCATGGAGGTGCGTGGCACCAACCCCTGGTCCAAGCTCAAGTCCGTCAGCTAAAAAAAAACCACCTGCTGCCCTCATCCTGACATGAGCAGGACGTTCTTGCTACAGAGCACCTTAGAGCCAGCACTGCAGTCTTATCCGCCTCAGCACTGATGTCCAAAATCCTTTGTTTATGTTACCTAACTGGAACCGCACAAATCCCTGGGATGAAATTTGCAACATCCCAAGCGCCAAGTATTATATATTCCTGAATGCACTCAAATGTATTTGTCTTTGTGATCGTGTGTCATGTTTTAATAGAAGAGTGAGAAGAGTGTTTTAATGCTACAGATGTTGATGTCTGGTTGTTAATGTGTTTTAGACGTCCAGGAAAGAGAAATATACCTGAGAGGATACGGTCTGGTAGTGGCAACCTCATGTTTACAAGTCATCTTGAAGAAAACAAAACCTTTATGTTCTTTTTGTATTTATTTTTGGCAAAATGACAGCACAGCTTTCTACCAGAGTATCAGCCAATACCTGAGGGATCATTTTTAAATTGCGTATGAAGTCTGTGCATATGGTTTATTTTGTTCCCATCAAAATTGTAAGAGTGTGGCAACCCAGTAAAATGTCGGTTATTATTATTAATTCATTCATTTGTTAATTGTTAATTCTGTTCATCCCGAATCCTGTAGGTTTATTCATATGATTGAGCAATAAATAAACGCTCATCTCTTTCCGCAGCATATACTGCACTTTACTCAACAAGCAAATGCTGTTCAGTTACTGCAAAGCAATAGGTTGTATTATGGAGAATCCGCATTGTAATATGTGAGTATGTCTCAATAAACTTCTCTAACTTGAGCCAATGTATTTACTCTGCGCTGCTGATGGTTCATGTTTCCAGCTAATATAGATATTGTATATAATTAATTGTTTATGCGCACAAAACAGAAGTAGAGGGGAAAATGCCCATGAAATATCATACTGTAAATACACCCATCCTCAAAAGAATAGTTGCACCCCGAAGGAAGTGTGGGATTGCAATGCTATTGGGAAGGAAGATAAAGGTTACCAGGAACAATAAATGATGATATATTTAGACTGATGTGGGCAATATTTATTGGGCTGTACACACAGAAGTAGTGTCTCTCAGTATGACATACCAGACGTCTCGGCATGGAGTCGTAGAGGTTCCTAACGGAGCCCTGTGATAATCCATCCCATGCAGTTTGAATGTTCTCGCCTAGCTCATGCAGATTGTGCGGTAGGGGTGGAGGTGGAGTGACAGCAGGCCCACTGGACTTGACAACAAACTGTTCATCTTGGTGCTGACCTCGGTGTCTCCACATACGGATTCGTTGGTCGTCTCCATCAAGACAAAAGCAGGACTCGACGCTGAAGATGATCCGCTGCCGCTCTGAGTCACTCCGTGACAGTCTGGCACGACACCATCTTTTTTCATCTAATAACTGTAGTTGAGGTTTCTACTCTGACAGCTGGTTCCTAACACCACCACTGTGAGGAATTCTGACTATAGCACTCATTCACTCATCTTCTAAGTCGCTTTTCCTTCTGGCTCGCAGGGACTCCAAAACAGATCTTTCCAAATCAGGCCACTATGAAACACTTTACACCAGGGGTGCCAAGTCCTGGTCCTGGAAATGTGCCACCGTAGAGAGTACAGATCCAACACCCCTGGCTCAGATGCTGCAGAAGGCCTTCATTACTAGGTGTGTTAGATCAGGGCTGGAGCTGAACTCTAGAGGGTGGTAGATCTCAACATAAGCGTTTAGTTATGCAGAAACCTCCCCTAAAACATCCCCTGCCTTGGTTAGGGGAGTCAATTACCAAAGGAAGATGTTCCTGTAGTTCAGTGTACAGCCTCTAGGTGTCGCAAGGGATCATGCGTGACCGGAGTGGCCGGCAATTGAGGGGAATTTATTGACAATTATGAACTGCTGTATAATTAGATAAAAGGGACACAGACAGGCCTGCCTGGCCAGGTTCCTTCTGGCTAGATCAGGCTTGGTACAAACGGACGCTCGGGGAAGCATTTCATGAATAACCGGTCCTCTCACACCTGCGAGCGGGTGACTCACCTGCCTATAGGATGCGCGCCTCAGTTTGTGCCCCGCCCTCTGATTGTGACGCGGTGGGAGAACGACGCTGATTGATGGTCGCCTGAGCCAATGGGGAGGCTCCAAGCGCGGGCAAGCGGAAATGAGAGAGCGTACGGCTTGAACGGACAGGAGAGCGGAGCAGAGGGGAGGTGGAGAGTGGAGAGTTGCGCGAAGAGGAGGAGGAGGTGGTGGCGGTGTTGGTCACTGTTCGGCTCTGAAACGTTTCCTCTACGAGGTTTTATTTCTTCGCTTTTGTAACGAGACTTCTCATGAAACCCCGTGGAAGTCGGCGGCGTCGCTGAGAAAGACTTGTGTTGTTGTTGTTGTTGTTTCCTCCTTCCTCAGCTTTCTGTCTAACTTCCAGCAGCAGTGAAGATGCCCCTGGCGCAACTAGCTGACCCTTGGCGAAAGATGGCTATTGGGAGCGCAGCGAGCGAGGTGAGTCACGAAGTAAGTTGCTGCTCCACTTTCCAGGAGCTCAGTGCTTTATTTAAGGTGTTACTCTTATTAGAAATGCCCTTTTCTGGCTGCCTTGTCTGTGAGGCGAGCGTCCAGGCGTGTGTCAGCTATTCCTGTACCTCTGATGTAAGTGCAAGGAGCTAGGAAAGAAATGAATTACTTAATTAATTCATTAATTGTTTCATTAATAAGCCTTGACGTTGTCCTTAACTGACACCACAGTGGCAACGACACCGGCGCCATAGTTAGGTAACATGGCATGTTAGCCTGTTTGAGTCAAAGGGGAAGTTCTGTTTCTGTGACAGAAATTAGCACCTGGCTGGATCCAGGTTCATTACTGCCGCTGAGCTGACGGTGGACGTCATGGCATCAATGAATCACAGAGTCTTGGCCATCTGATTCATGCTCCCACCTTGACTCTGTGAAAATCCATCAATGGCACTTAGTCACTTCGTCCCTGCCACATCCACAGCACTGAAGATAAGTGCACGCATACTGTATATGTACAGAGGTATCCAGATCCAGCTTCTCTTTCCAGGCTACTTCAGAGTGCACTCATTGTTGACTGACACAGGTCATTAACTGTGCACTCAACTTCGAACCTGCTTAGGAAAGCATTGGCAGTTGAACAGGACACTGAACAGCGCTCGAAGATATGTGTGCACATGCTGTATATTCCCAGGCACGTCGTGACCCTTCCAGTTCCAGGCTATTTCAGAATGCACTTATTGTTGGCTGACACAGGTCATCGACTACACCCTCAGCTTCAAACCTCCATAGGAAAGCATTGGCAATTGAATGGCACACTTCCACAACACTGAAGCTACATGTGCACATGTTGTATATGTCCAGGCATATCCTGATCCCTCCAGTTTCTGGTTACTTTAAGGTGCGTTCATTGCATACACTGGTTGAAAACTTAATAGAAATGCATGCGCATTTTGAACGGAACGCAGCCGTGCATGGAGCAGCCGTGCATGCGTCAGCTGGAGGGGTATGAAGGCCCCCAGTATTGGGCTGTGGAGCAGTGGGTCTGTTGGAGCTCCATCCAGTGCATTAGGTATTGGCTGGAGTTGCGTTTGTGATCCAGAACTAATCATCCAGCGTCAGTACCTGACCTCACTAATGCTGTTGCGGCTGAATGCAGTTCCAACTTCTAGTGTAAATCCGTCCCAGAAGAGTGGAGGATGTTACAGCACCTGAAAGGGGGATAAGCCCCCTATTAAAACCCTTGATTTTAGGGGTGTAATAGTGCATCGTGAAACCGTGATGCAATACTGTCAAAACAGTGTGTATTGTGGAGAATGTACATTCTGTTGACTATGCCATATAAAGTAGCTGCACTGGTTACACACTAATGCTTGTGCACATTCAGCCACTCAGCACCTTGCTCCATTTGGAAGCCACGCAACAGCATTATTCCTTTAAAGTATGTTTGAAATATGGTGAAACTACCGAATCGTGGACCCTGTATCATGAATATTATGGGTATCATTACATCCCTACTTGATTTCAGAAGGAATGTTCGTGTCTACAAACCTTTAAGCATGTATTAAACCAGTTTCTCCCACCTGGATTAAGCCTAAGCCTGAACTAAACATAATCATTTTCCATGATGATTCACCATTGACACTGCGCTTTAGTCTAAGATTGGGCTAAATTCATGTCTGGGGAAACAGGCCCATTGTTGACATGACGTAGAGAAAGGAGAGGCTGTAAAACATGCTGTTTGTGGTTGTGCTGAAGCTGTAATAAGATGGTTATTACACTGTATTCACCCTGAGTGATGACGCATGGAGTTGCAGTTGTCAGGTTTCTCTCGTCCATGACCGTAGCCTGGCGAGAAAACACTGTCAAACACAAAGAGAAGATGTTGAAGGTCAAATTTCTGTTCACATAAAGCATTCTCACGTCTAATGATGTTATACTGTTATGTTAATATCACATATGCCTTTCTAGTTTTTCGTGGCTCTGGTTGTCTACGTATGTTAATCTAAGGTTTTTCTTTTCCTAAAATTAATATCTTAAAATCATCTCACATTCCGTCACATGGTAATGTATCAGATTGCTGGGTTGTGTGTGTATATCTCACTGCGAGGGCACCTGCCAATTTCCGGCTATATTTACGATGTTAGGATCTAAAACATTCCTGATGTCTAATTTGGTACGGTGTAATATATTTCCATGTTGACCAGATGTCCTTTGCAGGCTGTAACGAAATTGCGTGGGATGCCAGTGCACGCAGTAGCGGGGTGCTCTGCAGAGCGAGCGGTTGTGGCCGAGGCAGTCAGCAGATGGAGAGGGGTCATCAGTCAGTCTGCTGATGATGCAGTGACAGAGAGGCTTGTCTGAGGCGCCGCCCAGTTTAATGTGTGCTTAAACGCTCCCTGTATGCCTAACGGCGTCGTGCTGCATTATCCAAACAGTGCACCTTTCCACAGTTCAGCCCCTGAGGCTTATCCTGCTCATTAAACACCATGTTCTCCAGCCTCTTCTCCAGTGGCGTAACACTTCACACAATTCCGGATTCAGTCTAGTACCATACAGTGGGATCCTGGTTCAGTGCATTTCTTGAGATCTCAGTGTTTTTAGAGCATTCTGGATTCTAGAATAGGTCTGTGTAAAAGTCTTCTCCCATTTAATTTCCAGTTGAAATGATTGTCAAGTTTTTCATTTTTCAGAACCTGGAGATTAAAAAAAAAAAAAAAAAAAAGCTCAGTAAGTAAATACACAGTCGAGTCACATTATTATGACCACTTATCATGACTACTTTCGATGGCGGCAGCAGTGTGTATCTTCAAATGCCCCCAATTACCCCACCCGCTGTGTCCGCTGCTGCTGGTTGCCTGTTGAGCTCTCATTACCTTAGTTTTGGTGAAATTAAGTTCTCCCGTCTACTTTAGGCTTCCTTTTTTAATAAAACCCAGAATTAAGTAAATAACTAAACCCCCCTCACCGGTTTTTCTTGTTCACCCCCCTTCCCCCAGGAGCAGGAGGAGGAGGAGCTCTGTACTTATTTTTGTTGTACAGTACTGGGTTCATCTGGAACTCAACAACGCGACACTTAGTGTCCATGCCTCCCAAAAAATCCACTTCCGGTTTATTCCACCGAAAGTTGGGAATGGACGGTTCTGATCACTGCTGCGGAATTCTGCCCGTTCTTCTGTTGTGACTCCACGGTGGAATATCTGTCTTGTCATTGTCTATCTACTGCAGACATGTAAACGCAGCATAAGAGCTTCTGGGCCGCTACACATCCTTTCAGACCCACAATGTTGAGTTGTGATCTGTCAGTGGCAGGATGGACAGAAACACCTGTGGATGTTTTCAGATATGCTTCTGCTCTCTCTCTCAAAGGTTAAAGCTTTGAGTGCTGTTTATGTGATGGGGGGTGTTTTGGTGGTCTACCAGGTCTTACATGGTTGTTAGGAGTCCTGTTTTCTCTGTTGCCTGTAATCTTCCTGTTTGGCAGTCTTCAATTTTTCACTTCTGTCCCTTGATTTTCCCCTTCGTTATACATGTGGATCATCATTATTGAGTCACTGTTACTATTAAAAACATACGTTTAATTTAAGCATTTGTAGCTTTTCAGCTTTCTCAGACTCTCTTTCTCTTCAGTGACTGAAGGTCTTGAAGGATATGCTTTAATTTCTTGGGAGTGAGGGAAGCGTTTCTCATCCACATTTGAAGGATCCTACGAAATGGGAATGTGCTGGTTTTAAGATTGGAAGGATGGAAGAGTTAAGAGTAGCCAAATTAAATGCTCACATATTTCTTATTATACCTAGTGTCATTTTCTTTCTTGTGTTTATTCTGACACAGAAAAATGAATAACCTGATGGCTGTTTTGACTGAAACGGGTGGTCTCTGATGTTTGCCTAGCGCTGTATACAATACTTGAGGCTTCAGAAGGACAGAGTGTCATCACATCCGTTCGGGCTGGTTTCATAGCAGCATAGAAACTCTAAAGCAGTTTTGTACTTCCCCCAACGCTGTAGCCATGAGCTATCATGCAAGCCACAACACAAGAATATTACACTCATCATCAAAAGAATAGCTGCACCCAGAAGAAGTGTGGGATTGCAGTGCAATTGGGAAGGGAGATAAAGGTTACCAGGAACAATAAATGTGTTGAGCTACACATACAGAAGTAGTGTCTCTCAGTATGGTGTCGGGGTAACACCAGGCCTTCTGCACGTATGACCTGTGACAACAAAGCGTTCATCTTGGCGCTGAACACGCTGCCTTCACACACAGATTCATTGGTCATCTCCACCAAGCAAAAGCCGGACTCGTCACTGAAGATGACCCACTGCTAGTCTTGGGTGATGTTGATGTAGTGTTAAGTGCAGTTGTCATAACGGTCTGCGTGCACGTAGTCCTTCGACGTGCCGCTGTGTGCCTGTGGTGCTGGCACTAAGAGAATGACTCATGGAGGGTGTCACTGCTCGTTGAATGTCCACAACTGTGGCTGTTGGGTCAGTCAGGTACAGTGATAAGGCCCGTCCTTGCTTAAGTCACATGCGTGGCTGAGCGTGAAACTTGAATCATTTGCATGTCTCACGATGTCAAACCGACCCACCAAGTTTAACTCCTGTTGGTTACTTCCTTCTGTGTGCAGCTATTTGTGTAGCTATTCTTTTGACGATGAGTGTATACTGTAGAGCAGTGTTTCTGGTCCTGGAAGCACCCTGCCCTGCACATTTTAGTGCTTTCCCCGCTCCCAACACACCTGATTCAACTTATCAGCTCATTAACAAGCCCTTTCCTGGGGATGTGTTAAAGCAAGGGATCCACTAAAATGTCCAGGGCAGGGTGCCTCCAGGACCAGGGTTGAGGAACATTGCTGTAGCTAGTGCAGCTGTGTGGGAAAGTAAGAGAGACCCTAATCATGTAAATAGTTGTGGCCGTCAGTGTAAAGATGTGCAAATGTGTTCCTTGTGCTGTTCTGTGCTGGGCTGAGGGGTAGTAGTGCGGTGTCATGGAGAGTTGTATGGCTAGAAGTGACCTGCTTGCTGTCTCGGCTGGTTCAGCTAGGGAGGTTTCTCTACTGCTGACGGGTCTTCACTTACAGCACTATGTTTGTCTCATTCTTTGCCAAGATGTCAGAATATGATGAGTCGCGTTGTTGCATCACTGCTGCTCTCTTAATGATGCCTCTGTATCGCACAGTCAGCTACCTCAAACAGTAATTTGGATATGTCTCGCTTTACATAGTAAAGTTATGTAGTTATCAGAGTGAGGACATGAAGGCCCGCTTCTGATCTCTCTCCCTCTCTCTCTCTTTCTCGCTGGTTCAGCACCTGCCCGTTAGCTTCCTCGGTTTAAGCCAGTAAGTTTTCTGTTGCTCTTTAAGGAGAGGGGTATTACTGTCTGTGGTAATGGACTGGTAGCTGCAGATGCAGCAGATGGAGATTAGTCTACTCCTTTAACCACTGTCTGCTGTGAGAACAGTGACCTGCACTCGGTGCCTTCAGTGTGCACATCACTGTGGTCCAGGTGGAGGTCGTCTGTGGTTGTGCTGCTCCTGTTGGTCTGGGTGATCATGTTTGAGTGTGGTTTCTCCTTCTCCCTGCAGGACGCTCATCACGTGCTGGACGATTCCTTAGGAGAGGATGATAACCTGTCATCTCAGGTGAGTCTCACTCTTTACTGCCTGTTTTTCTTCCTTCTCTCTCTTTAGCTCTCTCTCTCTTTCTCTCATTCTCTCTCGTTCTCTCCCTTTTTCTTTAGCTTTTAGCTCACTCTCCTTCTCTAGCTCTTTCTCTCTCACATTGTTTTTCTTTCTTTCTTTTCTCTCATTCTTTTTTCTCTTTTTATTTTTCTCTCTTTCTTTTCTTTTCTTTTCTTTTCTATTTTTGTTTTTTCTCACATTCTCTCTCACATTCTCCTTCTTCTGTTTCTTTGCTTTGTGTCTGTCTCTTATCTGTCTCAGTTTTTCTCTGTTCTTTTCCTTTCCATTTTTCTCCTTTCTCTTTCTACACAATTCTCTGCTATTTCTTTGTTTTTTCTTTTTTTTCTTTTTTATTTCTTTGTATTTTTTTCCTTTTCTCTTTCTCTCAAACTTTCTGTTGCGCTCTCTTACATCTTCTGTTCTTTCTATTTCTTTCTATCTTTTACTCTGCCTTTTCCTTTTACACATCTCTCGTTCTTTTGGTGTCTTTTCTTTCTTTCCTACTTCATGCAAGTGTACATGTTGTAAAGCACTGGTTTGCAGGGTGGCGGCTGCCCGTTCTGTGTGCATGTGCTCATGTCTTCAGAGCAGAGAAGGTGACAAATGGAAGTTATTGATTATGGAATCCCTTCAGACAGAGACGGCATTGATCTGGTTGGGGCTCAGAAAGGTTTGGCAAACGCAGGCATGTGCTGGAGTCGTCCACTGTTCTGCTCTGACACAGACTAGACGGTTATCTGAGTTGGAGTGTGTCTGCTTTTTAATGTGTCGGCTTTAGTGACTGTTATTATTAGTTTTAAGCCGACTGATTATTTTAAGTGTAAACTAAATAACAGCCTGAACAATAAAAATGAACAGTAATGAAGCATGTAATGCTTTATAAAGTGGACATAATTAGAAGTGAAGCAAAATATTATAAATGTTTATATGATGCTAAATAACTTTTATGGCGCTATCGGCATTTAGCTTGAGCTTGTTTTATACGTGTGCTAACTTACGATTAAGACAATAAAGGTGAACACCTCATTCAAAAACCCACTTCCTGCTAATTCTGAAGACTCCAATTACTTCAATATTATTTAAAACCAAAGATGTGCAAAAGTAGCAGCAATGACATGTAACAGAATTATAAAAAAATTTTCCCTTAAAAAAAAACTTTCATTTTTATTTAAACAGTGTATTTGGTGCTTTCTGCTGTCTGTCTGCACTCTATTGCTACAATCACAGTCTTTATTGAAATGGAGGAAGTGATGTCACCAACTAATCGACTATTAAATTAGTTGGCAACTAATGTGGTCACCGATTTTAGTCATCTAAGTTGGTTAATCGTTGGAGCCCTAGACCAAACTCTGGACCAAACAGTGTAGGTGTGAAAGCAGTTGTGATATCACAGCACAGGTCGTTCAGTTGGTCTAGCTCATCTGAAAGGAGTCGACAAGCTCTAATTCATCAGGTTACATTTTCACACTTAAACAGCAGCTTTGGTGGTTTGAAAATTGTGAATTTGACATTAAAAAAGATTCATATTTCAGCTCTTAATAGACACACATACCCCTTGGCCTGTTCGTCTCTCTCTTTCTCTCTCTATGTCTCTTTCTCTCTCTGTCTCTGTCTCTCTCTCGCCCTGCCTCCCTCCCTTTTCCTTCAGTTCCCCAGTGGTGCTGAAAGGCATTGATTTTTAAATGCAGGGGAGATGGGCCGATAGATCTTACGAGGAAAGCTGGGATGTCATTAGAAATGTCTCCAGAGTATTTGTTTTCTCTCCTGAAAGTACACGCGCACACATGCACAGATTGACTGAGGACTGTTATGTTGCTGGTCAGTAGAAGGACAGGTCAGCCTCTGTTTTTGCCAACTGCAGGCTCCCTCGTTGACCTCTACTTTCAGCTTGAATAGATTATGTCTAAATCAGGACTGTCATAGAGCCGTGGAACAAAGAGCTTTTCCCCAAAAGCCTGCACTGTATCACCGCTCTCCAAAGAGAAACAAGTACGTCTAGAATGGCAGCTTTACAAGAGAGGGACAAACATTCCTTACTGTCAGTGTAGGCTAAAAGACGTTCTTCCAAGCAATCTTGGAGCTTTTCTGTTCATCCAGTCATCAGGTTGGACTGGTATGAGTGGATCAGATGCAGCATTCTGCACTGCGGGGCTGAGGTGAGCATAGTCCACCACCAGCATCCTGTTACCACTGATGAAGGACTAGAGGATGACCAACACAAACTCTGCAGCAGCAGATGAGCTGTTGTCTCTGACTGTACATCTACAAGGTGGACCAGCAAGGTAGTAGTGTGTAACAGAATGGACAGTGAGTCAGCAGCACTGCTGCATTCATACCAGCACAACACACACTAACAGGCCACCATCCAAATTCTATAATACCTGCTCTGTGGTGGTCCTGTAGGGGCTCTGGCTGTTGATGAACAGGAAAGCAGGGCTAATAACTTCTGCAGAGAAACAGATGGACCACAGTCAAGATCAACCATAAGACCCAACAAATAAAAGCTGTGAGAAAAAGGAGGACAATAACAGTTAAAAGCATTTAAGCACAGCTTATCTGATATTGGCAGTTTTGGTGGTCTACCAGGTCTTGCAGGTGGTTGTTAGGAGGCCCTTTATCTTTATATCTTTATGTTTCTTATGTATGTGGATTACCTCGTGTCTAATGTCCTCAGAATAATCTCCTGGAAAAATAAATAACTTTAATGTATTTAATGTATATAGGACAAATGTATAACTCCACATTTACATAAACGAGCACGGATGTGTGTGGGTACATGGGAGAACATGTTTGGTGAGCGAGTTTGTGTTTTTGACGCTGTGCGTGAGGGGACATACATTACGGCCAGTTAAAGCGCGTTAATAAGTGAGTGAGTATGTTAGTGGAGTGCTGATGAGTCGAGTTAAGTGGCCTGAAATCAGGTCACTCTTTCTACTTTGTCACGTCTCCTCTTGCTGAAGGCCTCTGGACAGAGTGGAGTGAATGAGGGACTTGGGGGAGGGGGCATGTGTGCTAATATGAATTACTCATAGACTTTATTCAGATAAGGGTGAGTGTTGTATGCGGCTTCGTTCAAATGGCTTCACATGGAGTTTTAGCCTCATTGATGAGACAAAGCTTTAAATATACAGCAGTTGATCACTCAGAGAGAGAAAGCAGTGAGACAGACCATCCATGTGTGTGTATGTGTGACTGAGCGTGAGAGAGACTCAGGTGTTCACTGGCTATTTCTGTATTGGGACGGAGCATTTTGTTTGCACCTGGGGCTGCTGGCTAACTTTTGTCTGGACAGTGCACATTAAAGCTGATGTTTGATAAAGCTGGCACAGTGTTGATGATAGTGATAGTGATGATTCTTGTTAGTTAGCCGAGTGTTGGCCGATATCGGTACCGGTACCTGATTAGCCCCTAACATTTATACAGTTACACTTAGTGCACTCATCATCGAAGGAGTAGTTGGGCCCAGAAGGAAGTGTGGGATTGCAATGCTATTGGGAAGGAAGATAAAGGTTACCAGGAACAATACATGATGATACATTTAGTCTGATATGGGCAATATTTACTGAGCTACACATACAGAAGTAGTGTCTCTCAGTATGGTGTTGGGCCTCCATGTTTGCTTAGGCATGGATTTGTAGAGGCTTCTAGTCGCTGACACCAGCTTGAATATTCTCACACGGTTCCTGCAGATTGTGCGGTAGGGATGGAGGTGGAGTGACACCAGACCTTCTGGACATGGGACGCATGACAACAAACTGCTCATCTTGGCGCTGACCATCACTAAAGATGACCCACTGCCATTCTGAGTCACTCCATGACAGTCTGGCACGACACCATTGCAATCTTTGGTGACGTTGACGTGATGTTAAATAGTTGTAATGGTCTGAGCGCATGTTGTCCTGCGTCGGGTAGCCGTCTCATCCAATGGTGCTAGTACTAAGAAGTTGACTCACGGAGGACGTCAGTGCTTGCTGAATGTCCGCACAATTTGTTGTTTCTCTGTCTTTGTGATTCGTGTAGATCTCCCAGATCCTTCATGTCGCTGGTGCTTGCCTTCTTCTATCCACTGCCGGCAAAGGGCTTGCTATGGTAGTATCCGCACGACTGGTATATAATACGTTGATAAGACCCTCTCGCTTCCTGGAGCCCTACAGTCTGACCCCTCTCAAACTCTTCCAACTGCTCGAATTGCTTTCAAACTCTTCTCCAAGGTATACTTCACTTGCAAACAGATGCTACCAACACAACAGCACAAGTCAGAATGGAAAGCACACACAACAGGATGACCTTATATAGTCAGTCAAGGCACAGTATTTGCTATGGCCGAGCGTGAAACCTGAATCATGTGCATGTCTCATGATTTCAGTCCCACGCATATATATTGTAGTTAATTACCCCGCACTTGTATCTCATGTTACCCCAAACATGTATCTCCATTTTTGGCAATTTTTACTTTAATGCATCATTTGAACACTGCAGCTGCTGTTTACACTGTGTAGAAAGTTCATGATGAATGGACCAACAAAAATGGCCCAAATGGCTTGGAAAAAAGTCTGGTTCCATTGACTTACATTAGAGTTAAGTTAGGTTTTTGCCCTCTCCTGTAAAGTTGCCATTTTGGAGATACTTGTTTTCCTTTGGACAGCTATGATATGTGTAAATAACCTCTGATCGGCTCTTCTGTATTGTATAACATTATTTATAACACAGCTTAGGTCTAAACACTCTGCAGAGCAGAATCTGAACAGATGTTATATGATGCCGTGTTGGTTTTCATGACATAACAAAAGGTGGATGGTACATCATGAAACTTTAACAGTGTTTACATTGCGAGTCAAAATTTGTAGTCCTCCATGTTATGAGCCCTCTAACGATGAAGCGTAGGTTAAAAGTTATTGCAGTTTTTGCACTGATATTAAAGGTTTAATATTTGAGCACCTCTCAGTGTGTGATATGTATATGTGTGCTTCTGTGAGTGCGCTGTGTGAGAGATGCTGGCTCTGTGGCACCCTCTGCTGTGAGCTGATTTCAGTAGAAGCAGCCACAGACAGTCAGACAATGTGAACCTGTGTCAGTAGAATTGCTGTGAGAGGATTTACATACGGGACGGTATGTATTAAGCGCTTCATGGATAACAGTGTCTGTGACTCAGTCCAGCAGGGCTGCCACGTCCACACGCTGACCCTTCCTAATACAACCAGGCTGGAGTTTTTGGCTCCCACCAGCCCCCTGCTCTGAGCCTGACACTGACGGAGGACCTCCAGAGCGTGTGTGTGTCCCGTGCATGCGTGTGTGTCCTGCGCGAGTTCAGCCGTGTCTGCTCGCGTGTTAGTTGCGTGTTAATGTTTGGCTCTGTCTCTGGATCTCTCTGACAGATGGTATTTAATCTTCCACGACCATCTGGACCAACTCTCTCACATCTTTAACACCCACTCATTCTCTCTCTCTCTCTCTCTCTCTCTCTGTCTCTCTGTCTCTCTTTCTCTCTCTCTCTCTCTCTCTCTTTCTCTGTCTTTCTCTATTTCTTTCTCTCTCTGTCTCTGTCTCTTTTTCTCTCTCTATCTCTCTCTATCTTTCTCTCTCTCTCTCCCTCTCTCTCTTTCACATACACTCTCTCTGTCTCCTCTCTCTTTCTCTCTCTCTCTTTCTCTCTCTTTCTCTCTTTCTATCTCCCTCTCTCTCATACACTCTCTCTCTGTCTCCTTCTGTCTCTCTCGCTCTCTCTCTCTCACTATCTCTCTCTCTTTCTATCGCTCTCGCTCTCTTTTCTCTCTCTCTTTCTCTCCCTTTCTCTGCCTTCTTCTCTCTGAGTATCTCCCTCTCTCCCTTTCTCTCTCCGACTCACACTATCCCCTCCCTCTCCCCCTCTCTCTCTCCCACACACTATCTAATCTCCTCTCTCTCTCTCCTTCTCTCACTGTCTCTCACTCTTTCTGTCTCTCTTTCTCCTTCTCTCTACCACTCCTGCTCTTTTTCCTGCTTTTGACGCATTTCTGTTTCTCCCTTTTTTCTTTCTGCTCTTCCCTTTCTTCTCCTTTTTGAATCCTCTATCATCATTTATTATCTCTCTCTCTCTCTCTGTCCTTTTTGTGTATTCACTCTCTCCTTTTTTCTCTCTCTCTTTCTTTCATTCTTTCCCTCCTCTTGTTTTTTACATCTCACTCTTTTCCTGTCCTTTCCTCTCCCTTCCTTTTTCTATCATTTTCTCTGCCCCCTTTTCTCTATCCCCTCTTTCTCTCCCTATTACGCTTGTATTTATCTCTCCCTCACCCTTGCTCTGATTTTCTTCATGCGCTGTCTGCCGCTTACACACCTCACCTCTCCTTTCTGACTCCTTCCCTCTCTTTATCCCTCTCTTTATCCCTCTCTTTATCCTTCTCTTTCTCTCTCACTCTCTGTCTTACACTCTCTCTCTCTGTCTCTCTCTCTCTCAGGTGTCAGTAAGTGAGAGTGGTGAGGCATCACACTCTCTGTTAGCTTCACATTAGCACTGAGTCATCCTCACAGACTCGCAGGCTGACTCTCTCACCATCATGTTCGGGCCTTTATAAGAGCTTTATGTTCAATTCAGATATCAGCTCTTGTTTCCAAGCCAGAAAAAGAAAGGAAGTGATTGGACGACACACTGCTGGGAGACTTGCGTTGGAGCCTTCTCTACCTTTAAGACTAGTCTCGGCTGCTTCACCCACAGGCTCAGAATCTTGTCGGTTCCTCTGTGTCTGCTAACCACATTTCCGCACTCCAGTGTATATCAGTTGAACAGGAAACCAGCTTTTTTATGATAAGCTGAAGTTAATAAAGCCGTGACAGTTGAGCCTTGTTGCCGTGTGTTGCACTGGTGATGAAAGGTTCTTCCTTTGCTGTTAGGAACACCACAGTGGCCAACCACTGTGTTTCCTGCGGGTGTGTTTTTGTTGTGCCAGTTCTTTGACGGCCACTCTCTGCATGTCAGCCTCAAACAATGATCTACGGTTGGTCAGTTTGCCTGTCACTCACATGATCGCTTCCTGTCAGTGTAGGCTGTTCTTGACCAAACCGAGTGATAGAACCC
This sequence comes from Semaprochilodus insignis, assembly GCA_034552555.1. NCBI lineage: Eukaryota > Metazoa > Chordata > Actinopteri > Characiformes > Prochilodontidae > Semaprochilodus > Semaprochilodus insignis. The sequence continues at coordinate 5,746,134 of CM067497.1, forward strand.
ACCACAATCAAGCAATAGATAAGCATCTGGCTTGTGAAAGTCGTCAGAATGTGACTAGCTGCCTTCTGTACAGTCCACAGCTGGGATCTGAACATGAAGTCACAAGTGAGAAAGAACAATACTAGAGCTAAAGTTGGTCTTTAGCATATGAGAGCTGTATGGGTTTCAGCACAGGTGCATCACAAGACTCTTGCTCCAGTTTCATTGCATCACTGGACCATATGAGAGCTGTACTCTGTATAGCAGGTACCACACAGAGTAATAGAACAGGGTATTGAAGGTGTACTGGCATTCTGTGATAAAACAGTTTAAATCTCATTTTTCTGATGTCTAAAAGACCTAAAACTGCACTCAGAATTAGACAGTTTAGAAGATGTTTTAGTGTTAGTCTGCAGGGATGTGGGAAGGTGTTTTATGAACGGGTTGTGTCATAACGCTTATGATGTGATAAGAGACAGCAACGTACCCATATAAGTAGGGATCTGAAGCCTCCACTTTTTCTCTTTTGATACTAATGTATACACCATGTATACATACCATGTATACACAAGCTCACTGAACAAAAAAAAATAGTCCCCTGTGACTGAAACGTACCTAAGAGCGTGTAATACCTCCACCAACAGTAATAACAGCTGTGATTGGATTTGGCATGGACTGGACAAGTTTCTGGATATAGACCACATCAATGTTCAGACACTCTTGCATTAAAGAATTGCACAGTTGGGCCAGATTTGGTGGATGCCTTCCCTGGCACAATTTTGAGCAGAGTTTCCTGTAAACTGGGATTTTAGCCACTGCTGGTAGACCTGTATGACCGTATGCTTCCATACACCTGCAGATTCAGCTACTTCCTTCACACTATGGCCTTTAGCATGCCCAAAGGCAAAAACTCCTTTTAGCCAATCATTAACATCTGCCATTTTCCACACATGGAACGAGATATTCACTGCACTGTACCACCTCTTCTCAATATATGAATCCCGTCACTGACACCGACAGGTATTTATAGCCCCATCATCCTCGTGCAGCGCCATCTGCAGGAGCCTGAAGTTACTACCACCTTAAACACAAAAGTTTTTTGTCTGGTGAGCTTCCATATCACAGCTGTCTGAACAAGACATTGTATCTTCAGTGTCCAGACTTTCATACAAGTAATTTTGTGTCATTTGTTGGTGTTATGTTGGTGGTGAGAATATCATTCTCAGCACTACACTGACACTGGTGGTAGAGTGTTAGTGTGTGTTGTGCTGGTGTGAGTGGATCAGACACAGCAGTGCTGCTGGAGTGTTTAAACACTGTGTCCACTCACTGTCCACTCTATTAGACACTCCTACCTTGCTGGTCCACCTTGTAGATGTACAATCAGAGACGATAGCTCATCTGCTGCTGCACAGTCTGTGTTGGTCATCCTCTAGTCCTTATCAGTGGTCATAGGACGCTGCCCAAAGGACACTGTTGGCTGGTTAGTTTTGGTTGGTGGGCTAGTCTCATTTCAGCAGTACCAGACACTAACACACCACCACCATGTCAGTGTCACTACAGTGCTGAGAATGATCCATCACCCAAATACTACCTGCCCTGTGGTGGTCCCGTGTGGGTCCTGAGCATTGAAGAACAGGGTAGGATGGTGTTAACAGTGTGTGCTGAGAAACAGCCGGACTACAGACTGAACTACAGAGGGCACTTATATGGTAAGTGGAGCTGATAAAGTGGACAGTGACTGTAGATACAAAGAGACGGTTTTTAATAAAGTGTCTGGTTTGTGTAATTTTCAGGAGTCTTAGCATATTCAGTAAAGCAATGAGGTCATTTCCGCACATTGTTCAGCCCTAGTGTGTGTGTGTGTGTGTGTGTGTGTGTGTGTGTGTGTGTGTGTTTAGATATTTGGACTATGCCTGCTAGTCCATTCTGCTTCCCAGAGGACCTCTCTCCAATCTGTCCGTCATCAGTCAAAAGCCAAATGATATCCTGCCATATGCTGCCAAAATCTCTAATAGCTTCTAAATAGGTAGTGTTTGGAGGGGGCTCCATATGCTCCAAGCTCCTGTAGCCATTTGAAAGGGTTAAAGGCTCACATTAACCGTAATGAGTTCATTGATGGACTTTGCCATTTGGGAAGTACCCTTAATATACGTGGCACTGCTGCAAAGGAATCAATATTGTGTTTTATGGGTTCTGTTCCTCAGTAGTTTCCATTCTGGCTGCAATGGGGGATGGCGCAACTAGCAGAAGGTCCTGCGTCTACATGTATCTTTACACCTCAATCCACTTTTCTAAGAGTAGGGCTGGTATGGGTAGGGCAGCTTCCCGTAGTTTACTGCATATTGTTGTTGAGATACGACGTTATTTGTTGGGAGGTGTTATTGATAACTTAATCACCCAGACATAATGGCTTTAAGGAGAACTCTGGCCATCACAGCATCTGTTGTAAACATGCCCACTTGAATCTTTGAGGCTTTGTTGTTTGGGACTCGGGTTTGTTTTTTGTTTTGGTTAGTTGTTTTAATACAGAAGGAAGCCAGATAGCTAACATCTCTGCTAGGTATGTCGAATGTCTTATTGGAGCCGTGTAACTGCAGTAACTCTTTTTTTAATATCAATATCATCATTAATTATCATGTTAATGGAGAGAATGGCTCATTTAACAATTCCCTGTTTGCCAAAAAACACTGCCACCCGTAAATGCACCCATTTGTGAATTCGAGGCATGCTTCCCAAGAATGCAGCAATCGCGGCACCTCCGTTGTTTCATTCACAGTGAATTCATTTGAAGGGAGATTTGTTTACTAGGTGTGCTTCTGCAGCCTTGTATATAAGAGCGCAGTCATATAAATTAGAAGAGAATACTGCGACCACAGAAGTGCTAACTCTGAAATGGTGTTTACAGTGTTTACAAATCGCCCCCACCACATCCTTGTTCATGCACGGGAAATTTTCTAAATGGTAAATGCTATGATATAAACGGATAAAAGGGCTTTATAGGTAGATACATAGATATGGTAACCACATTGTCCTCATATCTTAAGTATACTATGTGGTGAACCCACATTCAGTATTATGCCCATTGATTATTCTTAATTAACTGACGAAACCAAGAGTCCTAATCAAATACTCACATTAATGGTGCTGTCCTGCTAAGAGTAGGCTGGGCAGCTCAGTGTGGAAGCTGACTGAGCCACAGGAACTACAGTCTCATGTATTAACCTACTGACTAATGCTGTTCTGAATAAGGCCATTCTTAAAACGTTCCACTGTGAGCACAGTGAGGCACCCTCTTCAAGCGTCCCACGCTACCGGGACACAAAAGCAGTGAGGCGGCTCCGTGTGCGTGCCAGAGAGGCCGAGAGCACATCGGCGTGGGCGTGTGTGTCACAGCCGCAGTGTGTAACTGCGTGGAGGGCTGAGACGGCTCCAGACCCCGCGCTGGTTAACCTCCCCTCTTTGTTCTCCGCTGAATAGAAGTGGGAGCGCTCCTCTGACTCCACCGTTGATTCACTCCCATTCCTCTACTCAGGAGCAAGATCTGACAGCCATTAATGTGCTATATAGCCTCACCTACTGAAGGTGAGGCTTTGCTGTTCCAGAAGCGGGTTCTCCAGGGAAAGTGGTCTTTGGGAGCAGATGCATTAGCTCTGGGTTAGAGGTCTGCTCTTTGACTGAAGTCCAAAGCAGGCTGACAGAATATCATTTCAGGCCTGGTTCTGAGCAAGTTTAGGCTCAGATTATGCTTGAAGGGGTTCAGTTGTTTCATTGTAGAACCTGCGAGGCCCAGGTACGCACAGCTAGAACGATCAGATCAGAAGTTAATGAGATAAAAGAAGTCGGAACAGCTTCTGCCGTTTATGTTGATATGGGCTCATGAAAGAGAGAGAGATAGAATGACCCCAGAGCAAAGGAAATGCTGATCTAGAAGGATCATTTTGCAGTGGAGGCAGAGGAACTGAGCAGCAGAGGTACTTTACAACCTCTTTAAAGCCAATAAAACAATGTCAAGACATAACATAGATTCGGAAAGACGTAGCGCGAGTCTTCTGCTGCTAATGCAAATGCCTCTTTTACCTGCACTAATTCTACATCTCCCGTTCGAGTCATAAAACTCCTCCCTGTTAGACAGCAGTGGCTCGCTGCCATAATAGAGGATAATTGCGAGCGGCTCCTGCGAGGCTTTCGATAAGGAGAGGCTGAGGATTCAGAACGCAGCAGAGACACAGAGAGGGAGAGAGAGAGAGAGAGAGAGAGAGAGAGAGAGAAAGAGAGAAAGCAGGGAGATGGGACGGGGAGATGCTGCTATTTTGTGCGGGTGCCCTGTCTGGGCTCTGTCAGGATGAGTAAGTGCTGTCCTCTGTGTGTTAATGAAGGGCACAGTCGCTGGAACACTACCAATCATCCAAAGGGCGCCGTCACGGCTCCCGCAGGTCCTGGGCCCAGGCCAGTGCCAGTGCAGGTTTTCCCAGCCCGAAGGGGTCCACTGTAGTGACCACAGCAGCCATTAGTTTGGGGGGTAATATACATCTGACCTCATAACAAACTGCTTTGATCCTTTACAAAACGATTCAGTCCTGGAATTCTTCTTCGTGGTACACGTTTTTGTCCGCTAACTTGTCCTGCACATTTCAAAGTCTTGACACCATTCCAACTCCGGAATATTCAGTCTAATCGGGAATGGGCCGCTTGTATACAGCTTTTTAATCCAACATACAGTTTCCGTAAAAAAATCTGATTATGTATGAATGGGGTGAAAAGCTGCACATCCATCTACTGTACTTCTGCTCGACCAACAGTGAATTGTAACCATGCAGAAGTTCAACAATAGTCTGTCCTGCACTCGTCTGTTTGGCTTTTTTCCATAAAATCCCATTCATTTTCATCTCCTATCCAAACTGTGTTGGTTCTTTTAACCAACAGCCACTAAACTGCATGTACTCACTCAAGGCAGATCCCCAAACTCTAATCCACAGCAATACTAACCAGCACGCCTCTATGTGTCGTTATTTCATCCCTTATTCCTCCCATATTCTGCCATTCATTTTTGGCACACCTTAGCAGCTGGCAAGCAGCAAACATATGCTATGTAATCACTCTGTACGTTCTTCAGGAAATACACTTTTCTAGTTGTTGTTTTTCTTATTATTGCACTCATCGTTAAAAGAATAGATAGATGGATAAATAGATAATAGATCAATTTAGACTGATATGGGTAATATTTATTGATCCACACATACAGAAGTAGTGTCTCTCAGTATGGCCTCGGACTGCAATGTTTGGTAATCCAACATGCCAGACATCTCGGCATGGAGTTGTAGAGGTTCCTAATGGTGTCCTGTGATAATCCATCCCATGCAGCTTAAATAGTCTCACACAGTTCCTCCAGATTGTGCAGTAGGGGTGGAGGTGGAGTGACACCAGACCTTCTGGACGGGTGACAACAAACTTGGCGCTGACCATAGTGCCTCCACACATGGACTCATTGGTCGTCTCCACCAAGACAAAAGCAGGACTCATCACTGAAGATGACCCGCTGGCATTCTTAGTCACTCCATGACAGTCTGGCACAACACCATCGCCGTCCTTGATGACGTTGACGTGGTGCTAGGGGCAGTTGTTGTAATGGTCTGCGTGCATGTAGTCCTGCATTGTGTTTCCATCTGCCAATGGTGCTGGCACTAAGCGGATGACTCATGGAGTGCGTCACTGTTCTCTAAATGTCCGCAGTCATGGCTGTTTGGTAAGCCCGGTACAGCGATAAAGCCTGTCCTTGCTTACGTCACATGCGATTCCGAATGTGAAACTTGAACCATTCGCATGTCTCACAATGTCAAACCTGCCCACCAAGTTTCATTCCTGTCGGTTGATTCCTTCTGGGTGCTTCAGCCTTATAACTATTGTTTTGATGACGAGTCTGTTACTACAAAGATTATTCTACGAAGATCTAAAGTTGATTGTAACGTTCCAGACGGATACCCGGCTGCTTTTTAACACCCCTAGCGTGGCTGATAATTTCCTGTATGTGTAAGACAAATGTTTATGAGTAACCTCTGGCACGCTTCCCTCCAGGAGTGAAGGACCGTGGGTACGGTCGCTTAGCCGCTGAGGTAGGGCTGATGGTTTTTTTCCACATTCGCAGTGAAGTGTTATGGGACAGTCTTGGCGCTGTGCCTCGTGTGTGTGAAGAGGATTTCGGGAGGCGGTGTGAGGTCGGTTGTTAGGTCAGGTTGTTAGGGTGATGTAATGCCTTCATCAGGGCGCCACATTTCCTGAGTGCTCTCCAAGAACCGCAGGCATGCTGGGAGTCCTCCCCTCCGTCACTCCTCACAGGAAGTGCATTGAGCTGGCAGAACAAATAGCGTCGCACCTTTGAACTCTCAGGAGCGCGGCCTGGTTCACCCCAGCCCACGGAAGAATGTGGAAAAGCCAGCATACAGCGGCAGAATAGGTTGTCACCACTGCGTGTTATTTGTCCATCAAACAGACACAGCTCACAGCCCCCTGAACCTGAGCTTCTGTCCAGTGTGCAGATTGTTTTGACACACTCGTGTTTGTAACTAGAAGGAGAGACGTTGTATTATGATTTGATGACATGTAATATACATATATACTCTGTATTGCCAAAAGTATTCACTCACCCATTCAAATCATTGAATTCAGGTGTTCCAGTCGTATAAAACCAAGCACCTAGGCATGTAAACTGCTTCTACAAATGCAGAGAATGGGTCGCCCTCAGGAGCTCAGTGAATTCCTGCGTGGTACCGTGATAGAATTTCCTCACTACTAAATGTTCCTCAATAACTAAATAAACTGTCATTGGTATTATAACAAAGTGGAAGCGACTGGGAACGACAGCAACTCAGTCACAAAGTGGTAGACCACATAAAAGATCAGCGGATGCTGAGGCGCATAGTGTGCAAAGGTCGCCAGGTTTCTGCAGAGTCAGTCGCTACAGACCTCCAAACTTCATGCTCCCTTCAGATTAGCTCAACAGTGCTTAGAGAGCTTCATGGAATGGAGTTCCATGGAGTTTGGTGTGGAAAAACTTGACTGGCCTGCACAGGTTCCTGACCTCAACATGATAGAACACCTTTGGGGTGAATTAGAGCGGAGACTGCGAGCCAGGCCTTCTCGTCCAACATTAGTGTCTGACCTCACAAATGCACTTCTGGAAGAATGGTCAAAAAGTCCCATAAACACATTCCTAAACCTTGTGGAAAGCCTTCCCAGAAGAGTTGAAGCTGTTATGACTGCAAAGGGTGTAACTAACTATATAATGAATTTGGGGCTGCACTGTTGTTGTTTTTTTTCGGATTGCATTGCACACTGGTGTAGTGCAAGACTCCGCACACACTGTAGGCAAACCTGAAACGCTGCTGTCGTTGCATTACCACTGTGAAATATGACAGAGCTCTCATACACATGAGAACCTGCTCAGCAATTCTCCCTTTAAACTCCTTCGTTTTGAATAAAACGCCACATTTCAGAGGTTAGCAGCCGCCCACCTCCGCCCTGTCATTTTTTTCATGCTCGCTTGTCAAAAATAAACATAGCTTTATATACTGCATTTCTCTCCTGTCATATCCTCTCACTCTTCTTCTTTTAGAAGAACATCTGTAAGATTCAGCATTTTAGAAGCTCACCAGACAAAAAATTAATGCACTAGGATGATTTGCATTTGTGCGTGCCAAAGACTGTAGTGTGAAGGAAGTAGCTGAATCTGCAGGTGTATGGAAGCGTACGGTCATACGGGTCTACCAGCAGTGGCTAAAATCCCAGTCTACAGGAAACTCTTCTCAGAATTGTGCCAGGGAAGGCGTCCACCAAATCTGGACCAACTGTGCAATTCTTTGACGTAAGAGCGAATGAACATTGATTTTGCTTACGTCCAGAAACGTGTCCAGTCCATGACAAATCCAATCCCAGCTCTTATTGGTGCTCGTGGAGGTATTACACACTATTAGATATGTTTCAGTCACATGTGACTTATTTTTTGCTCGCTGAGCTTCTATTTTTAAACATGACTTTTGACTTTTACATCGCCCCAAATTACAATGACATTCTCCATCTCCCCCTCTCCTCTACTACAGCCGCTCATTTTCACTTCCCTTTCATTCTTCTTCTCCTGCTATTCTTTAAAGGGTGATGATAGCTTACGGAAGTCCAGGTTCAGTTTGTCCTAGGCCGAGACCATCTCTTTTGGTCTGGATTCTGGTCCAAGGCGCATTTCACACCTGTATTTTGGTTCTGACCAAACTGGAAAGTCCAAAGGTTGAATAGTATAGCAAATCAATAGGAATAAGGTTGGACTGTATCAGCACCTCTCCTGCACCATCATAACCTTTAACATTTATTCTGCGTGCTCATTACATATACAGTCATTTCAGTACATTTAATGTTTGCTCTTTGTTTCTGATGCTGTAACAGTGAAGCTGAAGAATGGCTCCAGATTATGTTGTAGACGTATTGATTTGATACTGCATGCGTACATTACTCTGTACAAATCTAACACAGCTGAGAAAGTTAGATTTAATAAAGCTGTATATCTGGGCAGTATAGTTATTGTTTGTTTATTGTAATGCTCGTGATCCTGGTAAATGGTTTCAGGCACCTTCAGAACCTTTTTATATCAGTGCATGTCATGCCTAAAACATATTTGGCTGGATGGGAAAAGGCCTTTGAATCTGCTTGTTCTCAGTTTCTCTGTTGGCCAAGCTACTGCTGTTTGCCTTTGTAGGGCAGCTGTAGAGTAAGAGGCTTTGAATGATTCTCTGTGTGTACAGAAAGAGAGTGGATGTATAGAGAGAGAGAGAGAGAGAGAGAGAGAGAGAGAGAGAGAGGGAGAATCTCTCCTACATTCCTGCTGAGGCGTGTAGATATCTGGTTCTGTCCATTCAGCACAATTTCATTGAGCAGGAAGTGCACCTCCGCTCCAGGCAAACTGACAGGAAACCGTGAGCAGCAAATACTCTCACACACATGCGTACACACACACACAAACACACACATACCCCCCCCCCACACACACACAAACCAGAATACAGAAATATTTAAAGGCCTAAAGACTCACTCTATCTCTGTAATGGAGTCCATTTTCATCTTGACACCAGAGAGACCAGTCTGTATTGACCTTGGTCATGATGATCACAATCACACAAACACACACACACACGCACACACACACACACACACACACACAAAACATTACAGCCTTAAAGGAGCAGTGTGTTACTCTAGCAATCAGGTTGCAACCTACTGAAAGCCCCTCTATTCCCTGGGAAACTACTGTGGCTATCAGGGTTTCTGCTGTTGCCTCAGTGTCTGTTCTGGTTTCATTTGGCTTCTTCATGTTTTCTCTTCTTTGATGGTGAGGACTCGCCCTCCTTTGCTTTGGTATGATGGGAAAAACTGAACGAGCAGCTGGCAAATTAGAAGCTGACTTCAACCTCATAGTTTTAATGCAAGCACTACTTTTGATAGGGAGTAATAATCCCACTTGGAGTTAGGACATTTCCACAAGGAGTCTTCTTCTTTCTCTGCCTTGCAGTCGGCTCTACAGCACCACCAAATTCAAGCTGCTGCTTCAGTGTAAAAACACAAAACCTGAAGGCACTTTTTACATCCAGTGTGTGGTTTGTCCGTTCTGGGCTACTGTAGGAACATTGTGGCTCTAGGTGGCAACCTCCGTTGGAAGACGACCAGCTCCTATGTAGATACGAAGGGCTCATTCTAAGTCACTGAAAACACAACAAATTTTAGTTACAGGTAATTGTACACTAATGAACACTTAGTGTTGTGTACTATGTTCAAATTGTGCTAATAGATCCACATTAAATCTTACACACTGCTCCTTTAATGGCAAACAAAATAGAATGTTCAGTTTCTCTGTAATGTTTTCCTTGCTACCTGTACTCACCTCCAGAGTTCAGTCTTAAAGTTGGCTGCATTTTCCGCTTCTCATGATCTCAGTTACAGTCCAGAAAATCTCGGGTGTCCAGTTTTTGTGTGCTACTGCATACTTTTTTGCCCGTTTCCTTTTGTTCAGTGACAAGCTTATTAACAGCTGGACATCCTTTTAGACCCATAGCGTCAAGTTGTCTTCTTACACTGGAAGGATAGAATGGAAAAACCTCTCTCTCTCTCTTTTGGTGGTCCACCAGGTCATGCACAGTTGTTCTCTGCAGCTTTTTGGCCATTTACACCAAACACGTCTTGTCTTGATTTGATTGGCTAGAAGAAAGTGACTGGCTTGAACCTGAAGCATGCCCCTCCCTCCTGTCCATAAAGGCCAAAGAGGTTCCATTGTAGCAGTGTCCATTATAAGACAAGGTCAAAAGGACATGCGGGTGGGTGGGTTGATGTGAGGTAGTGGAAAGCTTTGAGAAGAAGGGTGAGATGCTCTCACTGGACAGCTGTGCCTCTTCCTGTGCAGATGTTGCCAGGGGAACAAGGACAGGACATGGTCTAATCGTGGCGCTGACCAGCAGCTCCAGGCCTTTCCTGGGCAGGTCCTTCCTCTGCTTTTCTTTGTCCTCTGCTTTTTCTTTCTTTGTGTGTATATGAATGCGCACGAGTGGAAAGCCTTCTGTCTGGCAAGCTGTCCCAGCCTCTAGTTTTCGCCGTAACTGGTTAGCAGCCGTAGCGCTGGGCCGATGGCATGAGGACATGAAGATGCTGAAGATGTTTCCAATGAGGATCAGGCATAGAATCACACAGGTAGGCTCTCGTTTGAGTCTTTGGAGGCTTTTCTGAAGTTTGGGCTGAAGGTCTGTGTTTCTAGGCTTGTTATTCAGTCTTAGGGTCTTAACGTGTGTAAGCGTGATACTGATGGATTTGAGTGCTGGCCCACATATAGGTCATTTATAGGCCTTAATGGAACGGCTCAGTTACAAAAGCTAACGTTGCTAACAATAAATGGAAACAAACAGCTTCCAATCAGAATTATGCAAATGACATCATGTTAATTTCTGCTAATATCTACTCACTTTTAGTCATGTTAGCATACCTCCAAAATGGCAACTTTACAGGAGCGGGCAAAAACTTTAATGGAAGTTAATGGAACCACACTTGTGTCCAAGCAGTTTAGGGCCATTTCTGTTGGTCCATTTATCGTGAAATTTCCCCACCCATATAAAGAGCAGCTGCTGTGTTGAAATTATACATAAGAGTAAAAATCGAAAAAATGGAGATACATGCTTTTCTTCGGACAGTGACGATACATAGTCAAGCTATTCCTTTAAGACGTTGAGACATAAACTGTTTGTTCCTGTTGATTGGGAGGACAATTGTCTTTGTTAGAGGTTGTTTGGTCAGAGAGGATGGAAACACAGACCACTGAACTTAGAGCAGGGTGCCCAGACTTTTCAGACTTTTCAGACTTTTCAGACTTTTGGGGTCCCATACTGCAGTACTTGTGGTGGGCCAACAAGACGAATGAGATTATAAATAAAGTAAGCAGATTTCAACTAGCTTTTATATACACACGTTATATAACTTTACGCTATGCTATATAGCTTTACTGCAAACAGTGTTTTAAAAAAGTAGAGAATTTGGTACATGCATAAACTGTCTGACCAAAGAGTCTGACTTAAATAAGCAAATACAAGAGGCTCTGATTGGATAATTACTGCAGCGATTACTATGTTTCAGCTGGCAACAGTTCGTTTAACTGTAACTGTATACAGTCAGTAGCTTCTCATTTCTTAAACCATCATTTGGGAGGACATATGTTACTGTGTTTCAGAGGAGTCAGGTTATTGGGGGGCATCAAGCAGAGAAAACACCTAAGGACAAAGCTGAAATGACAGGAACCGGGTTAGGAACTGTCCAGCGCATTAATAAAACCTGGAAGGACAGTGGAGAACCGCCAACTTCCCAGAAGAAATGTGGTCGGAAACAGCTTTTGAACATCCGTGACTGGAGACCACTTAAACAAAAGCTGAATGTTACAAAATGGACAGTAGAACTCATGGAAAGTGAGTGCAGAGAACTCACAGGGTAGGGACTAAACAGCTGTGTGGCCATAAGAAAACCACTTGTTAGTGAGGCTAATTTGAAACGAAAGGCTTCAATTTGCTGGGGAGCATCAGGATTGGACCCTGGAGTGATGGGAAAAGGTCATGTGGTCTGAAGACTCCAGTTTTCCCCTACTCCAGAGCGCCGGATACTATACGGTATGAAGGGAGGCGCATAAAGCCATGCACCCATCATGCATAGTGTCCACTGTACAAGCCTCTGGAGGTAGTGTTAAGATGTGAGGTTGCTTCAGTCGGTCAGGTTGAGGCTCTATGTGTAACACTATGTGGCAGTAAAAGTCAGCTGGCCACCTGCATGCACTGAGAGACCAGGTTATCCTATTAATGAATGTTCTTTGCCCTGATGGCATGGGCATATTCCAGGACCACAATGCTGAGATCTTTGGGCTGAAATTGTGAAAGAGTGGTTCAGGGAGCACGAGGAATCATAGAGACCTGACCTTAACCCCACTGAAAGTCTTTATGTGCTGGAGAAGACTGGTGATTTGATGCTCAATACAAGATCTCGGCCTAAATTAAAGCAACTCTGGACAGAAGTAAACATTGGCATGGTGCGTGAGGTTGTTGAAACAATGGCACAGTAAATGCGTACCGTAAACTACGTAAACTAAAGCCGGTCCGACCAGCTATGGGAATGTGTGGCTTCTCTTTGGCCGGCCAAAATATTTGTTCAGTTAGAATATTTTACTGCTGTTCATGTCAAATAAAAGCCTTCTCAAGAAAAGTAGGGTCCACACACTGTTAGCACAGCCCAGGATCTGCTCAACTATTAGGCCAACAACTGTATTTAAATGTATTACGCTATATTTAAATATGAAGTTTACAACACTGTAGAAAGTGGAAATGCGTGATTTGACTGGATGCATGCACATTAAAAAAACTCAGCAGGCTGCAAGGGTTAGCATTTTGACAGATGTAAGCTGAACATCTAGTGCAGTCGGTATGGATTGAAACTCAGTTGCAGTGCAAGCGTATCTATTCGGTCATACATAACCTTCTGGTGGGCCGAATGAAGAGTCCTCACAGGCCGACTTTGGCTCGCTGGCTCCGCTTTGGGCTGCTCTGGTTTTGGGTGTGTTGCCCCTGCTCTGAGGCAGTTTGTCTCTGGCAGGATGATGTCTGGGAACGGAGGACCACATCAAAAGGCTCACACGTCCGTTTGCAAAAGAACGCTGGCGTGAAACAGAGCCTCTTTTGCTTTGCGTTTGTTTTTGTTTGGCTCTTGTCTTCCTGCTTATTCTATCCAGACACATCAAGTCAAGTCATCATCCTTTGACATTCCTTCATTTTAGTCACGTGTTGAGTGAGGAATGAAATGTAGTTCTGCTAGAAGATGGTGCTGCATTTAACAGCATAGCGGTATAAATGTAGATGGACAATAAATCAAAAATGGTTACTTAACTTATCTACCGTACCAGTCAACAGTTAAGACACTCATAGTTGCACCCAAAAGGAATCAGCTGACAGGAATGAAACTTGGTGGGTAGGTTTGAGACATGCAAATGATGTAGGTTTCACATTCAGCCACGCATGTGACGTAAGCAAGGACGGGCCTTATTGCTGTATCTAACAGCCACGATTGCGGACATTCAGTGAGCAGTGGTGGCCTCCATGAGTCATCCAGTTAGTGGCAGCACCTTTGGCAGACGGCTGCATGATGCAGGACTACATGCACGCAGACCGTTATGATGACTGCCCTTAACACCACGTCAGCGTCGCCAAATACTGCAATGGTGTCATGCTAGACTGTCATGGAGTGACTCAGAATGGCAGCAGGTCTTCTTCAGTGACGAGTCCCACTTTTTTCTTGGGGGAGATGACCAACAAATCCGTGTATGGCAGCACTGTGGTCAGCACCAAGATGAACGATTTGTTGTCACACGTCACATGCCCAGAAGGCCTGGTGTCACCCCATTTCCACCCCTACCATACAATCTGCCGGAACTGTGTGAGAATATTGAAGCTGCATGGGATGGATTATCACAGGACACCATTAGGAACCTCTACAACTCCATGCCGAGACATCTGGCATGTTGCATTAACAAACATGGCGGCCTGACGCCATACTGAGAGACACTACTTCTGTGTGTGTAGCTGAGTAAATATTACCCATATCTGTCTAAATTATTATAATTTATTGTTTCTGGTAACCTTTATCTTCCTTCCCAGTAGCACTGCAATCCCACACCCCCTTCTGGGTGCAGCTATTCCTTTGATGATGAGTGTATAATATTGTGATACATTAAGAGTATGTGTTGTATGTCGCCATATATTGTTGTTTCAGCAGTTGGAACTGTTCAGTGCAAGCCTGTAGAGTCTTGAAGATAACCAAAAACATCATTTAGTTGGGTGTGTCTAAACTTTTGACTGGTACTGTAAGCTGACAGAATATTATTCCAAATAAATTTAGACCGTTTCTGTTGCTTTTCTCAGAAACATTAGAACCAGCAGCAGACAATAGGTACAGAACCGTGGCCAATGAGATGGAGACCCAGTACAGCCCACTGTCCTTAGCAGCAGGAATATTTGTTGTTCATTCATCTCTTCTGACTTCATGAGCGTGGAAGTTTCCTGCTGAAAAAAAAAGGCCTGGTCAGCAGTTAGGCCTTCGTCTGGCCAGTGTTAGCATTCTCAGATGGGCCTGTGCTGTGTGTTCTGTACTCAGTAATTAGGAGACATTCCCTCCCTCTTCTACAGCAGCTCTATTGAGTGTTGATGAAGCGCGCAAGCTCCTAATGAATAGATGAGCTTAAGAGAGAGGGAGACATAGAGAGATGGAGAGAAGAGAAGTAGATTAGTGTTACAACAAACAATGCAGCCTGTGTTTATGTGTCTTTTTGGTGCTGGGTGTTATAGGGTGTGCAGCGTACCATGAACATACAATGGAAGCATATGAAAGCCTCAATGTACCAGAGCTTCAATCGAGCCTGAAGTTTTGGTCCGAACCCGAACGCGGCCCGAGGGTTTTCTGTCTGTGGCTGATTGCATTTTGAGTCTGAACCCGACCTGAGCACAACAAAATGATCTGAACCCGTCTGACCCTAACTATGTCATCGAGTCAAGTCCGACACTGATCAGAGTATTATAGAACACTGGCTGAAGCTAACCCATACCAACCCACCTTTACCTAAAACCCCTAAATAAACCTGAGCAGATAGTGCTGGTTAGCATGTAATGGCAATAATGGACCTTTAGGATAAATAATCTGAACACAGTATAAACAAATGATATAATGAAATGAAGTTTAAATTTCTTTTCAACAACTGTATGACTCCAGTAGTGCTTTTGAACAGTACCTCTAATAAAGGCGGAGCTTAATAGCAGTTAATCTTACAGTTATTTCTGCCCATAAAACATATGACATATTGAACATGTGACTGTGACCTGTCTTTGATTTGCTGTTTATGCCCCCTTGTGGACCTCAGTGCTGATTGGGTGACTCTTAATTATGGCAGATTGAAAAACAGGATAATGTAATGAAGGGAGGGAGAAAGAATACATAAGGAAAAGAACTAAAACAAGGGAAACGTAATGTAAGATCTATTCAGAGTGGGAGGCGGGAACATGAAACAGAGGGTATGCACATGACCTCACAGTTGGCCAAAAGACTATCTGAGTGGCAGCATTGCGTTCAGTGTGAATGCAGCAGAACAGCAAACAAATCTAAAATGTGAAGGAGCTGTTGCACGATTGACTGTACAAACAGATTCAGCAAGAATTCAGATGCTGACAAAGATGCTGACCGTAGCTTCATATGGATCAAGGCAGTTTACAGAAACAACAAGCATCCAGGCACCGAAATGATTTGCAGTAGCCATTTTGTGTGTCAGGTGTGATGGGTTTGGGGGTAAAATCATACTTTAGTTATAGACTGTATTGACTGTATTCATCAATGAAGTATTTAGCATCTTTTATTTTCATTTCTATTCAGTGTAACTGTAAATTCTACTGTCATCATTTATTAAAATGATCCCTGGGACGAGGCGGGGGGGTATGGTTAGACAGTGTTACCTAGAACAAGTCCAAAGTCCAGCTGATGGGGCATATGGGTTCGTGTAGGTCTCCCAGAACCTTCATGCCGCTGGTGTGTACATTCTTCTATCCGCTACTGCCAACAGCATGCTATGCTAGTATCCGCATAACCCGTATGGTGCGCAATACGTCGATAAGACCATCCCGCTTCCCAGAGCCCTACGATGCGACCCCTCTCAAACTCTTTCAAGCCCGACATATTTATTTGGCAAAAGCATGACCTCCAAACAACTTCAGACATACAGTACAAATGCGCTTGATATGGGGTACTAGAGTTTGAGCACCTCACTCCAAACAGTTTTGCATCAGTTTTCCTCTGTCTTTTAAAATCGTGCGTCTCAAACTACATGTTCCTGGGAGACTTCCTTGAACAAGGGCAGCACCCGCATTCCTCAAAGGAATCTTTACTATACTAACTCTTCCACTGTGACTTTTCAACCCTGAGCCCACGAGAGAGCAGTCAGTGTGCGGGGCTACGCACAGTGTGTGTAATAATCTGTAATGTTAGTAGCTTGAATGTTAAATTGAGACACACACACACACAGTGGACACGGTCATATCAAGGCTGCACCTGCGCTCGTGTATATGTCTGGACTTAAATGTCAAGAACTTTCCATAGCGTGAAATCTCAGATCACATATCACAGGCTCTGCCGGGGGTGTGAAGTGCATAATGCATGAAAAAATGTAGGATGGGTTTTTGGACTAACCATTCTGTTAACCCTTTAAATAGCTCGTAGGCTTTGTTCATATCGTTAACCCTTTAAATGGCCAAGATCCACCAGGCTTCCATATCACACTCCTGTAACTCGTATATCAGTAACTCTGTTGTTTTCCATTAATACTACTAATAATACTGTAGGGTATAATAAATCTGGGAATTTTAGGGGGCAAAAGGAATACTTGAGGGTTTTAAGCCTTAATCTCTACCTGTCCCTCTATCTATAGCATATGGTCAGGTATCATAGACAATAGCTTGAGTCTGTTGACTGTCACTTTCAGTGCGTTCAGACTTGGCAGGTTTGGAACCTCGGTGTCACTGTTAGTGTGACTCATAAGAGGAAGCGAGAACGCTGCCATCTGAACTTATTTGGTGCACACCAAATATTCGAACCAAGACCCTGTGAACAGGTAGGCCTTGGTTTACTTCATTAGGAGCTCTGGTGTGACATCTACACCAACCAAAGGCAGAACAAAGTATCTGTTATAAATGATTCAGCTATGGAACTCATCATTCATATTTGAGCCGTGTAGTGATTAAAGGGAGGGATTGTGAGCCTACGTCCAGGCAAGTACGAGGAACTGTAAGCGCTTGTTAGCGAATAACCTTTAAACCTCTATGTAAAGATGTAACAGACCTTCACTGCCCACCTGAATAATGTAAACGCTCCTTTCTCCTCACTCTCCGGTGTGAGTTTATTGATCAGTCACCCAGCTGCGACGTGGTTGTCAGACTCTTTTGATGACAGAAGCAGCACCATCCCTTTCCATTCTTCATGCATGCGTGTGTCATCTGAGATGCATAATGTTCCGCCCACGGCCGATAGTGAAGGAGTACTTTTTGTCCTGAGTCACGTCATGTCTCACCCCCGTCTCGAGGAACTCTCTGCGCACAGGCCTTGAAGTTCACAGGGTCATAGAAATGGAGAGTGAGGAAGCAGATTAGCTGTTTCATCCTACACAGGGGTGACAAACATGCAGCAGTAATCCATGATGAGCTCGGGTTGTGATTAAGCCAGGGACAGCTTAAATCGCTTAAATAATTCCGCTTATTTCAATTGGAGGTGTGGAGGCTGTGCTTTAGCCTGGCTAGCCCTCACTGTGAGATGATTACATAGGTCAATATGGGGCTGTATTACAGCGATTAATAAAACAATACAGGTCTGAATCATGTGACTTACACAGAGAATCAGTAGTTAAACACATGTGATGAACTTGTATGCTTAAAAAACAGGGTCATCAGGCTGAATCTCAAGAACAGTCCACGCGATGGCTGTCAAAACTTCAGCCGTCAGAAAGTTGGGCTGTTTGCCCAACCACCCCCACCCCTCCCAACTCCACATCTCCCAACACCCCCATCCCTCTGTGTTTCCCTACCCCACCCCCCCCATATCCCCCAACCCCATCCCTCATTCGGATGTCTCACAATGTCAAGCCGGTTGATTCCTTCTGGGTACAGCTGTTCATTTGATGATGAGTGTATTTAAAAGGCCAATAAATACCTTGTATTATTTTACACTTTTGATCGCTTACCTTCATTTTCGTAGTCATTTAGCTGCTGCGGATTATATCATGATGCGGTGGAGTCGTATCGCAGAGTCCTGCTGTGAGCTCTAAAAGAACAGAAATGCTGAAACCACAGAAAACATTCCCACTCTTGTGACCTGAATTAGAGGGCTTTTTTACCTCCTTGTTTGAAACTATTTTTAGCCACAAAGTTATGATTCAGAGCCTTTCCGTCAGTGGAAATGTTCTAGAGAGAGTGCCGCTCGAGGCAGAGATCGTACCACGTGATTAGAGCAGCTCACTTATAATTGATTACCTAAATTGATCTTCCTGTCCTCCGCTCGGAAATGTATGAATAAATTATGCCTCTCTCTCTTCCCTCTCCTTGCCTCATACGGGATTATTTCTGTGATGTAAAATGCGCATGACTCAGTGTAGTCCCCTCTACCACTTGCGCACGACATGAACATGAGATGGTCCGAAATGTTAAATCTTCTAATGACCCAAATCACTCCGGTGTATTAGTTTATCTCGGTTTTGTTTGGGTGCTAGTCTGGTTTTGTCTGGGTCTCTCTTTTAGTCTGCAAATGCATCTGTTCTTTGTGTCCTGATTGTGAGGACTCTGTTTGAGCTGGATCCGGTTTTATCAGACAAGATTCTGTAATAGATTTGTCTGGCCAAAGTACAGGATGAATGTATCTATCTATAAAAATTCCCCCCAGATGACCACAGATAGCCTGGACTGAACCATTCAAGCCTGCAGACGTCAGCATTACGCCGCCGCGGCCTTCAATACTGTTCTTCATGCCCTTGTCTACTTTGCCTCAATATGTCCCAAATCCCTACGGCCTGGTCCATTACTGTATTTGCTGAAGTGAAGTTTGTCTGATGACCTCCAAACGAAGAGTTCAGCAGCACAATTAACCCAGAAATGTTTTCAGTGTCTGAAGCAGCTTCGTTTTCCACCCCAAAGAGAATAGTAGAGATATTGTTTTTATAAGCCTGAGCAATAAAATACCTAAAATACTTTATTTCAATTCTATAACATGCAGTTTAATACAGTTAAACTGATCTTTATGTAGCAGGTTCTTCTCGTATGTATATATATATATATCTATATATATATATATATATATATATATATGCCTGCTGATGCAAGCTATGTTTTACTCTTCTGTCTTACCTGTTAGCATTAAAGGAGCAATGTGTAAAATGTAAGGTGGTCTGTTAGTAGAAGCGGAATATAATATGCAAACTATGTTTTCCGTAGTGTATCATTACCTGTAACTACAAATCGCTGTGTTGTCGTTAGCTTAGTTAGGCCATATCTACTTAGGAGCGGGTCTTTTCCTTTTGAAGGCTGCCACGTAGATTATCCAGGTGGGATTATTACTCCTTATCAAAAGTACTACCAGCATTAAAACTACAAGGCTAAGTAAGATTAGTTGCCAGCTTTTTGTTGAAATTTTCCTGTTCCAGGTTCTGTTCTTAAATTGTGCAGCAGTTATTACCTGTGTAATGCCTTAGGAGCCGTAATGTAACCGGGGCACCATTTAAGGTGGAATTTGGAACATGTGAACAGGAAGCAGGTAAATGTACTTATCGGAAACTGTTACTGCCATTGAAGGAATAATTGTCATGTTTTGATAGCCTAAATCAGGTTATCAGGGGAAAGTACTGATATTAAGATGGGTTTGAACTAAATTCATTAGGCAGGATTTGTCATGTTCAGTTCCTTAAAGGCTTAATGATTTGAATTTGTCACATTAGGTTCCTTAAAGGCAGAGTAAGTAGGATTTGCCGCATTTGGTTCCTTAAAGGCAGAATGATCAAGATTTGTCATGTTGGGTTCCTTCAAGGCAGAATGAGCAGGATTTGTTGTGTTAGTTTCCTTAAAGGCAGAATGGGTAAAATTTGTTGTGTTAGTTTCTAAGGCAAAAAGGGGTAGGATTTGATGGGTTAGGTTCCTTGAAGGCAGAATGATCAGAATTTGTCGTATTGGGTTCCTTCAAGGCAGAATGATCAGGATTCGCTGAGTTAGGCTCCTGAAAGGCACAATGGGTAATATTTGTTGCTCTAGTTTCCAAGGCAAAACGCGTAGGATTTGTCGGGTAAGGTTCCTTGAAGGCAGAATGAGCAGGTTTTGCAGTGTTGGGCTCCTTAAAGGCACAATGAGCAGGACTTGTCCCGTTAGGCTCCTAAAAGGCACAATGAGCAGGACTTGTCCCGTTAGGCTCCTAAAAGGCAGAATGAGCAGGACTTGTCCCGTTAGGCTCCTAAAAGGCAGAATGAGCAGGACTTGTCCCGTTAGGGTCCTAAAAGGCAGAATGAGCAGGACTTGTCCCGTTAGGGTCCTAAAAGGCAGAATGAGCAGGACTTGTCCCGTTAGGGTCCTAAAAGGCAGAATGAGCAGGACTTGTCCCGTTAGGGTCCTAAAAGGCAGAATGAGCAGGACTTGTCCCGTTAGGGTCCTAAAAGGCAGAATGAGCAGGACTTGTAATTTGCTATTTAAACACAATATTCAGTGTTAGACCCTTCAGCTGAAAGAGAGAAACAGAGAGAGCAGTAGTGGTTGAGCGAGATAGAGAGTGAATAAAGAGAGGGAGAGAGGGAAGTTAGCTAGAATGAAGCAGTGGATCAGAGGAATACATAAAACTGTATGATCCCTTCAGCATATTAAACATTCTCCAACCGTCATCTTTGCAGTTAGTGCAGTTTACTCCACAACAGCTCATCGTCACGGGTGCTTTATTCCGTGAAGAGGAGAAGCATATCTGTGCAAACTGTGACCACTGCTCATTCAGACTGGATTAATATCACAGATCAGTCATCACTTCAATCACAGATAAAACGAATCCAGCCTAAATAAAGGGTTGCCCAGCTGTTGCCAGATTGTTTGACGGTTCAGACTGTGTTGTTTGGGGCTTCTGTCCTTGTCCTTGAGTGGAAAACATGTCAGTCCCTTTGGTCAGACTAACCTTTACCGATACAACAAATGTAACTGGAGTCTGGGAGGCTGCACAGCTGCTCTGCTGTGTTACGTAACCCTATCGTCACACCACACACACATCCCAAACTGATCATCTAAACCTCCCCACAGCACACCCCAAACAGAACGACTCATTTCTCTCTGCCCGTGTCTATTGATATCTGGTGGTGAATCCATTCGCTGCCTGCCCCTGGCAACCCGTGTCCACTCGCCTTTGGAATTATCTACTGGACATCCGCTATCCAGAGCGGACGTGCGTGCCTCACTGCTAACCTGACAGCGTGCAGGCTTGCCTTTCACTCTCCGGCCCCTAAAGGCCGGCCGGGGGAGCTGTTAATTGTGTTGCGCAATCGGCCTCCTGAAACCGACTCCCAAAATTCCATTCCCGCAGCTGACAGAGGCCGTGGCTGCAGGGAGTCGGAAAGTGAGTAGAGCAGGCTTTTGTGTTCCCTTTATGTAATCCTGACACCTATCCTGCTCTCTCCTACTTCTTCCTGTAAGAGGCCCACTGAGCGATTAAGCTTGTTTATTAATAGGCATTAATTAAAGCGTATCTGTGGAGACAGCGAGTGGAAGTGTTCCATGTGTCTAATCCGAGCATGTGTTTCAGATCAAGTACTTCCGTAGTGTACTAGTACCAGATTTAGTGCAAGTAGCGTGCTCTCGAGGAGAAGTGCAACAGGATAGTGAACTGGCAGGTGATAAACGAATGATGCACTGCTAGGGGTTGCAGATGTAAATCGAATGTGTTGTATTTCTATGTGACTTTATTTGCAATATGCAGCTTATTCTATTAATTCTACAATTTATACACTGCCTACACTCATCATCAAAAGAATAGCTCCACCCAGAAGGAAGTGTGGGATTGCAGTGCTATTGGGAAGGAAGATAAAGGTTACCAGGAACAATAAATGATGATACATTTAGACTGATCTGGGTGAATATTTATTGAGCTACAGTATGGCATTGGGCCACCTTGTTTGCTAACGCCACATGCCAGACATCTCGGCATGGAGTTGTAGAGGTTCCTAATGGAGCCCTGTGATAATCAATGCCATGCAGCTTGAATATTCCCACACAGTTCCTGCAGATTGTGCGATAGGGGTGGAGGTGGAGTGACTCCAGACCTTCTGGACATGTGACACGTGACAACAAACTGTTCATCTTGACGCTGGCCACGGTGCCTCTACCCACGGATCGTCTCAACCAAAACAAAAGCGGGACTCGTCACTGAAGATGACCTGCTGCCATTCTGAGTCACTCCATGACAGTCTGGCATGACACCATTGCAGTCTTTGGCGACGTTGATGTGGTGTTAAGGTTGTTGCCAAAAACACAGCATTCTGGTTTTGCTGGTGACCAACATATTGATGATGATGGTGAAGTGATGGTGTAGTATAGGAACTATTTTTCCTTTCGCCTTGTTCCTCTATTATTCCAAATGTAACTATTCAGATATTAATCTACTGAATGCACATTTAGTTACTGAATTTTCAGTTGACATAAAATCCTAGTTGAACTAACCGTGTAATTTGAACATTACTGAACTTTGTTAAGGGATGTTATTAAAAAAGAAGCAAAGAGAAGACTCAGACTTCTGAAAGCTCGATTAATAGTCATGGCAGACTTTCTGTTGATGTTTACCGTTTGTTGGTGTTGAAAATCACATACTTTAAAGTATCTGTATCGATACTGATATCGGGATGTCAGTCTTGGTATTACTTGGTATTGGATTGAATGGAGAATCAGTGGCCCATTCCTAGTCTGCACTCTCTCTCTCCATAGCTAACTTCATCTAGCTGACGTTAGCTAACTGCTCAGCAACGTGAGGCACCCTGCAGTGATTGATCATTTTTATCAGAACAGCAGTCCGGGCTCCTGATAGTGTGGGACACTGTATGGTATAAGATTATAGTGGCTGAATTGAGATACAGAGACCGTAGTCTGTTTTGGTTCTTGTTGGGAGGCAGCAGGATGTCTTGGCTCTGCTTGTTTGAAGGGAGTAGTTACAGCCTAGCACTGCATGGTAGTGCTCTGCAGGTGCTTTTAATCTCAGCTGTAGCCCTACATCTTACAGCAAGCGTCCGTGTGTATGTCTAAGCCTGTTTTCATACGCTTTCGAGATAAAATGTCAGGACCAGCATAATGTGATTTGTACAGAAACTTATTTTAATCTAAATGTATATAATATAATTTCTTTTGGCTGAAGTTTGTGAGTTTATGCCTTATCCATGCACAGCACAGCACAGATTTGTTAAGCACTTATATATTTAAATGCTATTTATTTGGACAGTAAGTATTCATTGGCTCAGAAGCAGCACTGATATTAGAATATAATGCAAGTAACAGTATTGAGTTTTTAAGCCAGTATTTCTATGTCAGTAGTAGTAGTAACTGTTTCCGAAGCTCTTCCGAACCCAATTTTAATAGTTGTTTTCGTCCAATACCTGGTTTGGCTCAATGTAGAGGTGGGTATTTTATCAGTATGATGATTCGTTGTGTTGTTGTAAAAACCTGTGTGAGTATATTGTGCATACTGCCTGTTTTTAAAACACTGACCAACTATGAAATAGCATGATTGGTCCTGTTAAATTAGATTTAGTGGAGTACAGAGTGAGAAAGTGTCTGATATTAGTTTTTAAAGGTGGCACTGCCATGTCTGTATGACCAAATACTGTGAGGAATGGGCTATTGAGTATCACAAAATGTCTTCAAGTACCAGGATATCATATTCTAGCCATAATAACCCCCTAAATCAGAGCTTCATTAAATTTAACAAGTCTATGTGATAGCTGGGGGCATCTAGGAACAACCCAAACCTGCGTTCTTCCATGTAGCTTGTATGATATTCTTATCTTACTGATGCTTGCTGATTGTGAGTGTAAAAAACAGCATATAACATTAGAATTAATGCACAAACAAACACATTTATTGCCCACATTTATGGCTTTAAACAGTTTCTCTAGGTGCCTCTGACTTTGGCACAGTGCTGTAGATGAGTGACGTGTTGTTCAATATCAAAACCATGTAGCCTTTTGTTTATTATATGTGGTTGGTATAGTGTGGTGGATTACACCTCCTTCCTCCATTCTGTAGACTGGGGTTCGATTCCCTGCCTGGGCAACCACCCTACATTATACCAATAAGAGTCCTTGGGCAAGACTCCTAACACTACCTTCACCTACCCGTGTAAATGTAGAAACTGATAAGAGCGTCTGTCGTAAATGTAAACGTATTGTAGTACCAGCTGCTTTTTACACTGTGTGATTTCAAGATGAGTGGACCAATAAAACTGGACCAACAAAATAACTTGGACTGAAATCTCTTGAACTACATGGACAGGTAGGAATGTTTTATGAAGTCACCATTCCAGAGATAGAATGTATATGCTGATGAAATAAACTTTCCTTATCTTGAGAATGATAACTTTATAGGAGAAGAGCAAAATATTAGACATTAAACTTTCATGTATGTCCGTGTGCAGTCCTTCTGGATCCTTTTCATTGGTCCATTCTTCATGAAACGTTCACACATGTAAAGGGGAACTGGCACTTATTAAAGGTTAACAAATAAAAATGCAGGGGAAGAAAAAAAATCCTCCTGATATCGTGTGAAAACAAGTTTTTGTGTTTGCCTCGGCAGTGGGGAGTGGTCAGTCCGGGGAGTGTGTGGGGATCTCCAGGTTTTCTGGAAGGGGGCTTCAGAAGGGGAATCTCCCAGTTTAAGCTGGACACGCCTCTCCAGTGGGCTTCCCCCTTTAGTCACTCACTGTCATACAGCTGGACATACGAACACTCAATACACACTCTCTCCACCTCTCACACACACACAGTCAGGACGGCGTGTTCGTCCAGCTCGAGGGCTGGATGGATGTTGGTAAAGGCTGGGCTCTGGCCCTCAGGAAGGCGCTGGTGTGTGCGGTGCGGATCAAGCTGAAGGCTCTGCGCGGGCTTTTCCTCAGGCAACCTCCGCGATTCCCTGACCCGGCCGTGAGTAGCTCTGAGTGGACAGTGATCAGGTTTCTGCCAGGCTTCAGAGCTGACGTGGACTAAAGGGGCAGCTCGTAAGGCATGCTGACAGACAGGGTAGTGCTGGGTGATATGTTAGCTGTGCCGCATATACTTGTATTGATGTCACACAACAATATTGATTTTTATTTTTAGTGCTATTTATAGATAACATGAACTTTATTGTATATCAGTAACAGATACAGCTGGAAATGTATAGAAACTAAATCAGTACTGTACGCGTCTCTCTGAATACGACAATAGAGGTTCTGAACAAAAGTAGTTCTGGCCAGTTAGAGGAGACAGATTGCCTATGTGTTTGGTTTTGGCAAAAGTGTATGTATGGCAATGTATATGCAATGTAAGCACTGTAAGTATTGTGCTACAACTAATAGCCTTTATTATGAGAAGTCATTATTTCCGCGTGGTAAACCATTAGATACTAAGTCGTTGTTCAGACCGCCAGCCGAAATTTTTGGCATATCGTTGCTGTTCAGAGGTAAACAGGTATCTCCAAAATGGCAGCTTGGGGCAAAAACCTAATCTAATTCTATTGTAAGTCAGGGGAACCAGATGTAAACACAATGTAAACAGAAGCTGCATGTTTTTCTTTGGACAGCGACCATAAAATGCGATTCCAATCAGATTTTTACAGATGCGTGTCAATCTGGACGCTCCGGCTGCTTCATTTTAAAGTGTCACTCTCCCGGACAAACATTAACAATGTCAAATCCAGAGTGACGGAAGTGCTGGGATTTGCGACGTTGTTATTGGTGCCTACAGTACTCCCATGCAGATAGGTTGGTGGACATGCAAATCCGATCTGATCACTTTAAATATTTCAGTAAATATTATAGTATAGTATTTCAGTGTGGACGGGCGTCTCAGAAGGTCAGATTTGAGAAACAAACCCGATTTGCCTGGATTCACCACATGGCGTAAGTCATTATTACAGCAAAGTGAATCAATATGTTGTGAAAGTAAGTCATTATTTTGAGATGCAGGTCTATTTGTTAAAATAAGGCTTTATTCTGATTTTCAGTCAGTATTTTGTGACAGTTAATCTAAATTTTGACATACCACCGCTGTCAGAAACAGTGAAGGAGAAAAAAAAGATATTTGTCTCCTCTGCTTGGAGGAATGGGCTTCCATACTATCGGATAACCTGCTGTTACACCTGAAAAACATTGGATCATTGTTTATCAATATCAATATTGGTTAATATTGGATAACTATGTAAGCTTGTATTGGGTATCAAGTTAAACTTGTCTTATAAACCTGATGTATCTTGTTCTGATCGGGCTGTTTGTTTTGTTTTCTTGTCTTAACCCTTTAACGTTCTGCTCAACTTCTTGATAGAGCACATTTTGAGTAGCTATATCTTAATGAAGAAGGTGTTGAACTTGACTTAACCTGATTGTGCCATCTCTACCATTTGGCATAGGTACAGTATGTTAGGCTAAAACATCCACTAGAGGCCACTGAGTCTTTCAATAGATATGGCTTCACTGTTCTCATCCATAGAGGAAGCGAGAAGTAAATCACACTACACATGTTTTTGGTGGATTTTTGAAGGTAAGCTTATTTTATCGGCATGTTATTGTTTCAGAGGTTTTGATGAACAGAATTATGTAGCATTAAACAACAACAGGCATTATACAACATGCGTTACCAAATGGTCTAATTGTTTTTTTAAAGGTGTCTATGCTAAACTAATGTAGTTAAAATTGACTTCTTGCTTTGTTATTGTTGCCCCAAACAAATAAAAATGCTTGGTGATGATGTTACACAGTTAAAAATAGAAATGGGAACTTTTTCTGAAAATGACATGCTATACAGTTGAGTTTTTATTATCTGTTGATACTGCTGAAACTAAACAAGGGGTAAATGAATGATACCTGTGTAGACATCTCGCTCAGCACTACGTTATGGTAACTGTTACCTGGAGAAAGCCTTCTTTCTAGATACAGAATGTACAGTACTCGAGTTTCTAAAGTAGTGTTTAGGTTCTACCTTAATGTAATCCTCAGCCGACAGAAGGATTAAAGAGGCACTGACGCAGTGTTTATTGGGAATAACTTTTATCTTTTCTGGTTTGCATGCCTGCTTCAGCCACTGCCTCCCTGGCTTTAGTTACTGCTGTTCGGGTACTGATGGTTAGTTCGGTGCTTGTTTGACTGCAGCATCATGTAAATCCACGAGGCTCGTGTGGCATCTCTCCAGCGTTTTGCTGAAGAGAGGGAAATCTCAATGCAGAGATCAGACGCTCATGAGCCTCATGGCTCTAAAGTGTTACGGCTGGCCCTCCACAGCACACTTCAAACACACACGCGCACATACTCTAGGGCTCAGATCCAGCGCTGCCCCACTCGCTCTGACTCTGCGCACATTCATAGAATGCAAAATCATCTCTCCCTCTCCCTCTCCCTCTCCCTCGCGCTCTCTTATTCATCTACACTCACGCACAGCGCTGGAATACCTCAAACAATACCTGACACTGTGCAGCTCTAGTGTTGACTTAACGCTGTCATTAAACATCAGTACAAATCTACCTTCTTGACTAAGTGGCAGTGATTAGTGAACTTAATGCATGCGTATTATTAATTCAGTAGCTGATCTCACCTGCAAGAAGAAACAGACCAATAAATATCCATTTATTTGCATTTTGTTCACATTTACTATTATTATCATTACAGCAAGTTTATAATAATATATTATATGTATTATTTTATATATATGTTATTATCAGAACCTTATCAAGTCTTCCTTGTTTATATTTCTCCAATAAAGCTTTTATTTGAAAGATATTATTTGATTACTTGATTAATCGTCAAAAAAACTGTAATTATTTGCTAATTTAATTGTTACTAATTTAATTGTTTATAGCCTTAATTATTTGTTAGCTTATTAATGTCAGTAAAGGTTTTATTTGAAAGACTGTACCTGGTACACATTTGATTATTTGATTGATCATCAAAAAGCTGTAGATTAATTGCTAATTTAATTATTTATAGCCATAATTAATTTTTAGCTATTTAGTATCGGTATCAGTCTCACTGACAAACTTTTAGTATGTAGTTAGTTCATATATAGTTAGTACATTTTTATTTTCTGGCCTTTAGACAACTCTGATTACTCGATTAATTCCAAATAATCAGTAGATTGTGTGATTACTAATACAATCATTAGTGAAATCCTTAATTATTAGTTATTAGATTTTTAGTTTCTTAATATTGATGTAATTTCTATGAAGTTTTCATATTAGGTCTTTATTATTGTTTGACCACTGGTTACTTGATTAATTGTCATTAATCGGTATTTTGCACAATGACCAATATAACTAGAAGTAACTAATTATTGGTTAACAGCATTTTTACTTAATTAATATTACTATCAATATCATAGACAAATATTTCATATGGCGCAGTTCCTAATAATTTAGTCCATTTCACTACGTGGCGGTTTTGATGACTCACTTATTCGATTACTCATTAAAATAATCAGCGAATTGTGCAATTACTGTTATAATTATCAGTTAAATTATTAGTTATTACATGTTTTTTTATTTCAGTAGAATTTTCCTTTTTGAACCCTAGTGGATAATTTCATGTTTTATTATTTGGCCTTTTTTGCAAGTCTGATCACTCAATTAATCAGCAAATCATTTGGTAGATTTTGCAGTTGTTATTATGTATATATTAATATGATCAGTGAATTTGACAGCCTGGTTATAATTATCAGTTCAAGTATCAGAGTTTTAAACTCCTTAAGATCATATCACCATGGATGACATCAGGCCCTTCTCCACACACAGGCTCGGACAGTGCTGGAATGCCTGAGCCCGTTGCGTTGTGTAACTCTAATATTGAATATGTCCAGATGATGAGGCAGATTAGCTTTGCTGCTGCTGCTGGTGGCTGCTGGGTGCTGTCTGTAGCACAGGTGTCCTTTAATCCTGTGATTAAGAGGTGGGACGTGAACATCCTGGACTGCCACCATCTGCGGGCTGAGTCACAGCTTCTGAAATACCAGCACAAACACACGCACACGCTCAAACGCTGCTTTCACCAAGACTGCTACAATCTCCGTCCCTCAAACGGACAGCAGCCAGGGAGTCAGTGGTAGCAGGTGACTCAAGCATGGTTTCCTGTCCATTTCACTTGGTTTAGACTTAAACGGAAGACTCTAGCATGTGTTAAGAAATGACATTAACACTTTAATCTTACAGTGGTAATAAAGCAGTAGGTCTTAAAGGAGCAGTGTGTAAGATTTTGATGGATCAGTTAGCAGAAATGGAGGATAATATACAAAACTTTGTCTTTATTGGTGTGTAATTGCCTGTAACTACAAATCCCTCTGTTCTTGTTAGCTTAGAATGAGCTCTTCATATCTGCGGAGGAGCGGGTGTTGCAGTAGTCTTAGGAGTGAGCTTGCTTCAGTTCAAAGACCTGGAAAACCACCTTCAGATGAGGCATCAGGGGAGGATTTCTGATCCACAAGTGCCAGCACAACTTTAAAACACCAGCACCACCATGTTGGTGTCACTGCAGTGCTGAGAATGATCCACCACCCACATAATACCTGCTCTGTGGTGGTCCTGTGGGGGTGCTGACCATTGAAGAACAGGGTAAAAGGTGGATAACAAAGTATACAGAGAAACAGATGGACTACAGCCTGTAATTGTAGGACTACAAGATGCACCTGTATGATAAGTGGAGCTGGTAAAATGGACAGTGATTGTCGATACAAGGAGGAGGTGTACCTAAAAAAGTGGCCAGATTTTTGGCCAGCCTTCATTGGCTGAAGATTAATAACTGGATAATAAACCCAGGCTGCATTGTGAGGGGCTAATTTAATGTTGAACCACAGTGAATGTAATTAATGGGAAAGTGCTGCCTAGGTGAAGAGGTCTGTTCTTAGCAGGCAGTTAAGTGGCATCTATTAACCTTAGCTCCTCTTTTGGCAATTAGTTGGACCGGCAGGTGTTGAAACTTCATTTTCATACTGAGGCGTCAGTTTCCATTCTGGGTGTGATTAAGATGAGGCGTGAATTCTGCTCAGTGAGAGGCATGGGGAGGGACGGGATGGTGGCGGCGGCGGAGCGATGATGGCATACTGCTCTCGCTCTCTCTCCTCCCTTCCTTCTTCCCTCCCTCGCTGCGTCTCTATTGGTCCGACGTTCCTCCTCAATGAGGCAGAAGTTGCTAAGTGAAATTTGGAGCCACAGAGATCACGATGCATCGCTAATTTCTGGACTGCCTTGAAGAAACAACGCGCTTTCCGCTGACCGGCCTTTTCTGGCTCATAAAAACAGAGCAGCCGAGTGTTGCTCACCAGAGCCGGACATAGTTTCTGAGACCACTTGTGGACTTTCTCACTGTTGTGGACTGAAGTAAACTCTGTCGGAACTGACCAGGAAGCATTCTACAGTCCAGTGGGAGAAGCAGTGACCTCCAGGGTTGTGGTGGTGGTGGTTGGTGAGTTTGGGACTGAGGGAGCCTCTCTCCTGATGGCAGCATGCCGGCTGTGCTGAGGGCGTCCAGGCAGGCTCAGAGCTGCACCATGGAGAGAACCTCCACTCCTTCAGACTCCCACTGGGATACCCAGGTACCGAGGAGCAAAATTAACTGTGTGAAGTGTTACTTCTGACCGGGTGTTTCATTTTAATGACCTCTTAGAGTAAGCTGTGGTTTGGGGTCAGGCTGTGCACGAGTAATGAGGTTATGAATATAAATACTGAAATTTGTATTCTGAATTTGGCATCATGCATATAATAGACTCAATCGATTCAGTCTAAACCTAACTGACCTTAACTTCCACCCAAAACATAAATCTAACTGTTGATAATGGGCTGAGATTCACCAGTTGTTGGCTGGATGTTAGGGAACCAGCCTTGTAACTGTAGGGTTGCCGGTTTGATTCCCTGAATCAGAATCAGAATCAAGTTCATTGGCTAAGTATGTTGACACACACAAGGAATTTGGATTTGGCAGTTCGTGTCTCTCTAGTACTAGTATACACATAACTGACTGACAGTCCACAATATACACAATGACTCCACATATACACAATATATACAGACATTTACAATATACAATCTACAATATAAACAATATACAAGCAATAAACAAACTATATTTGTACAAATAATATACAGTTCACACATTATTTACAAATGGCATAAGGCAGTAGTGTTGAGATAGAACCAGTAGTGTTGAGGTAGTGCAGCGGTATTAGTATACATGTATGAGAAAGAAACTGTAGTGCATAATCTGGCATGTGAGTGAAACCTGTGAACACTATGGAGGAACAGGAGTAACTATAGTCCAGCAGATGGTGTCAGTGGTCAGTGAACCAACAGGACTCGGTTGAAGTGCACTTCAGCAAGGCACCTAACCCCCAACTGCTCCCCAGGCGCTGTGGATAGGGTTGCCCACCGCCCCCGGACAAGTATGCTCACTGCCCCCTAGACTGTGTGTATTCACTAGTGTATGTGTGTGTGTGTATATGGGTTAAATGCCATAGACAAATTCCTCTGTGTGTAAGCGCAATTGGCAAAAGGTTCTAAATTCTTAATTCTAGATTCTAATATATAATCCCATGGACACCACGCCGCACAAACAGCCCGTTTAAATGCATTGCTTTTCTGAAAATCATACATCTGTCTATGCAACCTACAACAGTTTAGCCCCACCCATCCACGTGTTGTGTTCCAGGGCATAAACCCTGCATAAACCCTAACCAACATCATAAGTGGACCTCAAGCAAAATAATAAAATGCAATAGGCAGTTGAAGAATTAAAAGATCTGTTGAGAATTTATAAAGGGCTGTCAAAATAAAGAGTGACTGAGTATTACATAGGGCAGCACCAGTGGTGCAGTGGGTAGCGGTCTCACCTCACAGCAAGAAGGGCCTGGGTTTGATTCCCAGCTGGGGCATCCAGGGTCCCTTCTGTGTGAAGTTTGCTTGTTCTCCCCGTGTCTGTTTGGATTTCCTCCCAAAGACATGCAGTCAAGCTGATTGGAGATGCTGAATTGCCCCCTAGGTGAGTGTGTCTGTCTGTCTGCTCTGCAATGGTTTGACGGCCTGTCCGGGATGTTTCCTGCCTTCTGCTCATTAAACGTGGAGTAGGCTCCAGCACCCCTACGACCCAGAAGAAAGAAGCGGTTTAGAAGATGAGTGCTTGTGAATATTGTGTATGTTTAGCTTTTTGGGAAAGCAATACTTTTCCTCACCAACGCTGGCAGTACAGTTGGTCGCATTGAAGAGCTCGGTGACTTTTAACATGGTAGTGTCATAGGATGTCACCTTTGCCAGTCAAAGTCAGTTTGTGTACTTTGTGCACTGGTAGATCCACCCCAGATAACTGTAGGTGCTACTAGTGTGAAATGGAGTCTAGGAGCAACAACAACTCAACCACAACACGGTAGACCACACTAAGCCATAGCACAGGGCATAGCGCCTTTCTTCTGTTGTACCATTCACTACAGAGTTGCAGACTGCCTCAGAGAGCGACATTCGTACAGTAGCTGTGTATCAGGAGCTTCATGAATAGGATTTCTATAACTGCACACAAGCCTAAGATCACTATACACAGAGCCAAGTGTCATGCCACCTCTGGACTCTGGAGTAGTGAAAATGTGTTCTCTGGAGTGATGAACCATGCCTCACTATCTGGCAGTCTGATGGGCGAATGGGTTTGGCAGATACCACGAGAGCACTACCTATGGGAATCCGTAGTGCCAACGGTAGAGTTTGCTGCAGTAGGGATAATGGTCGGAGGCTGTTTTTCAGGCTTTGAGCCCCTGAGTTCCAGTGAAGGGTGATGTTGATGCTACTTTTGGAGAAACTACAATGTCCTCCAAAGATCCCCGACCTCAACATCACTGAACATCTTTGGTATGAATTGGAATGTTGATTATGAGCTAGGCCTGACGTCACAAATGCAATGGAAGTATGAGTGTCCACATGCATGCTATATGTAGTGGTGGAACTGGGTTTTAGTTTGAGTCAGTGGCTTGAGGTCAGAGAGGCCATTTGTCATTTTTCCCCACCACATGTGGAGGTGTAGCTCCACCCATGCCGAGTACCTGTTGGTTAACTCTTACAGACACTCGGGTATCAGTATCAGTTATGATGCACATCCCTGGTTTGAAGGAAGCTGGTGGATCTTGTGTGAAGTTTCGGGTCTTTGTAAGCGTAGGCTGGCGCTCGGAGACCTATTTTTACTCGTTGATGGCTGGCATAGACGTGTAGATGTTTTTACCTGATGTTTTGGGAGTCACGCTGCATGCTCCTGTGGTTTCGGCATTGTTTTTGTTTGTCTCTGAGCGTGTGGAGCAAGAACGATGACTAGTGCGAGAGAGCAGTGTGCGCTGGAAAACTTCCAGCTTTCTGATGAAAGGCACTTTGTCAACACGCCAACGTGCAATGACATCATTGCATACTGTGAGGAAGATGGGAGAGAGAAAGAGAGAGAGACTAAACTAGAACCCGAGCACCAGCTCTTTAGTCACTCTCCTCCACGCCCACTGATGCTATGATGGAGCAGGAGGATTGGGGGCGGTGTCATGGCAACCGTGTAGGATGCTGTCCGTCACATGGGCTTTGTGGAGAGTCTCTCTCTCTCTTTCTTACTTGCTTTCTTTTTTGCTCTCTCAGCAGCCAGCAGGTGCTCCAGCGGGGCTGGCCCGGGGTCTGACCCCTCGCTGACCCATGGAGCAGGGCCTGGCGTCCCCCAGGAGCCCGGAGAGCGAGTGGGATAACGTGGGACAGTGCTGTGATGTGCGTGCTGTGGGTGAGACTGAGCGTGTTAGGGGTTTATTGCACTCCTCACTCTACATGCATGCAGACTTCAGGAGAAAGAAGCCGATACACCTCTGTACGTGCCGCGCATGGAGGAACTGGACGAGCTTTTGCTGGATTTGTGTAGCACCTCAGGCTGATGCGTCAGGTTTAGAGACAGTAGCGCAGGCGCATGGATGCAGGATCGAAGTGATCGTTTCTCATTAAACAAGAGTCTAAGCAGCTTTTAGACGCAGACTGGGTCGTCTTTCCTGCATTGCTTAGTGCTGAATTAGCAGTGTTGGGGTTTGGAGGTGAAGCTCCGCTGTGAGCTTGCCTCGTATTGGGGAGTGAGCTGTACTGCAGACCCGGAGGTCTATGTCAGTGCTACTTGTGATGGTTCTGAGGGGCTGACTGAGAGGGAGTTGTCAGAGTGGAGTAAACGCTGAGGGTGTAATAATATTTTATTCATGTGGAAATTAGAGTCAGTTCAGAGCAGGAGTGGAGTCCATACTTTCACTCGCTCTCTCTCACACACTCTTATTTTTCGTTCTCTCTCCTCTCTGTCTCTCTTTCTCTCCTTACTCTTTCACCGTTTTTTGGTGTCAATGTCTCTTTCTGTGTCCTTACTTTTTTTCCCATTCTCTCTCTCGCTCAAATTTGTTTTTCTTTTTGTCTTTTCTCGTTCATTCTGTTTTCTTGCTCTCTCCTTCTCTCTCCTTCCTCTTTTCCTTTCTTTTTTGTCTCTTTCTCTCCTTTTCTCTACTAACTCATTACTCATTTCTGTCTTTCTTTGTTGTCTTTTTTCTCCCCCTCACTGTCTTTGTCTCTCTCTCTCTCTCTCTCTCTCTGTCTTCCTTTCTGTCTTTGTTTCACTAACTCATTCGCTCTCTCTTTTACTTTCTAATTGTCAATATATTGTTGATATCTAACACATATTTTCTCCCTCTCTCTCTCTCTCTTTCTCTCTCTCTCTCTCTCTCTCAGGATGAAGTTCCAGTCAAGGAGATCAGCATCACTCACCATGTTAAAGAAGGCTCGGAGAAGGCCGACCCGCGGCAGTTTGAGCTGCGGAAGGTTCTGGGTCAGGGCTCCTTCGGAAAGGTTTGTTACACGTTCTGTATGTTCGTGCGTATGTCACTACTGTCACGTCGAATTTTTTTTGTTGTGCTTTTGTTTGTTTCACCAATTAAACACCCATCGCTCTTCACGTTTAATGATGAATGAATCAATAACTCAGTCCAGGACATTCTCTTCACATTAATAAACATTACAGGGCTCATATGAGAGAAGACTGAATTTTCAAAACTCAGACCATACAGCTCATATATGGAAGCTTAGCTGCAAAAGAAATTTTCAAAAACGAGCTCATTCACACTGAAATTCTGCTTTTTGATCGAGGCACAATACAGTGCAGCCATTCAGAACAGAGCTCATTTATATGTATCAGTTTTAAATGCGCATTAACAAAATCAGTCTGTTTCATTGTAACAGGGAAAGGGAGGTTGTACAGTGGTCATGGGAAAATTAATTATGACTGTGCTGTGGTGTAGAAATGGAAGTCGAAGTGGATCTCAGGGTTATGGGCCTATATATACACTCATCATCAACAGAATAGTTGCTCCCAGAAGGAGGTGTGGGATTGCAGTGCTATTGGGAAGGAAGATAAAGGTCACCAGGAACAATAAATGATGATACATTTAGACTGATATGGGTAAAATTTATTGAGCTACACATACAGAAGTAACTAACACAACATCCCACACCAGGCCTTCTGGACATGTGATGCATGCCAACAAACCGTTCATCTTAGTGCTGACCACGGTGCCTACACAGATGGATTCGTTGGTCGTCTCCACCAAGACAAAAGCGGGACTCATCACTGAAGATGACCTGCTGCCATTCTGAGTCGCTCCATGACAGTCTGGCACGACACCATTGCAGTCTTTATTGACATTGACGTGGTGTTAAGGACAGTCGCTGTAACGGTCTGTGTGCATGTAGTCCTGCGTTGTACAGTCATCTGCCAATGATGCTGGCACTAACAGGATGACTCATGGAGGGTATCACTGCTCACTGAATGTCCACAATCTTGGCTGTTGGGTCAGTCATGTACAGCGATTAGGCCCATCCTTGCTTATATCACTTTTTTTTTTTTTGATATTTTAGAGCTTTTCTTCCAACAGAGCGAATATGCTGTTCTGTTTGCTGTTACTCTAGCCCTGCATAAAAAGGCAGTCAGCACTGAGGTACACATAAAGAGATGGGCTACATCATGCTTTGTTCTTGGGCACAGTCATTCATTTTCCTAAAGATAACCTTTCAAATTACACATTCAGGCCTTTGAAGCCGTGGTTGCCAAAGCTACTGTCTCCTGTACTCTTAAAACAGCAGAGTGATGACTAATTGTGTTTTGAGTGGAGTGTGCCATGACAAAAAAATACTCTTTAAAAAGATCTGGTATTAAAAGGATGTTGCATAAAGCATTCACCCTGTTATAAAAGCAAAATATCATCATCCACATCACAATATTTACACTACACACAATAGCATGATATTTGTATTTTTGTGAACATGTTGGAACAGGTTAAATTCACCAACCACACAGTACAGCTGCTTTCAACAAAGCCTATGAAGTACAGTGTGTTATTCAATACAATGCTGGCCAGAGAACATGTAAGAAGGGATGGAAATACGAAATTGAACAACTGTTAAAATTCAATTCCTAATATAGTTAGCTTTTTGTTACTATACAGTTAGTACCCAGGTTCGTGTATGTTTTGGTCATTGGATTTTCATTCCAAAGACCATATTGAAAAACA
Source organism: Semaprochilodus insignis (assembly GCA_034552555.1). Lineage (NCBI taxonomy): Eukaryota > Metazoa > Chordata > Actinopteri > Characiformes > Prochilodontidae > Semaprochilodus > Semaprochilodus insignis. The sequence continues at coordinate 5,783,014 of CM067497.1, forward strand.
GGAATATGAGTCAATTAGCGGTTTTGATTCTATTATTGTCAGTGGAAAAATCAAGAAATAGCTTTGCTTTATAATCTAGTCATAAAATAAAATCATATAACAAACAAACAGTGAAATAAACAGTCATATTTTACTGATCCAAATTTAAACATCTCTATCACTTTAACCAGAAATAAATATGTCTGGTCGCAGAAGTTCAGAATACAGGCCTGCTGCTCTGACAGGCTATATTAGGTTTTGTGTAGGTGTTCTTATGTTTTGCATGCACAGCTTTGCTCTGTCTGTAGAACAATGATGATATGGAGAAGAGACTACCGTACTGGACTTCTGCCACCGTGTAACAAGGGGCTTCATGCCGGTTTTGTGCCAAATTCCAGCTCCCCTTCACGTGCACGTGCATCACACAGGCATATGGACACTAGATTACACTCACGATTTCTGTTGTCTCTACACTGCAGAAAGTCATGTCTTAGCAAGTAAAACGTTTTCATGTCGAGTTGAAGATTCAGAATGCAGATGATGTCCCCAAAGGAAAATAATGAGATCTCACTTCAGTCGTATTTATTACACCCCTAGTTCTCCGAGCTGAACACTACAGGATGCTTAACAATGTGAATTGCATTCATAACATCTAGAACATCTCGTCATGTTGCCCACCCTTCCCCTCTGCCTGTGTGTGTCACTTCTGCAGGTGTTTCTGGTGAAGAAGATAACAGGGCCGGATGCAGGGCAGCTCTATGCAATGAAGGTGCTGAAAAAAGCCACACTGAAAGGTAGGAGAACTCCTCACAGAGCAGGAGAGAGAGAGCTTGTGTGAATGAACGGGGAACTGGGTGAAAAAGAGGAAACAGGCCAGAGTGTTTGTGCAAACTTCTAGTTCCCATGGTTTCAACTGCTGCCCTGTGGTTGAGTTTTTTTACAGTTAACAGGATGTTTTGAGTGTGAGTGAGTCATGAACTCACCTGTGGAATTAACTTGTACAACATGTAATCACAGCAGTTTACTGAGAATTCCTTTCACTTTGTAAAGGTCTCTCAGACTGAGCTAATTCCAAAGTGGTGTCAAAGTTGCACTGCTGTTGTTCATATAGGATCAGCTGCTGCACTGAGTCAGCAAAGGCTCCGCTAAAGCTCCACCTGGTGTCTACAGTCGGATGCAGAAGTTTGCTGATTGGTTGGTATTAGTGCTTGTGCTGATTGGTGGGTATTACTGCTAGTGCTGATTGGTTGGCATTACCACTACTGCTA